>JAZKJV010002860.1:1200000-1577177 GCA_037367405.1 Ottelia alismoides | reverse complement strand
TGGATGGCTTCAATAGTTGAGCGACCTAAGATGAATCCGAATTGGTTTTCTTTTACGTTAGAAACTGCCTCAACCTTATTTCGATATCACGTTCCCAAATTTTCATAGTGTGACTCATCAGCTTGATACCTATGTAATATGAACAATTTTGAATGTCTCCTTTATTCTTATAAAGAGGCACCACGATACTTCTCCTCTGATCTTCATGCATTTTCTTACTTCGCTAAATAACATTGAATAGATTCATAAGCAAAGTCAAACCGTGCTCACCTAAAAACTCTCCATACTTCTACATGGATGTAATCTGGTCCTACACCTTTCTCGGGTCTCATAACCTTCAAAGCCTCCTCTACTTACTTTCTTTGAATCCATCTATAACTTGCACGATTTAAGTAAACTTTCACTACTAGACAGATCACCCAAAGTGATCTCTCTATTTCCTTCAGCAACGAAAAATTTATGAAAGTACTGCTCCCATCTAGTCTTTATATCCTTCTGAGTAATAAGCACACGACCTTCCTCGTCCTTAATGCATATCACTTGAGAAAGGTCTTTGGTCTTTCTTTCTCTTGTTTTGGCCAACCTGAATATATCCTTCTGACCCTTCTTAGAGTCGAGATTTTTATACAAAACTTCATAAGCTTTTGACTTAGCTTCGCTTACAGCCTTCTTTGCTTCCTTCTTCGCTATTTTGTAGTTTGTGATCATTTCCTTTGTTTTATCCTTAGACATAGCCTTAAAGCATGCTCTTTTAATTTTTAGCCTCTCTTGCACCCCTTCACTCCACCACCAAGCCTCCTTTTGACATGGAGCTCCTCCCTTTGACTCCCCTAGCATCACTTTAGCTACCTTTCGGATACAAGATGCTACTTCCTCCCACATCTCGTTTGCACTTCTGCCACAGTCCCAAGATAGATCTTCTAAAACCTTCTCCCTGAAGCTTGATTGCTTCAGTGGAAGATTCCATCATCTAGTTCTAGTGATCTTAGGAACCCTCCTTTTCTTTACCAGCACTTTTATTTGTACATCCAAGACCAACAAACGATGTTGGGTAGTCAAACTCTCTCTTGGGATTACTTTGCAGTCTTTACAACACAACCCAATCTCTTCTCCTCAACGTAAAGTAATCTATCTGTGTTATAGTTGGCCTACTCTTATAAGTAATTAAATGCTCCTCCCTCTTTTTGAAAGAGCGTTTGCTATGAAAAGATCACATGCTAATACAAAATCCAGGATGACTTTTCCCTCTTCATTTCTATCCCCAAAACCGTGTCCTCCATGAACACTAGCATACCCTGAAGCATCTTTTCCCTCATGTCCATTAAAATTTCCACCTATGCAAATCATCTCTCTTTGTGGGATTCCTTGTAAAATCTTTCTAGATCATCCCAAAAAGCTTGTTTAGTACTTTCATCTAAACCAATTTGTGGTGCATAAATTGAGATTATATTCATAATTTCTTCTTCAAGCACCAATTTTAGCAAAATAATCCGATCCCTGAATCTTTGCACCTCAAATACACAATCCTTCATATCCTTATGTACAACCACTCCAACAATGTTTCTACCCTTATCTTTACCTGAATACAAAGTTTAAAGCATGTCTTTTCGATTTCCCTTGCTTTCTCTCCAACCCATTTAGTCTCTTGAAGACAAAGTATATGAATCTTCCTTGTTTTCATCTATTCACTATCTCCATCAATTTTCCAGTTAAAGTGCCAATATTCCAACTACCAATCCGCAACTTTCATTGCAATCTCTTTTGGACTAACTTTTTTACTCGTACGCATCCATTATGCGAAAACCCTTGTAAATTTTGAACTGCATCCTGGCGATGATGCAGTGAAACTAGCTTAATTACTCGCATGCGTTCCCTCATGCGAGAACCCTTGCAAATTTTGAACTACATCCAGACTGCGATGTAGCGGCCCTTGCCAATTTTTCATTGCATTCGGGAGATGCAACGCGTTGCAAGTAGGGAACGCCCCAACGAAATCAGCATGTTTGCTTAAATCCATGTTGAAAAGATCCGACTGTCATGAAGGAACTTTCTAAATAATATTTTTTTAAAATATATTATTTAAAAAGTTGTCTCGGACTATTTTACTCTGGCTGTCGGCTACCTAACACAACCCTCCTCATTTATCCGGGCTTGGGGATCGACCATGGTTGAGTTTTGGATTTTGAATATGATTCACAAATTTCCAATGGCATGATTTGTTATTTCACAGAATAATTTAGAATTAATTTGGTGACATAATTTACAATAAAACTATTTTTAAATATCTGAAGGATAATGTGAGATACATAACTCACAAAATAGGAAAAGAGAGAGCACCTTCCTTAAAGGGAGGGTGGACGACAACCCTAGTCCTAAATCAAGGTGGACGTCCCCCCTCTTATTAGGAAGGAGCTTGCCTCCTTTCCTAATACATTAATGCATCTTGATTTGATTGAATTAATTATATTGATGATTATTCAATATATTTAATCCATGTAAATTAATTGTTGTTGTATTTTTTACAACAAAATCATGGCCATTGATAGAAACACAAATCAATCTCAACGACTGCATTTGCGTTGACTTTTTCCCAACTTAGAATGAGAAAATATTATAAAAGAAGAGGCAATCCTAGCTCTTATTTTACATCATAAAAAATTCACAAACTCTCTCTCTCTCATCATACGTGTCCCTCTCTCTAAAGTGGTCGTCCACTTTGTGACCTAGAGATGATTGCCGTCGTCACTACGTCATCGTGCTACTGCTTTGACCACTCATGGATCTTCGTCTTTCCTAGGTGATTTCGGTACACGAAGAATACCTCTGATTTTGTGTGACCAAATCAGGATATCCATCCTTTGGATCAACATCTTGGTTTTTAAGGACATGTTTCATCAATAGCTCGCAAACGTCTCCTCCGCCAGGTCGGACTTGAGACAGGCACTCTCTTCATTTAGAGAATTCGATTGCAACCATGCTTCAAGATGTATTACTATATATCTACTTTGTGGTTTAGATGAAATAATTTGGAAGTATTCTGGGATCATGTGAATTCATCACTTTAAAATTTTTAAATTCCGCTTCTCCGAGCAACTAGTATGACTAACCGCTCCCAATCGTATATGATGCGATCTTCATGGTTCCATGATGCGATTAAGGTTTTTTCCATAACCTTCAAGCGATATCGGAGCTAGATCTAGGTCTCGGATATGAACCGAAATCCTAGGTTATCAAGTTTTGTGTTTCAAATGCGTGTGGACTTGTTATTTTTGCATTAGATGCAAGATTCAAATTGATTTTTCGCTAATATAAAAATCTAATGTTTGTGTACTATTTGTATGTATTTTTTGGTTATTAAAATATATTTATAATGTTTGAATATGTACCAAAAGAAGTAACCTATTATTGGTACCGAAAGTGAAAACAATTTATTATTCAAAATGTCTAAATATGATTCGAAAGTTCCCGCCTTGAAAATTATTTTTGCATATATTCATGAATCTATAAGAAAATTAATTTTTCTTACTGTTTCCTATAATTAAATATGAAATAAACACTTGGATTAATTAGATAATCAAACCAAACATCTCGAATTTATTTCGTGTGATTCCGACTCTATTTACCGTAGATATTCCACATTTAGTGGAGATGGGTCAGAAGATGATTAGATCATCAAATCTCTTTACTTAATTTGTTTATTATTTAATGAAAATCATGGAAATTATGAATTTTCCTGGATTTATTATGATGCCTTGTAATTATGAAAATGATTGATTAATCATCATTGGCCATTGACTAAATCTTTCCTGAAAACCCTAGTTTATCCTCCAATAGTTGTAGGATGACTTCTACATTCAAAACCATGAACATTTTTGCCTTCTATGACTAGAAGTTTAGGATCTTTAATTTCTTTTAAAGATGTCTAAATCTATGAGTGATTATTACATATAGTATAATGCTGGTTATCAAATTTGATCGATAAAAATCACAAGTACACTGATATTAATTTGTATTGTTCTCAATCTGAATGATGAAGATGTCTAGCTTGGGTATGTTGGCTTGGTTTACTAATTATCGCCTCTCATGACAAGGAAATACTCCCTCCCAACATAAATCAAGTGTACTGACCGAATTCATTTTTGAGGAAAGAATAATATGAGTAAGTCAAGTTGTACTCTAATTATTAAAATATAGAATAATATGTACTTGTAAGGATGTATACTATATAGTAATATCAAGCAAACATTAATTGTTGGTTGGTTGATTGATTGGATTGGTAATTTGATTTAATATGATTAAATTAAATAGATCCGATTAAAATAAACATTTTATTATGAAAAGAGATGTATTTCCCTTGGAAGAATTAATTGTGTGAATATGATTCATAATAATTAATTGAAAAATGAAATGATACGAAGGATGACATAAGTGACATCCATGGTCTCCTGTTAAGGCGAAGGCTTCTGTCGCCATGGACTGTACGTAGGATAAGGTGTCTGAAGCGACAGCTCCTGCATGTAAGCTCACATGGATCAATCTCTTTGCTTCTCGAAAGAGTAAGGTTGTATGCGTAGTGACCCCAATATCGGGTCCTCGTATTATTGGAGCAATATTGGATTGCGCATAGAAAATGTTATTCCTATTGATGGTTGGTTCAATTAACGACGGGTCAACATCACCTTAGGGGTGATGGGCCCATGTGTTAAAATTGAAATGGGAAAGGCAAGTTAGACTTGCAATGTGGAATGAGTTCCTACTTCTTTTTATCCCAGTTGCAGTTTCTCATATTATTGGGATGTAACGAAGGTAAGAAGGAGATCCCAGATCTTGCTTGAGATATAATGGTAAGTGTATCTCTTACTTCAAAATTGAATAAGGAAATGAACTTTCAGAATTGACAAGTAAAAACAACTTTGATATAATATCCTTAATCAAAGTAAAATATGTATTTATGCAAATATTTCTTATTTCTGACCTACATTAAACCAACTCAAAACTATACTCAATAATAACAAGGAAAATATCATGAATTGGATCCATGATCAAGATATTGTACTTGCAGTTGGACCACATCATGTATGTGGTTGCAATGTGCAAGTTTCCTCATAACAATGAGGAATGACATGTAAATAAACAATAGGATAACAACCTTGGGTTTGTACGTCTGTATGTTCTCTCATTGAAAGTGATTTGAAAGTATCAAGTCGATGATGATCGTAATTATTGAAAATCCTTATAAAACATAATAAGATGTTTTGGCATACATATGTGCTCTCGACATTCAATTATGAATGACATGGTTCACTGCATTATGTAGAATGGTGGCTCGATAAGATGATGTACGCAAAATATTTGAGTACTTACCTAAAACCGAAGTCTTTAAGAGCTAAGATGGATGTAGATATGATGAGTGTCATTATTCTACTATCTAAAACTCCAGTCTTTCATGAAGCTTCATAATATTCATATTGTATGGATTGAATGAATCATATAAAAATGTTGAAATACTCTTATATTGAAATATTTTGAGTTCAACATAAAACATCCTTTGTCATAAGCAAAGGTTGTTTATAGATTAAGGAAGTGTAGTGGAAGCATGGACTTGAGCCAAGTAAGAAGAAAATCAAATAGTTGACTGTACTTCTATGATTTCCATACATATGGCATCCAAAGAGTTTGGATAAATGTCAATACTGTAAAACACCATGAACTAATAGTATGACTATCTAGCCTATCTAAGATCCTTAGAGAAGAACTCAGATAGTCATCGGGATAATCTACATCTATATAATCATTTAAATTGACTTGATAAGATCAAAGTCTACAAATTATATCTCATTCTTCAAATAAAACCTGTAATTGGTTGCATATATTTTAGAAAACTGGAAATTTATTCTTAAGATTTAACAGTCATCCACATCGATGTTGATGCGATTGTTGCAACAATCTCCATTGGACAGATGGACTACATAATTTCAATGGGAGATTCCTTAGTCTTCGAGAATGTCTCTATGACCTAGATATTATAATATATTAATTGTTTATTTCTAAATGTTGGAAATAAACATGCCTTCTAGAATAGACCTATCATAAAGAGTTATGATGGATATATTTTAGATAGTAATCTAACAACTAGATGACTCTACTAAATTAGAATATTAATGAATGTTTCATTTACTTTTTTAAATATTGGAAATTATACCTTAATGGATCAATAGGAGGATAAAGATCGTTTGACAATGATCTGGCATCAACTCTTGGACATATGTCTATTGATAATATTAATAAATTAGTAAGATATCGAACTTTAGATTGTTTGAAGGTTCAAAACTTACATACTTACGAATAGAGATTCAAAGTAAAATATCCAATACACCCTTATCTGGGAATGAAGTACAACGCTGAAGTATACAAAATCTCATACATATTGATGTGTTTGATTATATATATCAAAATAAACATTAATGATATATGATAGATATCAATGATTATTGTGATATGAGATTTCTTTCTCTCACATTAGAAACCTTTGAAATGTTCAAAGATTTCACAATTTTGGTTTAGAACCAAAGTTAAAGGAGGATTAAATGAATTTTATTTGATTAAGGTAGCAAGTACCTATTAGATGAATTCGAGGAATACCATATAGAAAAAGGAATATAATTTCTATCTCACTCCTCGTAATACACCTAAACTCAATAGAGTTGTATGGAGATGCAGTTGGATCTTGCGTGACATGATTTAATCAATGATGAATCTTAGCATACTTACCTCTTAGTTTCCAGGTATATGTAGTAGAGACTACAATATATATCCTTAATAATATTCCATCTAAATCATAAAACCCTCACAATCTATGGTTTGAAACATAGCCTAGTGCTAGACACTTGAGGATTTAGGGTTGCTTGATCCATGACCATGTCATGGATGCAAGTAAGCTGGAATCAAGCACCGGAGATTGACACTGCATTAGGAATATAAAGGATGGTTTGGATACCTAATTTATGACCTTGAGATTCTTAAAGGATTTCATCTCTAAGGATATGATTCTTAGAGGATGAATTTCTTGAGAATCAATATGAAAATGAAGTAAATGAACTCATTGAATCTTGAGAAGATAATGACGCTCTTGAAATAGGAAACTAAAAGGAAAACTAAATATGAAACACCTATAATTCTTCAAATTAGTTTGATTGTGGTAAAATACCACCTAAAGGATATGGATTCCATGTGTCAGATAAGTCTGATAATGGTCTAACTTCATATGATGAAGCTTTCGAGGATCATAACATGGAAAGATGGATGCTAGAAACAATGTCTAAAGCAGACTTCATACATAAGTGTTGTGTATGGACACTCGAGGATCTACCTATAAGGGTAAGACCCATAAAGTGTAAATGGATCTTCAAGATAAAGAGAGAATCAGATGAGAATGTAGAGACCTTCAAAGCACGACTCGTATTCGCAAGATACACACAAAGAGTAGACATTTCTTACGATGGGACTTGCTCCTTAGTGACCATGTTTAAACCCATCAGAATATTTCTAACTATAGTTACAAAACTTGACTATGACATCTATAAGATGGAAATCTAGATCACATTCCTATATGAATTCCTCACCGGGGATGTTCCTATGAAGTAGCCCTAGGGCTTCATAGTTAAGGAAGGCAAAGTTAATAAGAGAACTCCATCAAATAATATTCTAGTAGTCGGAACATCATATTTAATGCATAAAGTTAGTGATTTCATATAAAATCTTGATGAGCTATGTGAAGCTTAATGAGAGTGCTGTTGTTTTCATCATGCTGAATGCAGATAAAGTCCTAATCATTTGGAATGATATAAGGATCAAAATAAGTGTTTTATAATCTAGTTGTTCCATATCTTGAGATGAAAGATCCCATGGATACCTCTTAAATCTTAGTTCTAAAGATGCTCAGAAGCAAAGAGAAGAGGTCATTAAGACCGTTAAATCAATGATACAATGATATACCTTGTACATGTTCCATTTTTTTGAAATCTCCAAGGAAGTGTTCTTTCCCTTAAGGTATGGTACTGACCTATTTGAAAGGATGGGACCTCAAAGAATTTAGGAAGTGAATGCTAAAGTCGCTTGCCCTTGTGCATTGGTAACTAGAAGCCTGATGTACGCTGGATGTGTACAAAAGCTAGATATCTGCTATGCAGTGGGAGTAGTAAACTGTTACTAATCATACAATGGAGATTAAACACTTATTTGCAGTAATAGAAATACCTTCAAAGATGACACGATATTTTGAGATAGTGAACTCAAAGTCTTATCTTCAAGAACTTAATATTTTATACTGCATATGCCTTATAAGACTTACGATCGGGTCTTAACATTAGAAGATAGAGATCTCCATGAATAAGAGCATTCTGATAAGGATAATAGAAATTACACACTCATTATAACGATTATTGAGTTGTAGTATCAAAGATACTAGAAACTGCTTTAACAAGATTGGGTATTGGTTGCATAAGATGCGACATTCCACATTGGATGAGAACTATTTCTAGGAGATATGCAAGTATCGTGAAAACGCTTGGCGTAGTCTCTTAGGAATTAAGTTATTAGTCATCTTACCAAAGCTATTTTTCTAAATAACTTATGATTATCACATGAGTGTGGGTTAAAATGATTAGCCATCAATGACTCTTTGGGCTAGTAGGAGATTGTTGGACATGCGAGCCCATGAAGAGCCATTATGCAATAAATGTTATTGCAAATCATTTCCTTATTTGAAATAAAGAATAACTAATTTGCATAATATGTCCCTTATTACAATTAGGGTTATGTACCATGGCCATCTTGATGATCATACAACTATTGAGGCTGGTGCTTGGATGATTACTAAAGAGTTTGATTGAGGACTCATCAAGTACTGTCAAGTGATTGTTATGAAAGGATCTCCATCCTGAGAAGAAGATGGCAATTGATCTCTAAAGGATGATGTTTAACCGACCTCTTGATGTAGGTCCTCTACATAAGAATAGAGGTTCAGAGGTGATAGATAAGTTAGGTCAAAGAGTTGACTTAACAAGATAGACATAACCAAGACCTATATCGTATACTATCACGATATAGGCATACATCCTCTGATCCGAGACAGATGTGTTCATATATGTTTGATTATGTACATTTGACAGACCGATAGGCAAGCCGGTGTACATACAAGGGCATACGAGTAATACAATCTCTCAAAGGGATCATACATATTCATTAATGAACCAGAAGACATGAGCTCCTCATGAGATATCGAGATCAAATTCAGAGCACAGTCGTCTTGCTTTGGAAACTTAACCAGATTTGTAGGTTTGGTATATGATTTTGGAAAGTATATAATCAATACCTGGGTATGATATATGCTTTGGAAAGTATATGATCCATACCAACTCCCAATGATCGAATTAGAAATTTAATGATAAAAACATGAAAAAGACAATCGAAATAAGATCTAAATCTTCTGGTTTATTCTAGGTCATCCAGTATGCAAGATATATAGGAATTAGGAATACTCAAGGGTGATGTGATCACAAACGATTATATAACTATGATGCTTCCATTCTGAGGGAGTGATGAAAAGCTCTAGATTTTAGTGACTCCTCTTAGTAAATAAATGTTCTATTCTTAGTTCAAATGTTGGACATTGATCTGAATGTGATTCAAATGTAATTTGAAGATTATATTTATAGATTTGATTTAATCAAGCATCTATGAGAGGTCCCCGAGATCTATATTTGAGATATTTTCTCAATATTCAAGTCACTATACGTGGAACATACAATCACCATGTCCTTATCTCCAAGCACCCACGGAGAAAGTGCATTATCTTGAAAGAGTTCAAGAATAATTCCATTGAAAAATGTATATCCAAGAATTGAGCAATAGATAATTAAATGTGATTTAGTTATCATGAATAATGTGAATTTGTTTTATATTATTTAGATGCATGAGAATGATGATCCAATATAATTAAATGTAATTTAATCATCATGGATATGAATAATGTAGATAGCACTATCCATATTAATTGTATATATTATAAATGTGAATTATAATATATAAGATAGATATTTGTAAATAACATTTACAATTTAAATGTTTATATGAATTGGATTCACATTGAACCATTAATTGTTAATTGAAAAATGTAATTTACATTTTATTTTGTATTGTGAATATGATTCACAAATTTCCAATGACGTGATTGATATTTCAGAAAATAATTTGAAATTATTTTGGTGAAATAATTCACAATGAAAGTTTTTGTGAATAATTAAAGAACAATTTGAGATACATAATCTCACAAATAGGAAAAGAGAGAGCTCCTTCCGTAAAGGAAGGGTGGATAACCACCCTAGTCCTAAATCAAGGTAGACACCCCCTCTTATTAGGAAGGAGCTTGCCTTCTTTCCTATCTTTTAATGCCCCATAATTTGACTGAATTAATTATGTTGGTAATTATTCAATATAGTTAATTTAATTTAATTAGTATTTGATGTATTTTACAACAAAATCATGTTAATTGAATGAAACACAAATCAATCTCAACCGTTGGGTTTGTGTTGTCCATGGTTTGAGATCCATGAAATCCCAAAATATTATAAAAGAAGAGGCAATCCTACCTCTTATTTTACATCATAAATATTCACAATCTCTCTCTCTTTCTCTCTCTCTCTCTCTTTCTGAATATCATATACCCCCATCTCTCTAGAGTAATCGTCCACTTTATGACCTAGAGAGGATTGTCGTCATCGCTATACCAGCATGCTGTCTCTTCGACCGCTCGTGGATATTCGTTTCCTCGGTGCTTTCCATATGAAAATAAGATCTCAGATTTCATGTGACGAATCATAAGATCCATCACTTGGAACAACATCTTGGATTACAAGAAGGATGTGTTTTATCAACATGCTCG
This sequence comes from Ottelia alismoides, assembly GCA_037367405.1. Lineage (NCBI taxonomy): Eukaryota > Viridiplantae > Streptophyta > Magnoliopsida > Alismatales > Hydrocharitaceae > Ottelia > Ottelia alismoides. The sequence goes on along the minus strand of JAZKJV010002860.1, from coordinate 1,566,235 downwards.
CAAGCATCTTCTTTGTGGGGTTGAACATGAGATAAGAGGAAGCCACAGTTCAAGGGGCATTCCTATATATCTACCTTGTGGTTTAGATAAAATGATTCGAAAAGTGTTCTCGAATCATGTGGTTTCATTGCTATAAAATCTTTAAATTTCGTTGACCTGAGCAACTTGTATGACTAGTTGTTCTCGATCACATATGATGTGATCTCACACTTTCATAATGCGCTTAAGTTTTTTCCATAACATTATCTGATCTGGATGTAGACCCTGATTTGGCTGCTGTGATCCCTTCCCTTTCCCTTGAGGATACATCTCTGAACCAGACTCATAGGAATTGATATGTACGGGTTCTAGGGTTAGCTCTTGATCTGCACATTCAAAATCAACCCGTTCAGATTGGTACTCTTGTGCATGAGATGAAGTGATGAATTTGGAATTGGGTTCAATCCTAAGATAGATGTAAATGAAGTACTTGATATGAAGATAAATCAATCTCCATCCACAAAGAGTGAATGTCGGGACAAGTGATCCTGGTTTATTGGAGAAGAAGACGAGGAGTATGGAAATCATTTCACAAAATCAAAACTAGGTTCTAGAGAATCGCCTCAAATTATTGAAGATATCAAGTTCATGGAATCGATGTAGGTGTCGGCAGGATCCTGAGTAAACCATCAATTAGTTGACATTCCGAGAGAAGAGAAGAGGAAGGAAATACAATGATAAACAATAGATGGAGTAAAGAGGAGAATTGGAGAAGGCTCAAAGCAAGCAAGTCAAAAATAAATGATTAGATGAAATGAAAATGTGCGTCGTATGCAAGACTGGATCTTTGACCAAAATCTAATTCAAACGAACACATTGTAAATGGATTCACCAATCCGACACAAGTGAAGCTACAAGAGTTTGACTATTTTATCTTTTCAATTTTATTTTGTTCTCAGGCAATCTAGACTAGCCCTATAGGAGATTGAGTACTACCAGAAGAGTATCTTGTACTTGTCATTTCCTTCGTAACATGTAGAATGTAATTTTTAAAAGAATCCTTGATATTGGATCTAGATTCACTACCCATCCAAAGAATAGAGGATGAAGCCAATAGGCAAAATCAATACTTTCCCCTAGATGAGTACTCGAACATGGAATGATGAGACAAACACCCCCATGAGGTGATGGCCTAATCTCAATACTTCAGACTATGTCTACAGGCAGACGAAGCCCTACTCGCCCATGTATGATTGAAATGCGAATACTTAGTGAATATGATCAATAACAAGGTAGTACCCGGGCTGGGATTTTCACTCTATTGCTAGTGTCATGCCTCACTCAGTCTGGATGGTAAATGAAAATAGTGTAGGATTTATGAACCCAAAACAATGAATGTCCATTACGAATTTTAATTTTGGTCGAAATCTATTAAATAATCCCCTTGTTTTAATTTTTGGATTTTCATTTTTTTGAGTATTTTTCAAAATAATTCTCCAAACGATTTTTCGACTTGTTTATAACCATAGTGAGCAAAAATAGAGGGAAATAGCAGAAAGCAATGTAAGTGTATACTAGGATGAAAATCTAACCCTTATATCAAATTATGAATGATCAGTAAGAAGACTTACAATGCTTCACATCACTCTCTATGCGGGATGCAAGACAAGGAATTTAATATACATTATATGAAATGCAAGTTGGTGAAATCATCCTAAGCATAAATTGCTATTAAAATGGATAACATTTTTATGTTTGATTTAAGTCCAAACGTAGAACTATAAACACATGTAGATATTAGGTGATTGGACCTAGATTACTCGTTCAAGCAGGTCCTAAAATCGAAGGGCTCATTAATATAAGAAAATAAAAGAAAGACGAAAATCATAAAATATGGAAAACAAATAAAAACAAGTGGAAACATAGGGAGGATAAAAATCAGAATGTGAAGAAAATGTGAAAAAATCAAGCACCCCAAGTGAAACAACACTTAGTGAAATAAGTCTGCAAGAGTTTGAGTGTCCAAAGTCCAAGTACCTGCATTATTACAAATAATAATGCATAAATAAGAGTCTCTCTCTAAAAAATAAAAATAAAAACTACTACTAATGGTAAGCTACTCCGAATTAGTTCCTTGTCACCTCCTTGCTCTCTCCTACCGACTTAGCGATAAAAGCAGGTCTCCACCTAGCTTAACTGTTTCGGTCTCTTAGAAGACCATCCTTGCATAGCAGGCCCTCATAAAGAAGTCAACAAAGAAAGTGCCCAGAACAAATAAACAATTATTTATAAAAAGAAATAAAAGATATATAAATATGCAAGTGAATATGTACACTAATCCTATCCTAACCATTGCTTCCCGGCAACAACGTCATTTGATAATTCAATTGACTCGAGATATCTAGCCTCCGATCTTGGAGGGCTTGCAATGTTCGATGAGTCGGATCCAGCAATGATGTATCAACGTTTTTCATTGCTCTCAATACCCGAACCAATCAAATAGTTCAACAATCAATCACAATATGAATAAACATAGAATAAGATGTGGGGTGAAATTTATTATATCCTACATATATGTTTAATATGACAAATAGTAGAGGTCGAACCATTGAGAGCAAACATGGATATGTATAAATATAATTATTATCTATTACTAAATAATGATTATTTTTGTACTTTTTCTACCTTTTTTATTTTTTATGGGTATAATTTAATTACATTCACTTTTTATGGATTTTTTTGTTATTTTATATTATTTATATTTTATTTTTTTATTTTTCATTTGGAAAATGTTTAGTTTCTTTTTTAAGATGTAATATGTGTATATATATAAATATTTCAATATATAGTAATATGTATGTTATAAATAATTCCTGTGATATATAATAAAAAAATATATATTGAAATACAAGAAATATATACATGAACAATCCTTTTTAACTTCTAAGGTTTTCAATATAAATCAGGTATTTATAATGAATAATAATAATTATTATATAAGTAAATATAATATATAGTGATTTTACAATTTTAAATATACTTATATATAATCAAAATTAAGAAAATAAATTGCTTTTATATATTTTTATATTTTTATCCATATTTGTTAATTTTGTATAATTATTACTAATTTTGGTTATTTATAATGTATTAAAACGTCAAAATAGCGAGTTAAATAATTAGGTCAAATTGTTTTTGGCTTTAAAAATAGATATTAAGGACAAAAATTCCTAAAATATTTTTGATAAATACTATATAATAAAAATAAACATAAGAAACAGAAAACTATTATTTAGATTTTTATAAATTTTTACTGATTTTCACAAGTTTTTAGGGTTTCGTTACTTTTAGTGCTTTTCTTTTCTATTTTTTGTTATTTTGGTTGGAGGTTTAATATATTGTAATATATATTCTATTATTTTGGGATATAAAGCTTGTTTTCTATTTTTTGTATTTTTAAGCAGGGGAAAATATAGCTCCTTAATTATTTTTAATAAATGGGAAAATGCAATGAATACCTGATTTAAAATATGAGCGTGCATGAACATCATTTAAGGCATCACTAAAATTGTTATCATAAATTTTAAGGGACATGAGATAACTTATAGAAATAAAGATATGCAATAAAATGAAATATCATGAGGGTATCTTTGTAATAAAATTTAAGTCTAAGGGTCTGTATGCAAAATACCATATAATTTTACACTTAGGTTACAAATTTATGGACTAAAATTAAATACCATAACTCACAATGGTTAACGTACAAACATGCGAGGTCCCTTACACACATGGGCACTGAGGTGACCAAGCACATGACCTCTTTGAAAAAACCAAGAAAGTATGGGGTTTTAAAGCAATTGTTACACCAATTTTTACACTATATATTAAATTTACATGAGTAAATTATGAGTACCAAAGGTATGGGGGTTACTTAATAAATTACCCATAAAGCTTGACCGAACAGTTCTCGACGCTCAACATGGCTTGATCATGCAGTTGGAGAGGATGTCGTTTCACCATTTTGATTGGATGGTTGGGATTAAACCTAGTGTGAAAGCATCATAGGATGACTGGGACGTATCCAATAAGAACACGTCAAGAGCTCCTCTCCATGTTCCGTTCTTCTTTCTATCCAACCCAGCATGTTGTTGGAACTCTACCACACCTACATGATGGTCTAGATGGGTCCGAGCCCCATCAGAGGGGGCCTAGAGTGCTAGTCGACCTGGAGCTCTGACTTAGGTTTTGAATCGTCTACATTAGGTTTGTTGAAGATCAAAACCTATACAAAATGTTTCCTTGGTCTGAGGCGATGATGCTCGACTTATGTTGAAGCATGGAGCACGTGTAGATGGAGGTGGCAGTGAGCTCCAACAAAGGGTGATGTATGGAGCTTTGATGGACCGCGATTCTTGCATAATCGAGGGTGGAAGAAAGAGATTTTTTTCGTAGAAGTAGATGAGGAAAGAGAATGATGTGATGGTTGGTCGACACAAGTCAAGAATCATGGTGAAATCGAGATGGATCTTTAGGCTCCACTAAATCTTAAATCCTAAAATTAAGTTAACCTACAAGTTAATCGATAAAACTAAAAGCTACATTACACTATCGGAACTAAAAGCGATGAAAACAATCTACATCATCAACTCATACCCGAATATTTCAGGGCGCTGAGAAAGCTCATCGGAGCTAGGCTCAACTGACCTAAACTGCCACCTCCACACCCATATCCTCGTCAACGAGGTTGGGGAGTCCAAGATGTCACCAAGAAGTTAACTCAGATGGCTCTTTTTTGGGGTTATGGATATGGAAGAGGGATCAAAAAACAAAAAGACGGAAATGGAGATTATTTATACACAAATGTAAGGTAGGTAAAGATCATGGGGTGTCCAAGGATTCGTTAAGAATTTGGACAATCAAAGGCATGGGCAAGGGTGTGTAGAGTATGGTAATAGATCTTGTGAAGAGCTCAACATGGTCGGATGCATGGATCAAGCGCAAACAACCAGATAAGCAGAGGTGGTAGGTAGTTCTGATAAGGGCGGTCGTAGGGGAAGGACAATTGACCTCGCGTCAGCTTTCCTTATGCTCTTGTTGGTTCACATGGACCAATCAGAAAATAGGGGCGCAGAAATCTCTTATTGATTTAATATAAATTAGTAAATATATTTACTAATTCTAAGTAATTACACAAAAAATATTTATTATTTTATATGGTATTTTATTCTAATTTTTGTTTATTTTTACAACATTGTTTAGTAAGTTCCATATTTACATGTATAAACATAGGTATGTATACCTGTATTTAAGGTATTTATATTATTATTTTGCATTTTATATTATATTATAGTATATACATATTTTATATATCTACAGATTATTTAATCACATATTTGCATATCTTTATTGTATTTTTCCGATTTTTTTGTATTCTTAAATAAATATGTATACGTATTGTATATGTATAGTTTACCTATATATATTTTAATATAATATTTATTTTAATACACTATTAATGGTTTTATTATATGTTTATTATTGAAATGGATTTTGAATAAAAGTATATAAAATTTAGCAATATAAAAATATAAAAGAATGAATATATTGATACTACATACTGGTATACTATACAAGAGGGACCCAAAATCAAACTTTTGTATATCATATCCAAATTAAATTAAACCATCATCATTAGATAGATAATTAAAATGTATGAACAATAAAGGTATGTTTTGTCAAGTTTGAGTTTGTATGGAGTAGTCACAAGTCTGGGAAATTTCTTTGTAACTTTTCGTTTGGTGTATCCACGATGCACTGTGTATTATTTTAATGTGAAATCAATTTTGTATTTTTCTTTGTATTTTTTGTACAAGTTTCATGTTGAGGGTTTTTTACTTGAGGTATAAAAATAGGAAAATAAGATAGGTCCAAAAAGGCTATGTATTGAGTAGAAAGAATTAGGGTTTCAAGGTGTTTTCTAAACTTTTTATCTGCACTATCTCTCCCTACTTTATTCCCTGTCAACCAAATCATCATGATGACTAGGTCTCGGGGTCTAGGATCATTCAGTATATTTAACACTTCATTCTTTTCTTTTCTTTCCTTTATTCTTTTATTTTGAAATTAAATTCTATTATTTAAACATTATTTTAGTGTCAATTATTAAGTGTTATTTTATACAAATTAATGCTATATACATACATTTAGATAGGGACGTAAGGTTAAAAAAGAAAAATAAAGGTGATGAAATGGATATTCATTAGTAGGAAAGTGGCACAATTGGCATTTTTGATTTCACACTTATATACAATATTAGGACTCAGAGTGTAATTACATGTGGTTGTATTAATTTTATTTTAAGAATTGGTACTACGGGGGTGTTTAGCGATGTCATCTAAAACTAGAGAATTTGTGTTACGATATTTTCCTGATCTAGTTGACCAAGTACCATGAGGGTTTACCCAAGATGGCTACCAAGTTCTTGTATAGCAATGGCCCGTAAATTATGTACTTTGCATGTGCTTGATTAATATGAATGATCCGTGATTGGATATTAATATTTGTAGTTATTCATCATTGTGAACTCTGATCAATGGGTGGAAATATTATTATCAGTATGCCAGTATTCTTTTGGTAAAATATTTTAATAAATAAAATCAAGGTTGAAAATGACTTATCAATGTTTATTTGCATATTTTGGACTTGTATACTCTTGGTGACCCATTAACGCGATTAAAGTTAATCTTTTACCATGACCATGTGAAATGAATGTTTACGAATGCACTTAATGTTAAAGGTCCATTTGTACAATTAGGTAATGTACCATGGACACATTAAATATCACAAATATTACATAGTGATCTCCAGTTTGAGAAACATATGACAATCTTTCTCTATATAATCATTTTCGACTGACTTCTCTATGTAGATCATTCTACATAAGAATAGTGATTTAGTAGTGTTAGAATAGTCAAGTCAAAGAGATGACTTGATGAGGTTGAGCTAAGCAACTACTTATATTGTTACTATCATGAATAGGCACACATCATTTGACTAAAGACATCTATACATCTACATGCCTCAATGTGCACATTAGATAGACTAAAAGGTTGCATGCCTAACAAAAGTCTATATATGGGCGAACTAGTGTGTATATAAAGACATATATGAGGTATGATCTATCAAAGGAATCATACTGGCTCATACTTGATGAACAGTGAGACTGAGCTCATTGATGAAATATTTTGGTGTCATGAAGAATTCCACGCATGAACATCTCATTTATGAAATAAGACATGAATTCAAGATACTAATATATACTTTTTGGGAAGTATATAATTAAGATCGTTGCCCAGTTATCTAATGAGAAATCTATAGATATGTTCTGAAGAAGACAATGAAAATATGGTTTGAACTTTGGATATATCAAAGACTTTCCAATAAGAAGTATGAATGAGTGCTGGGAATACTCATCATTAATCTATCTTAATAGATCATCTACCATGACATCTCCATTCTGAGGGCATGGTGAAATCAAATGGATTTTAGTGATTTCACTTCTTGGTTCAATTATATAAGAAATGATTACATTAAGTCTCATTCCGTTTGATTCCAATGCCTAATTCTAATTCAATGTGCAAATGTTGAAAAGATAAATGGTAATGGAAATGGAAATGGAAATCAACATACTCCTTGAGCTCATTTCTAAGTTCCAAATGGTTTGGACTTTAATTATTAGTGGAGTAGGAAGTTGAGTTCATCACTGTTATCGATTTTTGAGCTCATGGACAATGTAATGCATTTCATTGATATCACATAGTGAATCGTTTTAGTCCGAGCTCAAAGTTAGGAGTGTATTACGTTTTGCTAAAAGTGGTATAAACCCTTAAATTGGATAGTTATCCAAATTTCAAGTCACTATACGTGGATAGTATAATCTCCCTGACATTATTTCCAAATATCTACATTTGTATCCAACAAGTCCTAATTAGATTAAGGCTCGTACTATGTGATGTCAATATTGAGGATAACTATTACTATCATAATCAATTTTTAATAAGGTCTTTTAGTGAATATTATTCACAAATATATTTTATTAATTAATATGAATAATATTTCATAACAATTAACATGTGAATTTGATTCATATAATTATTTCAAGGCACTTATGCGAATATGATTCACTTTGGAATTTAAATGTAAATTAGATTTATATTTTTTGTTTGGATTTATGAATAAGATTCATAAGTTATGAGGGTTCTCAGCACTTATCAAGAATTTAATATCTAGTTATTCCCTTGGGTGATGCACCCATCACAGGTACATTTCGAGGTGAGTCGTTCTTGAGTGTCACCTCACTCCCTTAGTATGTCAATATTGTGAACTATATCGTTTATGGGGTAGTTCGACAAAATTGGACTAAAGCAAGGACTTGAATTATCTCTTTTAATTGCTTATTAAGTAAAGTAAAAAAATATACAATAATGAGGAGAGACCCACTTTGTGAGGCAATTTTAATGTTTCTTGGTGGAGAAGACCAACTGTGACAACAAGACGTTGGATGAGGCCTAAAAGAATTATAGTTTAACATAAAAAGAGTTGCTGGACATTGTATTTTCCCTCGAGAAATTTAGGTCTCATCTTCTAAGGTAATTGTATACACTTACCACTTTGCTCTCAGATACTTACAGTAAAAGAAGGATGACAACTTACATCTTCTCTGTTGGATCCTTTTTATCCAAGAATTTTATTTGGAAATAGGGATAAATCTAGGGTCAAAAATGTGGTAGCATATCACTAATCAAGAATTGAATGCCCAACTATTCCCTTGGGTGATGAACCCATCTCAGGTACTTTTCCAGATGAGCTGATCTTGAGTGTTATATTACTCCCCAGTATGATGATATTGTTAACTATCTCATTTTAGGGGTAGTCCCACAAGATTGGACTAAATCAAAGAATGCCAAATTTCTAGCTGACATCCATTTATACCAATGAGAAGATCCATACCTTTTTAGGGGAGGTGTGGATTGTATATAGAGAAGGTGCACTCCTCAAGAGGAGTACACTAGTGTCCTGAAAGCATTGTCATAAGCTTGAAGCATGAGGACACCGCTCAAGAAATATAACGACAATGAAAGTATTGCAACGTGGCCTCTGGTGGCCTACACTATTCAAGGATGCCATAGCATTTGTCAAAGGCTACACTAACTGTCAGAAATTGGGATGGACCATTGGGTCTAAAGACTCTATGCCACTCATGTTCATTCAGATATCTGATGTTTTTGATTCTTGGGGCATTGACTTTATGGGCCCGTTTCCCAGCAATCAGGGTTTTGAATTCATCCTTCTTACTATAGATTACATGAGTCATTGTGTGGAAGCTATCCCCATCCGAGCTATTAATACCCATACTATCTATCACCTTCTCAAGGACAACATTATCTCGCATTTTAAAATCCCCAAAAAATTAATTTCAGATGGGGGTAGTCATTTTGTGAATAAAGAAGTCAGATAACTTATGAAGGAACACACCATTGATCATCGTATCACATCTTCATGACACCCATGGTCAAATGACTTGGCTGAACTTTCTAATAGGGAAATCAAGACAATTCTACAGAAACTTGTACGACATGATAGGAAGAAATGGTTTCAACTTCTTGATTCCGTTCTACGGGTTTATTGCACATCCTACAAGATTCCTTTAAAAAATGTATCCCTATCGGCTTGTATACGGGAAGACATGCCATCTTCATGTTGAACTAATTCATAAATTTTTTCGGGGAGTGAATATTAGCAATCTAGACTCACAGAGAAGTGGTCAAAACTGAAAGGTAGATCTGGACAAGCTCTGGCAATTTTGAGATTACGCCTATGACAACTGCCTGATGTATAAGGAGAAAGTCAAACGATCGCATGACAAACACCTCCACCAAAAGAGTTTCTAGTTGGGTCAAAAGATTTGGCTATTTGATGCAAATGTTTTTCAAATATTTGAAAAAATTTCTGTTGTAAATGTTTGCAATTTACTAATCGTTTAGCAAGATCCCCAAAAATTTAAAAATTTCTGAACCCACAAATATTGCAAAACTATTTAAAAACTATATAAAAACTTCAAAAACATCTTCATATTTGCATTCACATTTTTCTTAATGATGTTGACTATGAAAATAGTTTGGAATAAAATTTGAAGATTAGAGCTTGGTTTAAGCCTTAATACACTTAATTTCACAAAAACCTCATAGGATCTGAAATTACGACTTTTCATTTCAATATGACTTAATTCTTTGACTCCACTAGACTATGGTAAAATATCATCTTGATTAGTCTAGGTAGAATATTTCAAGACACGGTCATGGCTCTTGTCTATAGTGGTCTAACTTTGACAAGCACTCTACATATCTCAACTCAGATGAGATGGTGGAGGGAAAGATTCTTTAGCTTGAGAATCATGCGTGTAAAAATATACGTCGCCCAAATAGGAGTCCAGTGCACTCCAACCAAATATAGTGGCATGGACATCTAAAGACAAGAGGATATGGGATGTATATAGTATTAACAAAGTACAAAACTAAAAACTTCAAAAGTTATACATGCAAAAAGTCAATGAAGAATCGTTCTTGTCAAAGTATGTATCAATGAGTGAGGCTTATGCTTCAAAGTAAATGTTACATGGTTTCATGTAGCTAGAGACTTGGCTACATTGGTCAAGCTCCAAAGGATATGCGACTACACTGCTCACAACCCATTCTTCTTTCTCTACCCCCTCATCTTAAGCCAGTTGTACTTGAACATAGAATGGAATACCTCACTCCACAAGGTAAGAATAGTTAGATGGGGAATTTAGGGTTAGCTTCTGAGGGAGACTGTGTCTTTGGCTCTTCATATGTGGGTAGCTACATTCACATGCACTGTACAAGTAAGTCCCATAGTCATAATAGTTTGCATATGAAAAAACTTGTTCTGACTTGGCTATTGAGGTAAACTAAAGAGAGGATTGTGGAACTTAAGGGATGCTAAGTTCTAAATCTTATTCTCAATAAGGTTCCATCAAACTAATAATCTAAATGTCCAACCAAGATCCAAATTTTGATTTTATGAAGATAATTTTAAACAACATAATCATTCTAAGTTCTTTATTTTCCTTTTCCTTATTTTCCTTTTCCTTATTTTCTTTTTCATCTCCCATTCTCCTTATAAGTGTTTGTGAATGTTGAATCACTAGAGATGAGGTACCAAAGTATGGTCTTGGAGAGCATGTGGTGCCCGACAAATCGGATTTAGCAACCATTATATCGACCGCTCTCACAATACACAATATCCACTCCTAATCAGATCAATAATAATCAACCCACAAATAATAAGCAATGAAATTATTTGAGTTAAAATTTATTATAACTCTACAAAATGAGTGTATAAGTCAAGTATGTAGAGTGTTGAACCACTAAAAACAGAGAGGAATAGAGAAAAATTAAATAATCTACTTTATCTCTTGTTTTTGTTTGTTTTTCAAATGTTTTTATGGGTTTGTAATTATATCTTTTTTAAAAAATAAATTTGCAATTTTTTTTGATTTATTTTTTAATATAATAATATAGATCTTATAATATATATGGATAATATATATACATATATAATATAGATATGTAGATATAAATATAAAATAAAAGAAAATTATTTTTTGAAAATTTAAAATATAAACTAAAGCCATAATACTCAATTTTTTTGTGTTCTTTAGAATTTTCTATTTTTAATGGTTTTGGGATCTTTTTTAGCTTTATGGAATTTTAAAAAAAGAAATAGACAAAATAGTTTAAAATAGAAAATTACGACATTGAAATGGGCCTAATAAATATCTAACATATCATATCAGGTCGAAAATCAATTTTCCTAGAAATAGAAGAAAAAAAGAAATTTCATAAATTTAAAAACCATTTTTTTAGATTTTTAATAAACTTTTTATGATTTTCAAAATAAATTGACTGTTTTGTAATTTTTAGGGCTTTATATTATATTTTTGTGTTTTTTGGATATGTGTTAGTATAGTACAAAATATTTCTAATATATTTTTGTGGAATTTTTAGGGATGTTTTGAAATTTCTGTAATTTTTTCTTAGCTAAAATTAGAAAATATGTTTTTTATTCTTATAAATAGAAAAACAACTTTAATTGCATAAAAATGTGATAGAATGAGGTTTAAGGAAATTATGGTGATTTTTTTAAAATTCTTAGGATTGAAATACCTTTTAAAACACAAAAAAACACATAAAATATTACAATTCAGGGGAAAATGTACTAAATTTAATTTCAAAAATTTTAATTTCATTTCATAACATTATAGCAAAGTTCAGTAACAATCATGCAAATAACTCAAATATTTCAAATTAAATACACTAATAGGGGTATTTTCCAAATTAAAAAATTCCCAAGATTAAATATACAATTTCCATGAAAATATTACACTTAATAAGCGAACTAATAGTCCAAAATGTAATAAGGAAACCTGAAGGGGTGTCCTTGCAGAATGTCCTCCGCCTTATATGTATGGACACATGAGGTGAGCTGGACTAGACTAAAGTGTAAAAAGGATAAGGTATCAAGATCGTATTGAAAATATTACATAAAAATTTACACAACAGATAAATGTTTCAGGACTAAAATGAAATTACAAAAAGTGAGGGGTTGAATAGGCAATATACCCCTTTATCGTACTCCACAAATGACTCAGATCAGGCGATACCCCTTCGCATATGGAGGGGGTGTGATTAAATCAAGGCTTTAATCAATCAACTAACATGACACATCATCATACAACTATAAACGAAATTGGAGCCTCGCTCCTGATCGTGCGGCTACTGCTCTTCATGAAGAACATGGAAGAACCAGAGTCATTGTTGCTTCGATCCGATGGATCTTGTGTCTCCGACCACCTTCCTCGATGTTTATGTTTACTCTTCGCTCTAGAGGTCTTGCCAAGATTCTAGATGCTTCAAAGGAGACCGAGTCTCATTAAAGGAGGCATGGGGATCTAGCGGAGCTCTGGTGGCAATTAAAAAACCGGTGAATTACCCTAAGTTAATTTGTCAAATAAACAAGCATGTTCATTATAGGCGAGCAATTATAGACCAATCTAAATGGCCACTTAAATTAAACTTTCGTTAAAGCTAGCAGTCAATTTATTTTACTTGGGTAAGCCCAAGGTCGAACACAAAGAGGCAACTGTCTCCTCACGACAAATTTTAGATTATGAAGATATTAAGTTTTCAAAGGAAGATATTTTATATTTTTATGCAATTACTGATGAAAATGGAATTTTTCCAGAGTTTAGGGATTAAAATGTAAATTCCAATCAAATAATATCCACAAATCCTAAAACATATCCAGAATGTTAAAAATGATGAAATTAAGCTACTATGATTTTTTTCGAATTTTTGGATGCATAGTGAATTTATAATGAATTAAATATGCTTATTGTGATTTTTAGGAAATTAATTTTAGTAAATAGAAAACTTAATTATTTTCAAGAATCAAAATTATCCTAGATAAGTATAATAAAGATGTATCCATGAAAAAATATAACTCTTAAAAATATTTGGTTCAAAAACTATTAAACATTAATAACAAAAAACATAACTTAGTTTATTCTAACCTCAACATACGTGTGATAGAACATAATTAATTACACCTCATATGATTTTTAAGAATTTTGGAGCACTTATTTATTTATCACAAATTTAAAAAGCAAATAAGGAAAATATTTCAATTTATCTCGAACTCAATTTTAATAAATTAACCACAACTCTCAAAAATGGCATTAAATTACCATAAGTAATAGAAATAATTGGAATAACATGTGTAATTTTTGGAATCAGATAAAGATAACAAATGATAGTTCAAAATGTGATGCGAAGATATGGGTCTAAATGCAATATAGGGAAAATAAAATAATGAAAGGAAATATGCTAACATGGGCTTAGATGCAATTACCCAAAACATGAGGGGTTCTTGTAAAGTTCGCACGTGATATGTGCATTGCACGTGCCTAGTCGGTGGAAGGATCTTGACATTATTTGCTGAAATCTAGGTGTATAGGCGCAATTTACCCCTGCTCCACGTGCTACGCATGTGTTGGCACGAGGCTCGGAGGAGGCTCGGGTCAACTGCTAAGGGTTGGCTCCGGAGTCTCTAGGTGGAATGATGTTAATGCTTTGGGCTCCCCCGAAGCTCGAGGCTTAGTAGGGAGGCAATGGATAGTGGTGCATTAGGTGGTTGGAGGGGGAGCTTGAGGTGTCGAGCTGCGATTGGCAAATGGATCAATGAATGGTGGTGAATCCACGATCTTGAGCGGAATGACTAGCGAAGGTAATGAGTGCTCAGTTGAGAAGCCCAAGGGGCTCCACTGTCCGATGGCGGTTGGTCTATGTCGATGCGGTGTTGTTCCTGGCATGAAGGGTAGAGGTGCTCGAAGGATGAGGATCAACCAAGGCGGAGAAGGTGAGGGAGCTCTATGTGCATGGGCCCTCTCTACAGAGGGGCGATGGCACGTCAGGAAGCTGAAGGCAAAGCTTGGCACAGTTGATCTAGGCAATACAACCGATGGCAGATAGAGGTAAGATGTGACAAGTGAAGGTGTATTACGAGGGTGAAAAGAAAGATCAGTGTGGTCAGCAGAGATGATCAAATGAAAGAAAAGAAGAAGAATGGAGGAGGAAGAAGAGGAAGAAAAAAAGGAAGAGAAAGAAGAAGGAAAAAAAGAGAAATACATAGGTTTTCACCTGGATGGCTGGAGCTTCGAGCTCCGACCGATCGTTTCCTTGACGGGTGGATCGTGATGAAACTGAGCTGTAACAATAGGCATTGCAGCAATAAGGTATTCGACAACATTGTGGACCTCACCAAGAGGTTGATGGAGCTCGTCATCGCTCAATCATCTGTGAAGGTTCATGCTGTCATCGTGAACCAGTAGAGGGCTCAAGCTTCCTCTTTCTTTTTCATGGATACCCTATGCTGACAGAGGCAAAGAGACTTTATGGGTGGTTAGTTGGAGAACGATAGTTGTGGCGGTGTGGTGTGAGAGGATAGACCGATGGAGAGGGAGAGGCATGGATCATGGAAGAGTGGGTTGTTGAGGAAGCGCATGAGGTTGTGAAGTTGTGTGAGGAGTGGATGCGTGAGGAGCAGGTTGACATGCGCATGACGGAGATGGAGTGTCGTTGGGAAGGGCAGAAGGGAGGAGGAAATGGGGGTGTCACGTGGCGTGCTGAGGAGCCACCGCGTGCATGCCACGTGATGGGGAAAATAAAATAAAATAAATAATAAAATAAATTACTAATAAATAAACTAAATAATAAATAAAATAAAATAAAATGAAAAATAAAAAGGGGTGACACGTGGCGACTCCATAAGTTGCCACATATCGCTCCCAAAAATTCAAAAAAATAAGAAAAAAAAATAAAAAAGCAATAGAAAATGAGGTCAAATAAAAAGTGGTCTTCATGAAAGTTGTTTGTCCTGACGAGATCAACTTTCACGAAGGGACCAAATCAAAAGAGATCATATGTACAAAGCATATTTTTGGTGGTACTCTGCCGATATAAAATATCATGTTTTGTATTTTACAATAGTTATCATTTTGTCGATAAAAAAGCAGATAAAATATAAAATAAATATCTACACCTTATTGTATTTTTTTGGACTTTAATGATTAAGAAAAATAAAAATAAAACAAAAGGAACATATATACATACTATATATACATACTCATGGTGATTTCTTTCTTTGATTTTTGATTACATTGTTATTTGAATTTTTGCATATTTTATTACAACATGAATCAAAGAAAATAAATTAAAAAGAAATAAATCAAAATGAGTTATTTTTGTACATAAAATAATAGGGTCCATATGTATAATATACAATGAGGTCCAAAAACCCAAGTTTCACCTATGTATTCCGATTCTTTTGAAATTCTTCTTGTTTTTTTGATAGTTGATTGTACATTAATTCAAAAGTGAGTAGGGGTTCATAGGAGAGTTTACGAGGGAGATATTCACATTTACAGTTTTTTGTCTCATAACTAGGGTTTGGCTTTATTGGGCAAATATACTAGTTACTTTTTTTGCATTTTCCTTGATTAATGGTATAAAGATGTACACAATAAAATTGATTTTATTTTATTTTGAGTTAGTGAAAAATAAATAAAAATAGGAGAATTTATGGTAATGTATATACGAGAATTTATAGGGGAATTCTAGCTTCTTGTTTAATGTAATTATGCTTGCTAAAATGCAAATATTATTTACATATGCCTGAATGATAATAATGCAATTTAAATTAATAAATGTAGCTAATTACTTGAGAACATAGATCTATTTTCATCTTCTAGAGTGATGAATTATAGATTCATCACCTCCTATACTTAAACCTTCTTCATCCTCGAGCAACTAAAAATGAAATGCATAAGTGAAATGATATTGGTTTCCATACCAAGGTCATGAAGAAAAGGTGAAAATGGAGCTTAACTTGACCTTTGAATTAATAATGTAGTGGAACTCCTTATGAGAATTAGGGTTTTACAAACAATAATCTCCTAATTGTACAAGTCATTGCATAGATCTAACTCAGATGTCATATTAGAGCAACCCCTTCTTAAAGCATCCCACATGAACACTGAATAACTGTCTCTAGCGTGTGAAGGATGTTCGCTCTTTCCATCCAAGATCTAGACTACCATGCAATCTCCTCCTCTTGAATTCGTCCTCAAGGAGTCAAGTATATCCTTCTAAGTTCAGGAATGTGCTAGTTCACAATGAGTGGGGGAAAGAAGTCTAAAAGAAGGGGAAAAGAAGTAGCGAGTGACCAATGTAGTCAACTCTCCTCTGAAGATAGGATGGTGTAGCCAAGTCTCCACCATATTTGCATGCTATCTGAAGCTTGGACCATTTTGGTCAAATATTATTCTCTTTTGGTATTGGCTTCTTTTTGGTAGGGTTTATGGTTGCTCTGCATTGATCATTTGTGCCCCGATGGATATAGAATCTTTTGTTCCACCTATGTTTTGGGATCTTAGAATAAATTGTGCAAGTAGTCTATTCATCATCCGAAGCTTTACTTCAACTTGGTACTCCGATCTTTAGATGTCCACGCTATCAAAGAAAGAGACATGCAGTCTTCCAACACCACGTTTGAGTTGAGCTAACTGTGCACTGTAGCATGTATATTAGTTCCTTATCCAAAAATCTACTTAGAATGAGGTGACCAGGTTAGACACAAAGAGTCAAAGTCGAGACACTATCTTGTGAACTTGGAGAATTAAGTGTATTGACATGGATTTCCTAAAATCCTACTTCTCAGTGAAGTTCCTATGAAATTTAAGTAAATTAAGGTTAGGTCAAGTCCGTTCTCGATGTTTAACTCCAGACTTGGTCATTTTTACCTATTTTACCCATCTTGTATTTATTTAATATTACATGCATAAAAATTTGTGAAAGTACACGCTATGGGTAAAGTGTATATGTAATATATATACCCCCTATACTTAGCATGTACTATGTCCTAAAAGCTGAAAAAGTGAGGAAGAGTCATAGCTCATGCTAAGCGTAAGAGAGTGTCAAGAATAAAAGTATAGAAGTCAACCCGCCCCCTATACTTAGTTTATGGTTAGCCTAAGTGTAGAAGAAGAGCAAAAATATGATAGTCAGGTAAAGAGGAGTGTATGAATATGTAGGACGGGTATCGGTTCCCCCCTATTATTAGGCTATGGTCAACCTAACTATAAAAAAAGGAAGTGTGAGAACTAATGGGCTTGGGCTATGTACAAAGAAAAAATGATATAGAAAAGATGGAGTGACTCAGGTTACTCTCCCCTACACTTAGGATATGGTCATCCTAAGTATAGCCACAAACAAAACAAAAGCATACTGGGGTGAGTAATGCAGATCACGGGAGAGGGAGGGAACAAAAAGAAGAAAATTTATATAAGATGGAATGAGAATATACAAGGATCAAGAAGGCTTGCGATGGACCTTCTTTCGATAATGGATAGGGAAGATGAAGTGTGGACCTGTGTCTCTATGGGATCCATCCCTAGAAGAATAGTAGTGATGAGTATGGAATGTCGATCGACGATCGACACATGGTTGCTTGCTTGAGTATGGTTGAATGACAACCTTTCCATACCCATTTTTGATGACCACAACATTAGAATATGAAGATGATACCTCCTAGGAGACCATCATAGTAGATTTTTTAGAACCTGAAGTATGAAGAGGATGATGAGAATGATGCACCTTGAGTGGTTTAGGGGAATTCCTTGAGGAATCAATGTTCTTCATCCTATCACTAGAAAATGGACTAGAAGAAACAACTTCCATTTCAGAGTGATCAAAGGATATGGTAAGATCCTTAAGCGCATCATGGAAGCATGAGGATCGCATCGTATGCGAATGAAAGAGACTAGTCGCACTAGTGCTCGAGGTAGCAGAAATTTAAAAAATTGTTCATGCGATGAAACCACATGATCCAAGAACACTTCTTGGATCATTTCATCTAAACCACAAACAAGTATTAGGGTTACCCCTTGAAGCGTGGTTGCAATCAAGTTTCTAAACAAAGAGACCTTCTGTCTCAAGTCTGATCCAACGGAGGAGATGCTTGCGAGTGCGTGGATGAGATGCGTGCTTCTCGCAATCCATGTTGATGACCCACGTGGCGAATCTACTGATCTCGTCACACGAGATCCGACGTCTTATTCACGAGTGAGGCACACCGAAGGAGATGAAGATCTACGAGAAAAACATCCGGCAACATAATGACGGCGTTGCGGGGATGGAAACTCTCTCTAGGGCTACCATGGTGGACGACCATATGAGAGAGAGAGAGGGCGTTGACGAATCTGTAATCGCCGCGTTAAGAAGTTGTTTTTATTGGTGAGTGAAAAATAACTAATGAGTCGTTCGTTGTAGGCGGCGATCGGAAACAGTCAAGAAAATAACCACAAATTTTAATCAATTTCAATCGAGTGGTTTTTATGTTTGTTTTACTTGGGCAAGTCCCAAGGTCGATCGCAAGGAGGCAAAGGAACAACCTAGAGTTGTGCTTATCCAATTTTTAGTTCGATTTTCAAGGCGGTCTTTTTTTGGAATTTTCAATGCAATAAAAGGATGCAAAATGCAAATTCGGCCTATTTTAGGGACTAAAATGTAAACTTCGATCAAAACAATGTCCGAAAAATACGAAACTTGGCCGAAATGATAATTATGACAAAGTTAATGCACTGTAATTTTTTTGGAATTTTTTTGGATGCAAAATGGATTTTTTTTGAATTTTTAAATGCGAACAAAATGATTTTCAATATTTAATTATAATAAATGTCAAACCTACTTATTTTCAAGAACCAAAATTATCTAAGATCTTCACTAGGTGATTGATCTCTGAAAAATCCTAACCCTAAAAAATGTGAGATCTAATACCTATTAAAAATTAAATAGTGAAATGTGCAAAATGATTTTTACAGGGCAAATGATGCATGCAAATGCAAAGCTTTTTGGGCACAATGTTAAGCAAAATAATCTCTACTACATGTGATTTTTCGGGGATTTTTAGAGCAACAGTTAATCAAAGTCAAATTTAAGAGCACAGATTAGGTAAAATATTCCAATTTCCACAAAACAAATATTTATTAATTAACCGTCAATCACAAAAATATCCACAGTGTCTCAAAATGTAGAGAATTGAATGTAGAACAAAGTGCTATTTTTAAATGAATAAAATAATGTCTAGAAGAGGTTCAAAATTGAGGGGAAAGACAAGGGTACAGATGTAAATAAGATAAAAAAATGCAATAAATAAATATATAAAAAATATGTAGACGGGGACTGAATGGTAATTACCGAGACCAGGGGGTATTTCTGCAAAATGACCAAGGGAGCTCGTGCGACGCACGTGCTCCTTGAGTCTCTGAACTGGATCACAATATTGAGGAATATCAGGGGAAACTTGCAAAGTTCCCACGCAGTCACGTGCTAGTCACATGACTCGTGGGGGCGGATGTATTGATGACGTCCCCCTGCCCTCACGTGCACGGCACGTGGCGGGGGTCTCGGCCCTGGCGACCGGTGGCGATAGTAGCAGAGTGGCTGAGGCGGGGCTGAAGTCAGCGACGGCAAGCGTTCACGGGCAGAGGAGCTTCAGGCGGTGTTGGCGGTGTGTGAAGCGGTGACAGCGATGAAGCTCTGGAGACGGTCGAAGGCGTTGTCGGGGGAGGAGCGTGTGTCGAAGGTGCTACGGTGGTCGATGTAGTCGTAGACGAAGCTTGCGGAAGCAGCATTGGTCGTAGGCTCGACGGTTGGCCGGAGCAGGAGCAGAAGGTCGCACGAAGGTGGCCGGACCTCGTCGAGGAAGAGGGCACCGGGCTGTCACCCCGGTGTGTCTTGAAGCGCACCTCGGCGGATAAGGGGATTGGGGGTTGGTGAGGATGTTTTAATAGGAGAGGATAGGCGCGAGAGGCGGAGCGGAGGTTGCGGGGGTGGTTGGTGAGAACGGCGGGGGCGGCGCTTGCGAAGGATAACGGAGGAGCGGAGGGCGCGAGGTTGGGGGAGAAAAGCAGTGGCCGTTCGATCAAGCGAGATCGAACGGCCACGCGCATGCCACGTGGCTGGAAGGTGAGAGCGCGGTTGCACGTGCAGTGCGCATGCGAAGGGTGGCACGTGCGCTGCACCTGCGTGGTTTTTTTTATAAAAACGAAATTTAAAAGGCCCAAAAATGACTGACACGTGGCAGCCTCTGGAGCGGCCACGTGTCAGCACCAGAAAAAATCAGAGATAAAATCTTTTGTAAAATCAAAAAGAAATAGCAAAAGACCTCGGATCGAAAAAGTTCCTTCACAAAAAATGCTCGTCTCGATGAGATATACAACTTTCATGAAGACATCAAAGCCAAATTCGGTCAAATGTAAAAAGTGAATTTTTGGGGTATCCCATGTACACAGAATACCTTGATTTTTTGGGTTTTCTAATTTTTTTGTCATTTTTAAAGAAGACAAAAAATCCGAAAAAATATGGAGAAATCAAAGATGAATAAAAGACACCTAAATGTAATTTTTTTGGATTTTTATTAATAAATAAAATATATTCATAAAATACAAGGTCAAAAACCGCTAAAATATACAATGTACAAAAGAGGCCCAAAACCCAACTTTCACATACGAGCTCCGATTCACTTGAACTTGGTCTTGCTTTGAAGGTAATTGAATATGCATTAGTTCAAAAGTGAGTAGGATCAAATCGGACACTGGATGGGGAAGATATGTGGCTTTTAGTCCGAAAATCCTGAAACTAGGGTTTGAGTTTTTGGTCCACTTATTTGGGTTAGTTATTTTTTTGTATTTTTCATTTATTCTTGTGAGTGATATGTACACAGTGGAGTAGTTTTGTATAATTCGGAGTTAGCATGGAGGAGTTAAAAATGAGGGAAGTTAGGCTATTTATAGGTCATTTTTGGCTTGGATTTTTGGCTTCTTATTTTATGCAGAAATTAATGCTAAAATGCAATTCTTATGAAATCATGCACGAATGCTAATTATGCGAAATAAATGCAGAAATGCATTTGATTTTGAGGGACTTGAGCTTAATTAATGGGACTTAGAGTGGTGAATCCGAGATTCATCATCCCCCTATACTTAAACCATGCTCGTCCCTGAGCATCAAAAAGAAATGCCATGAAGTGAAATGAGACTGGGTTCCATACCAAGACCATGAACTGAGGGTGAAAGTGAAACTAAACTCGACCTTTGGATTAATAATGTGTCGGAACTTCTGTGAGACTTAGAATTTTAAAGACAACAGCCCTCAAGTTCTACACATCATTGTCACAGTTTCGGCTCAGAAGTCATCTTAGATCAATCCTCTTCCCAAAGTATACCCTATGAACATTGAATAACCGACTCATGTGTGTGAAGGGTTTTAACTCTTCCCATTCAGAATGCCAGACTACCATGCTCCTCTCCTCTCCAGTAACTCGTCCTCGGGGAGTCAGGTATTTCCTTCTAAGGTCTGCCGCGTTGTGTTCACAATCGAATGAGGGAGAAGATAGAAGAAGGGGAAAATAACTGGAGGGTGGCCAGTGTAGTCACCTCTCCTTGTGAAGATGACCAGTGTAGCCGAGTCTCCACCAAGATCTGCAGGTTTCTTGAAGCTTTGATCTTTTTGGTCAGATTTTTATTTGGTAGAATGCTTCTTTGTATTTGGAATTTTTTGGTAGTTCTGCTTGGATCTTGTTGTGCCTCTAAGGATATAGAATCTTTTTGTTCCGTACATTTTTTGGGTCTTAGAAAAAATTGTGCCCAGCCGTCCATCCCTTTTCCAAGCTTTATTTCAACCCGTACTCCGGTCTTTAGATTTCCATGCTACCCGAAAAGAGACTCACACAGTCTTCCAACATCCCGTCTGGGTTGAGCTAAGTACATAGTGCGAGAGTGCAAATTAATTCCCTATTCCAGAGTTGTACCGAGAATGAAGAGACCAGGTTAGACACTAAGAGTCAAATGTTGTACATTGTCATATGGAACTTAAGGAATTAAGTCAAAAAGACCTGAAGCTCTTAAAATCCTATTTCTTAGTGAAGTTCCTCTGAAAGTTAGGTGGATTAAGGTCAAGTCCAGACCACTCTCAGTTTCTACTCATAACTCGGTTCAGAACCCAATGACTTTTCACAGATGCAAATGCATGTGATGTTGGATGAAGTGCAGTTGTGTGCAATGCAAATTTTTTTTTAATTTATGCAAGAGATTTTTTTTATGCAAAAATGAAATAAGAAGCCTTCTTTTTTTTCAAAAATTTTGGGCACGATTAGTGTTAGTAGAAAAACCTTTTTTTTTGTGATTGTTTGTTGTTGTTTTTTTTCAAGTTAGTATCCACCCCGTAAATACATATAGACTTACGCGAAAGTACGAGATATGGGTAAAATATATACAAAGTATATACACAGACCCCCCTATACTTAGCGAGTGTTGTGTCCTCAGAGCACAAGAAGCGGAAAGAAGACATAGCTCGGGCTAAGCGTAAGGGAGTGAAAATACAAAGAGAAATGAAGCGGTCGGGATATGTGAATGAGGAGAGTATATACAGATGGGTGTTGGTTCCCCCTATACTTAGGCTCTGATCAGCCTAAGTATGGAACAATGGTGGAAGTGAAGTGAAGGGGAGTTAGGAGAATAATGATATATACAGATGGCATCGGTCCCCCCCATGCTTAGGCCTTGGCCTGAGTAGAGGAAGAAGCTGTACAAGGAGACCGATGTGGTCGGGAGGGAGGGTGGGTAGCCGATGATTAAGGCGGTTTTCGGCTGATCTTTTTGTGAGCCTGTGGTGGGAGATCGTAATGATGAGATGGAGATGAAGCATAAGATTCCCAACTATGATCAGAGTCATCCTCAGAAAAATCATGATGGATAATAGATGAAGTGTTTGAGTCAAATGAAAGATATCCATCATCAGAGTTATCCTCAGAGGAGTAGTAATTGAAAGTGGACATACTCCAAGTATTCTGGTATTTATGTTTCTTCAGTCGTTTCCTCAGAATTCGTTCCTTATTGGGGTCAATCATTTTGTCCTCAGATGAATAGTCAAAAGCACCAGTCTCAGTCAGCTCATACGAAATAATTCCAGTGTACTTGAAGAGGGCAGGAGCATCAGCTTTGGATGAGTAGTAATTCGGAACGGGAGTTGTCCAACGAGAATAGAATTTTGGATCCTTGCGAAGATATGGCTTTAGGGCTGTCGAACAGACTTCACTCATGTAGACCATCTTTTTCGGACCTGATGAGGGATCATCAACTGATTCCTCTTCCGAAAGGTCAAAGGTGACTCTCTTTTTATTTCATCGTAAAGGTGTCGGTTCACTTGAGTATCCAAATGAATAGCCATTGAAATTCTCCTTGGTTGGTGCTTGGTCTACGTGCTTGTTCTTAGTCTCCCGAATGTTTGAGCACTCTCGATTTGGGATGATTTGGTCAAGATATTCAGAGAATGTTGCTCCAAGGTGTGACCATGCATATGTCTCAGGATCGTAGTAGAAAGATTTGTCTTTTTTGAGATCTGCGGGAATTGAAATACTGGGGAGAGTCTCTGCATGTTCTTTCTCAATTAATTCGATGTTGGCGCATTCCAGTGTCGAGTTGATGTAATCCACGTAGTCAGAGTAGGTTGACCCAGGGTGTGCCCATGCATAAGTCTCCGGATCATACGATTCATATACATGATTGTCCATGGTGAGAGCGTCTGGGAATGGAGCAGGGGGGAGATTTTCTAAATAACTAGTCTCATCAACAACCGTTGTCTCAGATGTGGTTGCGAGGTAGGGCTCTTCTACCGCTTCATGGTTACGGTTGTCGGGGACTTCGTGGGTTGCCTCAGAAGATCGTGGTTCCTCAAAGATAGGGTCGGTTTTAAGTGCTTCCAATGCTGTGAAATTGATTTCCCGAGTCTCACAATCGATACTCGCCTTGGCCAATGCCAAGAATGGCTTTCCGAGAATGATTGGAGACTAGGTGAATTCTCCTTGATGCTCAATGATCGTGAATTATACTTTGAGCGGAGCACCTTGGAATTTCATGATGACAGAAATGATTCCTCTCGGCCGCATTATAGATCGATCTGCCAATTGAATAATCTCTCATTTTTTCCTGATCGTTCCGAGTTTGAGTTCATGAAATACAGAGGTCGGGAGGATATTGATCGGTGCATCGTAATTAATTCGAGCATGGGTGAAGATTGTGTCTTTGATTTCACAGTCAAATCTAGGAAACCGCTTCACTATGCGGCTCTTGGTTTTTCTCCTCAACACCAAGGAGGAGGCCATTGACAATATATGTCTCTCGGTCTTGGTTCTAATCCTGCTCAACTTTTTCATAGTTAAATTTTCCGTTAAAATCTTTTAAGGTCGGGGAAGTGTCCAATGGCCTGTAGAAAGAGAAGTTCAAATATCAAGTGTTTTTCCAGTGCTTCCCGTACAGTTGGATCCAAATTCCGTAGATCGTCTTCAGTTTCAATTTTTATGAAATTTTCCGATTTTTCATTTTTTTGTGATTTTCAAACGTTTCCATTTTTTGGTATTTTCTGGGTTGTATGGGGGTGTGGTGTGTTCCTCAGATGAAGAGTGGTTCGGGTGTTCGGAGGCATAGTCATCTATAGGGGAAGAATGCGTGAAAGTGATATTATCAGAATCGTCCCTAGGTCCTTAAATTTCCTCAAAATTTTCAATCTCGGATCCAATCATTTCCTCATTCATTTTCATGTCCGAGTTACCAGAGATTAGTCGATCGGCAAGTTCTTGAAATCTATGCTCCATTAAATCAAATTTCCTATTCATCTTCAAAATGTTCTCCAGAATCTCTTCATGACCAAGCATGGGAGCAGTTGGGCTATGTTTATGTAATTGAATGTCCTCTTCCATTTTTCTGTATGTACTAAGAGAGGAGTCTCTTGAAATATTCGGTATATGATCATCATTTTATGTAAGTATCTCCTCAATAATCATGGAAGGTGTCTGCTCATATGGTCTAGGTATGTGGAGTTGGTCCAAAGGGTGTTCAATTCTTTGAGATGGTCGGACCTTGATGTTGTGGAGTCAGCATGTAATCAGTCCAATCCTCTATATGATTGTCATGTCTGAAAAGGGGGTTGTGATGGTCAATCCAAGATGATGATTGTTCATGTGTGTTCAAGGGGAGGGTCGATGGATGAGGTGAAGAAGTGTTCCATTGGATCATGTGGTTATTATCTCCCATAAATGATGGATTGACATTTAGTGAATATGAAGAATGAATTGTATGATCAGCGTAAAGAGGATTGATAAATGAAGAAGTGGAGACCTCAGTCTTTTGTTGGTTTGTCTGCTCTAAATACAAAGGGTTGTTATTCATGAGACAGATCGGATTAGAAGAGGGAGATGGATTTATTGGTGGTTGAGGGGGAGGTGTTTTGGGTCTAACCGATACGAATTCATTTTCATAGTATAGCTCTGATGGATTCTCGGATAAACGTTCGGCTATTTTTGAAAGAGCTGAAAGGAATGAGGGGTTGGATCTGCAAGAGTTATTGGAGAAGAATTCCATGGTAAATTTTAAATCAAGAAAGGAGAGAGATGATTGCACGGGATAATCGAGAGAAATCAAATGTGCGGCTATTGATCTTGAAATTGGTTCACGCACACCAATGCAAACACAATTCAAACCCTGGGTTCACCAACTCACATAATGAAGCCATAAGAGATCGGCTATTATCTTTTCAATTTTTAGTTGGTGATAATTCAATCTTGGCAAAAATTTAGTGAGCTGAGATTTCGGATTTGGGCTCTATCCTTAAGTGTCGTCTCTCGCTCACTCAAAAAAATAAAATCATCCAAGGTCGGGGTTGCTCTCCCGCAGAAATTCTTGATTTTATGGGTTATTAAGATCGGTTATATTTAGCAGTCCCAATTTTAATGAGGCGATCACTGAAAAAATTTAAATGAGCACAAATACATGTCTACCGTCCAGTCCCAATTTCCTTTAGATTTATGTGATAAAATCAGAGGGAGAAATTCGGGAAAAGCCGATGCACGCGGAAAACTATGATGAATGCTCAGTCAGGATACTTACAGTGAATCCTCGCAATCTCCATGTGGGGTGCTAGACAGAATTTAAAATTTATTCTAAATGCGTGCAAGCCGATGAAAAACCACACCAAAGTAGAAAGTTCTATTAGCGGGGAAGAATTGAGTTAAATTTGGCTAAGTTGAACGATCTATGTGCGTCTTGATTAACATGCAGTATGGCTTAAGATCCTATGAGCACAATCAAAAAATAAAAATGCTCTGAGAGCCGTATGTGCAGGTCTATCCTAATCGCTACTCAAGTCGGGCCCCACCCTCACCGGAGAGTGAAACAAGCCACGACACACCACAAATAGAGTTCAAAGTCTTTGTACACACGCGAGAGTCCAAACGAACACCACTATAAATGAGCAGAAATTAAAATTTGCAGAAATTAAAAACCTAGACTCTACGCTCTCTCACGACTCGACTCGATCTTAAATTAATTTGCGGCTTTCTCGGATGTCGGTGAAGATGCGTCGATTTCTTGAAAACCACTCCACGTACGCCGAGTACCTCGCAAGAAAAATAAGAGAGATATGTGTAAGAGAGTGACTCAAAAATTAATCAAATAAGAAAATAAATGATGAAAAAATATGGGATTTATAATGAAAAATTCGGGGGTCAGACTACCCGAATGCGGAAAACCGATCAAAAAGTTTCAAAACACAAAACTAAGCCGTTTGCCTCCCCGGCAACGGCGCCATCTGACGAATATGTAATCGCCGCGTTAAGAAGTTGTTTTTATTGGTGAGTGAAAAATAATTAATGAGTCGTTCGTTGTAGGTGGCGATCGGAAACAGTCAAGAAAATAACCACAAATTTTAATCAATTTCAATCGAGTGGTTTTTATGTTTGTTTTACTTGGGCAAGTCCCAAGGTCGATCGCAAGGAGGCAAAGGAACAACCTAGAGTTGTGCTTATGCAATTTTTAGTGCGATTTTCAAGGCAGTCTTTTTTTGGAATTTTCAATGCAATAAAGGGATGCAAAATGCAAATTCGACCTACTTTAGGGACTAAAATGTAAACTTCGATCAAAACAATGTCCGAAAAACACGAAAATTAGCCGAAATGATAATTATGACAAAATTAGTGCATTGTAATTTTTTGGAATTTTTTTGGATGCAAAATGGATTTTTTATGAATTTTTAAATGCGAACAAAATGATTTTCAATATTTAATTATAATAAATATCAAACCTACTTATTTTCGAGAACCAAAATTATCTAAGATCTATCACTAGGTGATTGATCTCTGAAAAATCCTAACCCTCAAAAATGTGAGATCTAATACCTATTAAAAATTAAATAGTGAAATGTGCAAAATAAGTTTTACAGGGCAAATGATGCATGCTAATGCAAAGCTTTTTGGGCACAATGTTAAGCAAAATAATCTCTACTATATGTGATTTTTCAGGGATTTTTAGTGCAACAGTTAATCAATGGCAAATTTAAGAGCACGGATTAGGAAAAATATTCCAATTTCCACAAAATAATTATTTATTAATTAATCGTCAATCACAAAAATGTCCACAGTGTCTCAAAATGTAGAGAATTGAATGTAGAATAAAGTGCTATTTTTAAATGAATAAAATAATGTCTAGAAGAGGTTCAAAATTGAGGGGAAAGACAAGGGTACAGATGTAAATAAGATAAAAAATGCAATGAATAAATATATAAAAAATATGCAGATGGGGACTGAATGGTAATTACCGAGACCAGGGGGGTATTTCTGCAAAATGAACAAGGGAGCACATGCGGCGCACGTGCTCCTTGAGTCTCTGGACTGGATCGCAATATTGAGGAATATCAGGGGAAACTTGCAAAGTTCCCACGCGGTCACGTGCTAGGCACGTGACCCGTGGGGGCGGATGTATTGATGACGTCCCCCCGCCATCACGTGCACGGCACGTGGCGGGGGTCTCGGCCCTAGCGACCGGTGGCGATAGCAGCGGAGTGGCTGAGGCGGGGCTGAAGTCGGCGACGTCGAGCGTTCACGGGTGGAGGAGCTTCAGTTGGTGTTGGCGGTGTGTGAAGCGGTGACGGCGATGAAGCTCTGGAGACGGTCGAAGGCATTGTCGGTGGAGGAGCGTGTGTCGAAGGTGCTACGGTGGTCGGAGTAGTCGTAGACGAAGCTTGCGGAAGCAGCGTTGGTCGTAGGCTCGACGGCTGGCCAGAGCAGGAGCAGAAGGCCGCTGGCGGCGCTGCGACGGCCGCACGAAGGTGGTCGGACCTCGTCGAGGAAGAGGGCACCGGGCAGTCACCCCAGTGTGTCTTGAAGCGCAACTCGGCGGATAAGGGGATTGGGGGTCGACGAGGATGTTTTAGTAGGAGAGGATAGGTGCGAGAGGCGGAGCGGAGGTTGCGGGGGTGGTTGGTGAGAACGGCGGGGGCGGCGCTTGCGGAGGATAACGGAGGAGCGGAGGGTGCGAGGTTGGGGGAGAAGAGCAGTGGCCGTTCGATCAAGCGAGATGGAACGGCCACGCGCATGCCACGTGGCTGGAAGTTGAGAGCGCGGGCGCACGTGCAGTGCGCGTGCGGGGGGTGGCACGTGCGTTGCACGTGCGTGTTTTTTTATAAAAACGAAATTTAAAAGGCCCGAAAATGACTGACACGTGGCGGCCTCTGGAGCTGCAACGTGTCAACACCAGAAAAAATCAGAGATAAAATCTTTTGTAAAATAAAAAAGAAATAGCAAATGACCACAGATCGAAAAAGTTCCTGCACGAAAAATGCTCGTCTCGATGAGATCTACAACTTTCATGAATACATCAAAGCCAAATTCGGTCAAATGTAAAAAGTGAATTTCTGGGGTATCCCATGTACATAGAATACCTTGATTTTTTGGGTTTTCTAATTTTTTGTCATTTTTAAACAAGATAAAAAATCCGGAAAAATATGGAGAAATCAAAGATGAATAAAAGACACCTAAATGTAATTTTTTGGATTTTTATTAATAAATAAAATATATTCATAAAATACAAGGTCAAAAACCACTAAAATATACAATGTACAAAAGAGGCCCAAAACCCAACTTTCACATACGAGCTCATATTCACTTGAACTTGGTCTTGTTTTGAAGGTAATTGAATATGCATTAGTTCAAAAGTGAGTAGGATCAAATCGGACACTGGATGGGGAAGATATGTGGCTCTTAGTCCGAAAATCCTGAAACTAGGGTTTGGGTTTTTGGTCCACTTATTTGGGTTAGTTATTTTTTTGTATTTTTCATTTATTCTTGTGAGTGATATGTACACAGTGGAGGTGGTTTTGTATAATTCGGAGTTAGCATGGAGGAGTTAAAATGAGGGAAGTTAGGCTATTTACAGGTCATTTTTCGCTTGGATTTTCGGCTTCTTATTTTATGCAGAAATTAATGCTAAAATGCAATTCTTATGAAATCATGCACGAATGCTAATTATGCGAAATAAATGCAGAAATGCATTTGATTTTGAGGGACTTGACCTTAATTAATGGGACTTAGAGTGGTGAATCCGAGATTCATCAGGCGTGTAGAGAGAAAGGGAGAGAGAGCTTTATGTTCTCATGTTGTGTTGTCTAACTTATGAAGAGCAAGGGGTGCCCTTCTATTTATAATATTTTGGGATCCATGGATCTCAATCCATGGACAACACAAATCCAATGGCTCACATTGATTTGTGTTTCTTTTAATGGCCAAGATGTTGCTGGTAAAAACACAACAACAATTTATTTAATTTGGATTAAATATATTTGTAAATCAAAATATAACTCAATCCTAAATTAAATCAAGCATATATGGAGATCTTTCATGGTGATTTCATTATCCCATGATAATAGGTGGGACGACTACCAATTTCCTTATAGGACATGGTGGTCGTCCACCCATATCTCGTGGGTGATGCAATCTCATGCAATCTCATGAGATTGCATCAATCCATGAAAATCTCCAAGATTTTTACAACAACATTTGTTGTGAATTATTCTATACATATAATTCACAATTATTTTGAGAATATTGCAATCTTACCATTGGGAATTTTTGAATCACATTCACAACCTAAAATAATATATAAGTTACATTTTCAATTTAATGTCCAATGTGAATCCAATTCACATCAACATTTAATCAACAAATGTAAATTACAAATAACTCTCTCTTATATATTATAAATTACATTTATAATATATATGACTAATATCGATATTGCTATCCGCATTATTCATATCCATGATAATTAAATCACATTTAATCATCATGGATCTCTATTCTCATGTGCTTAAATAATATGAATCACATTCAAATTATTCACATCTTTGATAATTAACACTATTAATTATCTATGATAACTCTTTTTATATAAATCAAATTCATATTATTCGTGATAATTAAATCACATTTAATTATCAAATTTTCTCCATGCTCGGATACATAATATTAACAATGAAATTATCCTGAACTCTTTCAATGATAATGTGCTTTCTCCGCGGATTCTTGGAGATAAGGACATGGTGATTGTATTGTTCCACATATAGTGACTTGGATATTAAGATCACATCTCAAATCCAGATCTCATGCCTCCCATATATGCTTGATTAAATCAAGATCGCAAATCTAATCTTCTGATTGCATATGAATCACATTCAGATCAATGTCCAACATTTGGACCAAGATAATATTACTTCTCTAAAGAGAGGAGTCACTAAAATCCAGACCCATTTCATCACTCCCTAGGAATGGAAGCATCATGGTTATACAATCGTTTATGATCACATCACCCTCAGGTATTCCCAACACCTGTACATCCTGCATACTGGAAGACTCAGAATAAACCCGAAGTATTCGATCAATTTTACATTGTCTACTTCAGGGTTTTATCAGTATGTTTCTCATTTGATCATTGGGAGTTGGTATCGGTCATATACTCTCCAAAAGCTTATATCGTACCTAGGTCTTGATCATATACTTTCCAAAAGTATATATCAAACCTACAAATTCAGTCAAGCTTCCAAAGCGAGAGGATCGTGCACGGAATTTGATTCTTCCCAATATCTCATGAGTGAGCTTATGATTTCTGATTCAATAACTGAACCTGTATGATCCCTTTGAGAGATCGTAGGACTCATATGCCCTTTTATGCACACCAGTGTGCCGATGTATAGACCTTGATAAGATCATTAATCTACTCGTCTGCCAAATGTACATACTTATACATATAGTAACACATCCGTCTCCAGTCAGAGGATGTCTGCCTATATCGTGATAGCATACGACATAGGACTTTGGTTATCTCGATCTCGTTAAATCAACTCTTTGACCTAACTTATCTAACATCTATGAATCTCTATTCCTATGCAGAGGACCTGCATCAAGAGGTCAGTTAGTTATCATCCTTCAGAGAGAGGATTGCCATCTCCTCCTCAGGATGGAGATGTCTCTTAATAATCATTTGACGGTGCTTGATGAGTCCTCAATCTAACTCTTTAGATATTCATCCAAGCACCAGCTCTATTATTCAATAATTGAATCAACAGCTGTATGATTATGAAGATGGCCATGGTACATAACCCTAATTGTACTAAGGGACCTATTATGCAAATTAGTTATTCTTCATTTCAGATTCATGGAATGATATTTGCAGTAACATTTATTGCATAATGGCTTGTCATGGCCTTGCATATCCAACAATCTCCCACTAGCCCAAAGAGCCATTAATAGTCTAATCATTTAAACCCACACTCATGTGACAATCATAGGCTATTTAGAAAAATAGCTAGGTAAGTTGATCAGTCACTCCAAAAGAATATGCCAATTCCTTTTACAGCACTTGCATATCTCCTAGTAACAGTGATCGCATCGAATGCAAATGTTGCATCTTATGCAACCAATACTAAAGCAATTATAGTGTCCTTGACACTATTGCTCAATAATTATTATAGCCAGTATTCCCATAATCCTTATCAAAATACCCTTGTTCCTGAAGATCTCTATCTCATAAGGTATCTACAGTTAAGACCCTTATAGATCCCTATCTACAAGGTCTTAAACTTTTGAAGACAAGATTTTGAGGTCACTATCTCTAAGTTTCATCATTTTTCAAGATATTTTCATTACTGCAATCAAGTGTTTTATCTCCATAGTAGGATTAGTAACAATTTACTACTCTCACTACATGGCAGACATCTAGCTTTTGTACACATCTAGCATACACTCGGCTTCTCGTAACTGATGCACAAGGGCAAGCAGTTCTAGCATTCACTTCCTAAACTCTTTGATGTGCTATACCTTAAAATAGGTCAGTACCATATCTTAAGGGAAGGAATCCTTCCTTGGGGTTTTTTTAAGAATGGAATGCGTCTAAGGTGTACCACTAATGTAATGATCCCAATACCCTCTTCTCTTCGCTTATGAATAACTTCAGAACTAAGATCTTAAGAGGTATCCTTGAGATCATATCTCAAGGTATGGAACAACCATATTATAAAACACTTATTATTATTCTTATATCATTCCAAATGATTAAGATATCATCTACATTTAAAACGACGAACACAAAGGCACTCCCACTAAGCTTCATATGCTTCATCAAGATTCTATCTAAAATCATAACATTTAATTTCATCAAATCTTATGTTACAACTACAAGAAGCTTATTTGAGTCCATAGATGGATTTCCTCAACTTGCACACCTTGATTTCTTCAACCATGAAGCCCTGGGGATACTTCATGTGAATATCCTCATAGAGCATTCATAGAGGAATGCAATATTGACTTTCATCTCATATATGTCAAAGTCAAGTTGTGTATCTATAGTCAGCAATATTCTGTTGTGTTTAAGCATGGTTACTGAAGAGAAAGTCTTATCGCAAGCGATGTCTTATCTTCAGTGTGTAGCTCATGGCTACGAGTCGTTCTTTGAAGGTCTTTATCTTCTCATAAGGTTCCCTTTTTATCTTGAAGATCCATTTACACATAACATATTTTACCCATATAGGTGGATCCTCGAGGGTCCATATACAACACTTGTATATGAAGTCTACATTAAACTTTATTGCTAAAATCTATCTTTCCATGTCATGATCCTCAGGAGCTTCATCACATGAAGTCCGATCATTATCAGACTTAACTGACACATGGAATACATCCTCAAACTCATTTGAGGATGTATTAATGTTTCATCTTTAATTATCCTTTTAGTTTTCGATTTCAGGAGCCTCGTTATCATCTCAAGATTAAATGAGTTCATCTTGACTCTCAAGAGAGTCATCCTCTAAGAATCACATTCTCAGAGATGAGATCTTTTAAGAATATGAAGGTCATAAAGTAGGTATCCAATACCATCCTTTATTTTCCTAATGAAGTAGCACTCTCTAATGCTCGATTCTAGCTTACTTGCATGGAACCTTATTAAGGAAATATATTGTAGTCTCTACTACATACATACCTAGAAACTAAGAGGTAATTATGCTAAAAATTACCATTGATCAAATCATGTCATACATGATCCAATTATATCTCCATATAGCTCTATTGAGTTTAGGTGTATCAAGAGGAGTGAGATAGAAATGATATTCATATATCCACAAGGCATTCCATGAATTCATCTAATAGGTACATGCTACCTTGGTTAGATAAAATTCATTTTATCTTCCTTCAAACTTTGGTTCTAAACCGAAATTATGAAATATTTGAATATTTCAAAGCTTTCGAAGGTGAATGGAAGAAATCTCATATCACAAATAATCATTAATAGATATCACATATCCATAATGTTTATTCTGATATAGATGATCCACATACATCAATATGCATGAGATATTGAATACCTTGGCATCTTACACCATTCTCATAGATGGGTGTATTAGACATTTTACTTTGAATACAATATTCATAAGTATGTAAGTTTTGAAATTTCAGACATTCTAAAGTTTCAACTCTTACTAGTTTATTGATCACATCAACAAACATATACCCAAGACCTGTTGCCAGATCATTGTTAAATGATCTTCATCCTCCTATTAATCTTATAAGGTTTTTATTTTCAGTATTAGAAATCTTAATGAACCATTCATTATTTTTCTAATTTAGTAGAGTCCACTAGATGTTATATTAGTATCAGAAATACATCCATCATAACTCTCTATGATATATTTATCCCAGAATTCATGTTTATTTCCAACATTGAGAAATAAACTATGAGTGTATCCTAATATCCTGGTCATAGAGACATTTTCTAAGACTAAGGACTCTCCCACTGAAAATATGAAGTCCATCTATCCAATAGAGATTGTTGCAACAATTATCAATATCCATGTTGATGACTTATTAAACATGAAGACCGAATTCTAGTCTTCTAATACATATGCAACCAATTGCAAGTGTTATTAGAAGATTGAGATACAATTAATATACTTAAATCTTATCAAATAAGAAAGTCTATTTCAATGATTACATGTCGATTATTTGGATGCACTATCCGAGTCCTTCTCTAAGGATTTTAGATAGTCTTGATGGTCACACTACCAACACATCAACTTATTGCAGTTTTAGCATTCGTCCAACTCTTTGTATGTCATATGAAAGTCATAGAAGTACAGTCAACTCTTTGACTATCCCTCTCATCTTGGGTCTGACCCATGCTTCCACTGGCTCTCTTTATCTATAAACAACCAATGCTTAAGACAAATGGTCTCTTATGTTGAATTGGAAAGATTTCAATATAAGAGTATTTCGACATTTATACATGCTTTATTTAGTTCATATAATATGTATATTGTAAAGCTTCATGAATGACTTGAGTATAGACAGTAGAACTATGACACTCATCATACCTACATAGATCTTGACTCTTAAATACTTTGGTTCAGGTAGGTATTAACATTTTGAATACATCATCTCTTATAGAGCCAACATTCTGCATGATGCAGTGAACGATGTCATTCATGATTAAATGTCAAGAGCACATATGTACGCCAGAACATCTTCTTAGATTTTATAAGGATTATTTGACAATTACGATCATCATCGACATGTCACTTCCAAAGTACATTCGATGAGAGATCAAGATTATAGAGACATACAAACCCTAGGGATGTAGATCTATTGTATATTTAACTGTCACTCCTCATTTTATGAGGAAACTTGTACATTGCAATCACATACATTATATGTCCAATTGCAAGTACCATATCTTGATCATGGATCCAATCCATGATATTTTACTGGTTATTATTGTGTATAGTATCGAGTGGGTTTAATGAAGGATTATCTGAAATAAGAAATTTGCATAAGTGTGTATATATATACATACTTTACTTTGATTTAGGAGTTTTTATATCGAAGTTGTCTTGCCTTGTCAACATGAGTTCATTCCCTTAATCACTTTCAATGTAAGAGATATACTTACCATTATATCTCAAGCAAGATCTTGGATCTCTGTCCTTATCTTTATTACATCCCAATAATATGAGAACCTGTAACTTCGATAAAAAGAAGCGGGAACACATTCCACCTTACAAGTCCAACTTGAATTTCCCAATTCGGTCTTTAACACCCAGGCCCACCACCCCTAAGGTGATGTTGACTCATCATTAATTGAACAAACTGTCAACAAGAATACAACTCGCTATGCGAAATCCAATATCGCCCCAATAATATGAGACCCGATATTGGGGTCACTATGCATATGTCCATACTCTTTCGAGAAGCGAAGAGGCCGGTCCAGACGCGCTTGCATACATGAGCTGTCACTTTGGAGATGCGTCTCCTACATACAATCACTGACGACTTAACCCTTTGCCTTGATGGGAGACCAGGGATGTCACTTATGTGATCCTCTATATCACATTCAAATTCTAATTAATAATCATGAATCACATTCATTATGATTAATTCTTCCAAGAGAAATAACATCTCTATTAAAATAGAGCGTTCAATCTTAATTGGATTCCAATTAATATAATCATATTAAATTAATGATCCAATTAATATCCAACAAACATCCTTTATTGTTACATGAAATCTGATATTATGTTAAATACGTATTATTTCGAATTTTAATAATTAGAAAAATACACAATGATCTCTCCAACATTATCGAGTCCCTACCCACTGTCATGGCCACTACCAACGGGAGTGGGATAGACCACACACGGTACAACCTGCTACCCTAACGCTACTCGACTAGACACCATATCCACCTCAAGAAAGGATAATGCCAAATTGATCACTGTGTACTTGAGATGATAATCGATTGTTCAATTGAAGTTATACCATATAATCATAATCAAAACAATTTTTATTAACATTATAAGGAGATTTGTGAAATAAATCCCCAATCCTATTCAAGCAACTATGTTTATTGGAAAGTAGATAATGTAACCAATTTGTGATCTAGAACACATCAAAGCAATTATTGGTTAGGGCAAAGTCATTTAAGGAAATGACTATCATAAAATATTTGACAAATATTTATCCATAATTATTACAGGAAATTAAAACATTTAATTTCACTAATTGATTACTCATAAGGTTCTTGATTAGGAAAGTAATTTCGAACAGTGACCCTCACTTACTAAAATTACCTTATCTCAATCAATTTAAATACAAATTAAGCAAAATAAGTTTCCAAAGTTTGCTAATTTGGTTTACAAAAAAAACTATGTGGTTTGCACGCATTTCAAGGTATTTCAAAACCTCAATTAACAACATAATTATGTTAAGATTCGCAGTCCCCGAAAAAGTGGATGCATGTTCACTAAAATGATCATAGCTTGAGCAAACGGATTCGAAATAATGCAAACTCAGATCCCATTGTTTCCTTATTTAATGGGGAATGTAATACAATTATTTTTGTTTTTAAAAGTTTAAAAGGCCTAAAATATTCACAAAATAGAGTTACAAAAATGAAATGCGAGAAAACTTTCGCAAACCCTAAAGAACCCAAGTCGTCCTAGGTTTAGGGATCGTATCCGAAACCTCCGATCTAAATATTTGATACCACTAGAAAGATATGGTAATATCATTAAGCGCATCTCGGAAGCATGAGGATCACATTGTATGCGATCGGGAGCGACTAGTCGCACTAGTTGCTCGAGGCAGCGGATTTTTCATGCGATGAAACCCCATGATCCACGAACGCTTCTCGGATCATTTCATATAAATCACAAACAAGTATTAGGGTTACCTCTTGAAGCGTGGTTGCGATCGAGTCTCTAAACAAAGAGACCTTCTATCTCAAGTCTGATCCGACGGAGGAGATGCTTGCGAGCGCGTGGATGAGATGTGTGCTTCTCCAAATCCATGTTGATGACCCAAGTGGCGAATCTCCTGATCTCGTCACACGAGATTCGACATCTTCTTCACGAGTGAGGCACACCGAAGGAGACGGATATCCATGAGCAAAACATCCGACAACATAGCGACGACGCTGTTGGGATGGAAACTCTGTCTAGGGCTTCCATGGTGGACGACCATACGAGAGAGGGAGAGAGGGCATGTAGAGAGAAAGGGAGAGAGAGAGAGCTTTATGTTCTCATGTTGTGTTGTCTAACTTATGAAGAGAAAGGGGTACCCTTCTATTTATAATATTTTGGGATCCATGGACAACACAAATTCAATGGCTCACATTGATTTGTGTTTCTTTTAGTGGCCAAGATGCAGTTGGTAAAAACACAACAACAATTAATTTAATTTAGATTAAATATATTTGTAAATCAAAATATAATTCAATCCTAAATTAAATCAGGCATATATGGAGATCTTGCAAGGAGATTTTATCATACCATGGTAATGGATGGGACAACCACCAATTTCCTTATAGGACATGGTGGTCGTCCACCCATATCTAATGGGAGATGCAATCTCCTGCAATCTCATGAGATTGCATCAATCCACGAAAATCTCCAAGTTTTTTACAACAACATTTGTTGTAAATTATTATATAA
This sequence comes from Ottelia alismoides, assembly GCA_037367405.1. Taxonomy (NCBI): domain Eukaryota; kingdom Viridiplantae; phylum Streptophyta; class Magnoliopsida; order Alismatales; family Hydrocharitaceae; genus Ottelia; species Ottelia alismoides. Next base: position 1,527,701 of record JAZKJV010002860.1, on the reverse strand, counting down.
AAATAATTCATAAATATTTTGAGAATATTTCAATCTTGCCATTAGAAAGTTGTGAATCACATTCACAACCCAAAGTAAAATGTAAATTACATCTTCAATTTAATGTCCAATGTGAATCCAATTCACATCAACTTTTATTTAACAAATGTAAATTACAAATAGCTCTCTTATATGTTATAAATCACATTTATAATATATATTACTAATATGGATATTGATATCCACATTATTCATATCCATGATAATTAAATCACATTTAATCATCTTGGATCTCTATTCTCATGTGCCCAAATAATATTAATCACATTCAAATTGTTCACATCTTTGATAACTAAAACACATTTAATTATCTATGATAACTCCCTTTATAATTTGAATCAAATTTGTATTATTCATGAACTAAATCACATTTAATTATCAATTTTGTCAATGCTCGGATACATAATATAAACAATGAAATTATCCTGAACTCTTTTAAGGATAATACGCTTTCTCCGCGGATACTTGAAGATAAGGACATGGCGATTGTATTATTCCACATATAGTGACATGGATATTGAGATCACATCTCAAATCCATATATCGGGCCTCCCATAGATGCTTGATTAAATTAAGATCGCAAATCTAATCTTCTCATTGCATCTGAATCATATTCAGATCAATGTCCAACATTTGGATCAAGATCAGATTACTTCTCTACTGAGAGGAGTCACTAAAATCCAAAATTGTTTCATCACTCCCTAGGAATGGAAGTGTCATGATTATACAATCGTTTTTGATCACATCACCCTCAGATATTCCCAACACATGTACATCCTGCATACTAGAAGATTCAGAATAAAATCGAAGTATTAGATCAATTTTACACTGTCTACTTCAGGGTTTTATTAGTAAGTTTCTCATTTAATCATTGGGAGTTGGTATCGATCATATATTCTCCAGAAGCATATATCGTACCAAGGTCTTGATCATATACTTTCCAAAAGTATATATCAAATGTACAATTTCAGTCAAGATTCCAACATGAGACGACCATGCACGGAATTTGATTCTTCCCAATATCTCATTAGTGAGCTCATGTCTTCCAGTTCAGTAACTGAACCTGTATGATCCCTTTGAGAGATCATATTACTCATATGCTCTTGTATGCACACTAGTACAACGGTGTATACACCTTGATTAGGTCATCAATCTATTAGTCTGCTAAATGTACATACTTAGACAAATAGTAATACATCTGTCTCCGATCAGAGGATGTGTGTCTATATCATGACAGCATACGACATAGAGCTTTTGTTATCTTGATCCCATTAAGTCAACTCTTTGACCTAACGGTGCTTGATGAGTCCTCAATTTAACTCTTTAGATATTCATCCAAGCACCAGCCTCTATGATTCAATAATTGAATCAACAACTGTATGATTACTAAGATGGCCATGGTACATAATCCTAATTATACTAAGGGACCTATTATGCAAATTAATTATTCTTTATTTCAGATCAGGTAATGATATTTGGAATAACATTTATTGCATAATGGCTCGCCGTGGGCTCGCATGTCCAACAGTGATTTTGTGAGATGTTTGTCATCTCTCTGGTTGGTGCATGTGACAATGAAGACACATGAACTGGACCACCGAAATGGAGAATAGTATCATAAAAGATGGTGTCCAGCTATGAGAGAGCTTCTATTCGTGAGTCCTTGTTAGAAATTGTCACAGTGTCGGTGATGCAAACAACGAGAATGTGGATGTATGGGGAGTCTTTGAACCAAGGGTTGTCTTGATAGTCGGTATCTCATGTATAATAGAGAGGTAGCACTCACCTATCTCTCTATGGTCATGACTGTCAGTGGTTATGTGGGATGCATTAGGATGGAGTGTGTCCTCAAAGGTCACGTGATGTAGGTATGTATCCACTGCTGGAAAATAGTTCTCCCTAGTCTCGAAATCTATAGTCACTTTATCCAAGGTTAAGAACAAATTCCTAAAAATAATAGGAGACTAGGTGAACTCTCCTCGGTGCTCAATATCAATGATCATAAATGTCCACTCTGACGGAAAACATTGGAAATTAATGATGATCGAAATAATCCCTTCTTGACCGTTTGATGGATTGAACAACCATTTGAATGATCGCTCTTGACTTCCTAATTGGTCTGAATTTGAGCTTGTCAAACATGGAGGCCGGAGGGTATTTATAGATGAGTCGTCATCGATTCTTACATGGGTAAAGACGGTGTCTCTGATTTCACACTCAACTCGAGGCATCCGCTTCACTCTGGCTCTTAATATTTCTCCCCATCACTAAGGAGGAGGCCATAAACACTAGGTATCTCTATGTCCTAGTTCTCTTATTGCCAGGCCTTTTAGGCATCAATTTAATCCTTACGAATATTTTAAAGTCCAGAAAGTATCTGTGGTCTTTATTAAGGGAATCTTAAGAATCAATTCCTTAGCAATGGCTTCCCTAAGTGTAGGATCTAAATTTTGAAATATTTTCATTTTCAGTTTTTATGAGATTTTTTGGTTTTTCATTTTTTGGTCTTTTTGAGAATTTCATTTTTTTTTGGTGTTTTTGATAGGTGAACATTCATACTTTGGATTGGATGGTAAGTGGTTAGTAGAATAGGGAGGTAGAATAGACTCCAACTATATAGTGTATAGGTTCCCTCATGTCCTCTAGGTATTCAGCATAAAATTTGCTTATCTCATTCTCCATTTTTATACCCCAACTGGCAATCATTGAATTCAATATGTTAGTTACATTTCTCAACTTGTCATCAAATGATTCATATATCTCAACAAGTCTAGAAATGTCATCCTCCAAAAAATTCTCATGACAAATCATGGGAGAGTTCTGCTCAATTAAAGGATATTGCTGAGAACTTGGAGTCTCATATTCAACATACGTAGACTCTAACATGTAATGTTGGGTTGAGTATAGACCATTCATTTGGCCGACATTGGTCGGAGCCTCATATAATGGATCCAATATGGGGGACTTGTAGATTGAGCTCATGAGTCCAATCCCCTACATGTGTATTCTCTCCGAATGTGTGGTATGAGGGTTGGTCAATGTGAGCTTGATCACTAATGTTAATAAAGTCCGAAAAATGATAACGTACATGCTTCTCCATTCGGTTCGTTTGTTCGACCATATTATATACTAAGGTCAAGTCAAGATGTGTATGTGTAATTTGTTGCCCTGTCCTAATATTCATACGAGAGAATGAAGCCTGTTGGGGTAAATAACTATATAGTCGTTTGTCTCAACAGTGACTTGCTCTTAGAATGGTTCACTGATCTAGCAAGCTCTTGAGAATATAGTGAGTCATCCCAGGATGGAAGTAGATATGGAGTGTAAGAATGAAGGGTAGGTGAGAAGTACGAATATGTGGAGAAGTTATTTGGAGTTCTGACCTCATATTTGGCTTGTGGTGGATTGAAGAAAGGTGGATGAGGAGAACTATCTCAAAGAGAGGGTACTGCTGGAATGAATAAGAAGAGGCTAGGAAGTTAGTCAGAGGTTCGAGTTCATAGTTGAAATGGGGTGGCGAGAAGAACGGTGGTTGAGGAATAACCATCTCAAAGAGAGGGTTCATGGAGGAGTGAGATGGTGAAGATGGTCGGTATAAAAAAATAAGCTAACATCTTCAAAAAGGAATGAAAGCAGATCGAGGAAAAAATATGCAATTGCATAGAAGGATAACATATATTGATAGACACAAAAACAAACACAAGAGCAAACCCTATTTTGACAAACTTAAGACTTTGATAGTCGCAACGGTCTGACCATTATCTTTTTGATTTTAGTTAAGTGATAAAACAATCTTTATTACAAAAGCATCCAAGGTGAGTCTCCTGATGCCCAATGCACACCCCACTATATCCCTACCAAAGAGACGATTTATTAGGACTGCCGATTTATATCACGCCCCTAAGGAGTATCGTAAGAAGTTGTACACCAAAACATCTCTATAAGTTTGAAGGAAAGCCCTTACAACTCCCAAATATGTGAGAGTTGGAAAAGGAGACTTAGGGGGAAAGTATAGGGATTTGGGATCTAACCTTAGTGGTTGCATCCTCACCACTTTGTCTCGGAGTAAGTACATGTATCTGAGGACGGGGTTACTCTCCCAAATATAATTCTAGATTTTGTTTTTTATTTAAGTTGGCCATGTTTGGCAGTCCCAATTTCAAAATGGTTATCAACGCAATCTTAAATTATTCAAAATATCTACGTCTACCATCCAGTCCCAATTACTTTTTAGAGTTATGTGAGAAAACAAGGGGAGGAATCGAGAAAAGCCAAAGAACGTGAAAACAGTGATGATATGCTCAGTTAAGGAAACCTACCGTGCTTCTCCACTTTCTTCATGTGGGATACAAAACAAGTAATTGAATTTTTTTCTAAATAGAATGCAAGCCGATAAAAAACACTCCTAGCATAAATATCTATTAGTCGAGAAGAATTGTATTTGAATTTGACTAAATTGAAAGATCTAAGGCACATCTTGTTAATGTGAAGTATAGTCCTAATAGAATATGAACACAAGCAATATAATATTCTAATAAAAACATTCTAAGAGTTGCGAGTGCAAGTCTACCCTAAGAACCACTCAAGTAGAGCCCCTCTCTTTACACAAGGGTGAAACATGTCTCGAGATACCATAGATAGCAGAAGAATGTCCAAAGTCTTGTTCAAGTACACATGCGAGATTTCAAACATAATCCACTAGAAAAAATAAATAATTACAAATTAATTTTAAAAAATAAAATAAAATACAGAAATTAAATCTTTATGACTCTGCACTCTCTCATGACTCGACTCGATCTTAATTTTTAATGCATTCATTCAATCGGCACAACCTACAAAGAGCCGACCTCTAATGCACCTATCCCAAAAATCCGCTCTAGATGTGTCGGATCCCCTGCACAAAAAAAGATGATGGTCAGTTAGAGATACACAATGTAAAATAACGAAATAAACAAAAGAAATAAAAATACAAGAAAATAAATAGAACAATAATTACAAGAAAACCTAGGGGTCAGGCTTCCTAGGGTATGAAAAGCTTAATGTCTAAATTCTCTAAAAGTCAACCTAAGTCGTGCCTCCCTGGCAATGGCGCCATTTGAAAAACCCATGAATTATCCTAAGTTAATTTTTCAAATTAACTGATGTGTTCATTGTAGGCGGGAAATTACTGATTAATCAAAACAACCACTTAATTTAATCTTTCAATTATTGCGTGCAATCAAATTTAATTTACTTGGGCAACCCCAAGGTCGAACTCATGGAGGCCACTATCTCGTTAGGCTAATTTTTAAATGATGAAGATATTATTTTTTTAGAGGAAGATTTTTATATTTTTTATGCAATAATGATGAAAAAACAATTTTAGCTAAGTTTAGGAGTTAAAAAGAAAATCCCAGTCAAATGATGTTAAAAAATCCTAAAACTTTGCCAAAATGTTAAAAATGAAGAAATTAAGATACTATGACTTTTTCTGAATTTTTGGATGCACATTAAATTTATATTGAATTAAATATGCAGAATATGTGATTTTTATGAAATTATTTTTAATAAATAGAAAACCTAATTTTTTTAAAGAATAAAATTATCCTAGATAAGTCTAACTAAGATGTAATTAGGAAAAATTATAACTCCTAAAAATAATGGGTTTAAAACTATTAAAAACTAACTACCAAAATCTCAACTTACTTTATTCTACCTCAATATGTGTGCAAATGCCTTGATTTTTGGGCATGAAATATGGCACAAACAATTCTATCTAATATATTTTTCAAGAATTTTGGAGAAATTATTAATTTATTAAAAATTTCTAAAGCATACATGGAAAAATATTGCAATTTATTTCCAATTAATTTTTAACAAATCAACTACAACTCACAAAAATACCATTAAATTACCACAGCAAAGGGAATTAATTAGAATAACATGTGCAAGTTTTGGAATGAGAAAATGATAAAAAATGATAGTTCAAAATGGGATGCGAAGATAAGGGTCTAAATGCAGTACAAGGAAAATAAAATAAAGAAAGGGAATATGCTGAAAGGGGATGAGATGCAATTACCCAAAGCCCGAGGGGGCTCTTGTACTTTTTCCATGGGGTCATGTACGTCACACATACGTGGTCGGTTGGAGGATCTTGGAGTTATTTGCTAAAAGGTGGGGGATATGTAATTTACCCCCGCTCCACGTGCCACACGTGCGCGGACATGAGGTTCAGAGTTGGCTCGGGTAAGCTAATAAGGGTCTGCTTCAGAGCCTCCAGATGGCATGCCGCTAGTGCTTTGGGATCCTCAAAGCTTGAGGCTCGACAAGGAGGTGATGGATGGAGTCATGTCGGGCGGTTGGAGGCAGAGCTTGGGGCGATAAGCTGCAGTTGGTGAACGGATCAACGAGTGGTGGTACAACCATCGTCTCAAGCAGAACGACTAGTGAAGGCAATGGCTAGTTGGCCAAGAAGCCCAAGGGAATACGCTACTCTGATGGTGTCTAATCGATGGTGATGTGGTGCTGCTCCAGGTGTGAAGGGTGGATATTATGGACACGTAAGGATCGACCAAGACAGACAAGTCAAGGGAGATCCATGTGCGTGGGTGCTTGCTGTAGAGGGGTGATGGTGGTCCTAGCAGCTGAAGGCAGACCTTAGGGCGACCGATGTAGGCGGTGCCACCGATGGCTGACAGAGGAGAGTGGAGGTGAGCAAAAGAGTAGGGTGAGGTGAAAAGGAAGATCGTGATGGTTGGCAGTGATGATCAAAAGAAATAAAGAAAGAAAGAAATGACGAACGGAAAAGGAGGAAGAAAATGGAAGAGAAACGAGAAGGAAAAGACGAGAAATGCTTAGGGTTTCTCCTAGATGGCTGGAGCTTCGAGCTCTGATCTGTCATTGCCTCAAATCGCGTTGCAGATCACGATGAAGCTAAGATGCAATAAGAAGCATTGTAGCAACAATGTATTAAAGAACACCTTGGACCTCGCCTCGTGATGGATGGAGCTCGTCGTTGCTCAATCATCTATTCAGGTTCACGTTGTTACCATGAACCAGTTGATGGCTCAAATTTCCTCTCCCATGTTCGTGGATACCCAAGGTTGGTGGAGGCAAATTGCCTTTATGGGTGGTTAGATGGAGTCTAATGGTTGTGACGATGTGGCATGAGAGTAGATCGATGGAGAGGGCGAGGCATGGATCATGGATGAGCGAGTCCTTGAGGATGCATAGGTTGTTGCGAAGTCGTGGGAGGAGTGGATGAGAGAGGAGCAGGTTGGTAGGCATGGTATGGAGATGGAGTGCCGCCGGGTAGGGCGGAAGGGAGGAGGAAATTTGGGTGCCACATGGTGTGTTGCGGACCCTCCATGTGGTGGGAAAAATAAATAAAATAATAATAAAGATAATAAATAAATAAAATGAAAAAAGGAAATAAAAAGGGGTGACATGTGGTGGCTCCCGGAACTGCCACATGCTGCTCTTAGAAAATTCAAAAAATAAAAAGAAGAAAAAAAAGAAATAGAAAATGAGGTCAAATAAAAAAAGGTATTGATGAAAACTGTTCATATCGACGAGATCTACAACATTCATGGAGGAACCAAAGTCAAAAGAGATCATATGCACAAAACGTTTTTTGGTGGTACTCTATAAATATAAAATACTATATTATTTGTATTTTCCATTTTTTGTCATTTTAATTATAAAATAAAAATCAGATAAAATATAAAATAGAGATTTATACCTTACTATAATTTTTGTATTTTTAATAATTAATAAAATAAAGAAATAAAACAAAAGGGATATATATACAAACTATATATACAGACTTAGGTTGATTTATTGTCTTTGATTTTTGCTTCAATTCTATTTGACTTTTCACATATTTTATTAAAAAATAAATCAAAGGAAATAAATAAATTGAAAGAGTTATTTTTGTACACAAAATAATAGGGTCCAAATAGTCAATATGTACAATATACAATGGCGACCCAAAACCCATGTTTCACATATGAACTCCGATTCTTTTGAATTTGGTCTTGTTTTGTAGATAATTGAATTTACATTAATTCAAAAGTGATTAGGATTCATAAGAGACTGTATGAGGGAGATATTCACATTTACAACCTTTTATCTCAAAACTATGGTTTGGGTTTTATTGGAAAAATATACAAGTTCGTATTTTTTGTTTTTTTTCCTTGATTAATGTTAGTAATATGTAGGTAATGAAGTCAATTTTATTTTATTTTGTGTTAGTGAAAAATAAATAAAAATAAGAGAATTTATGGTGATATACAAGTGAGAATTTACAAGGGAATTTTGTCTTCCTATTTATTGCAATTATGCATGCTAAAATGCGAATATAATTTACAAATACAGAATGATAATAATGCAATTTAAATGAATAAATGTCACTAATTACTTGGTAATGAAGCTCTATTTTCATCTTTTAGAGTGATGAATCATAGATTTATCAGTAGTGCAGACTTGCAGGTGCATTAATTTTCTCAAAAAGGGGTTATGACGTGCTTGAACCTGCTCAAAAGAGTCCTAGACTTGAGAGGGTCTCTTTAAACCCAAAACAATAGAGCCAAACACAAGGGGGAAAGGTGAAGATAGAGTCTTCGATGACACGCAACGAAGGAGACGAATCTCTCATTCTGTGCAAGAATGAGGTTGACTGATGATGTGAGGATGCAAATAACATGAAGGGAAAGAGGATGAGGTAAAGGGGGTGGGGGGCAAAACAATGACTGGAATGAACGAGAAAGTGGTCGGAGCCTCGATCTCCACCGACATTTTTTATTTTAAGCTAAGTAGATTAAGTCAGAGGAAATAAGCTAACCTACTATACGGATGATACTAAGAAAATGAAGAGCTAGTGATAAAGCATCTCACCTAGTCGGAGGACCTGGGAGCAGTACCATAGGATCTTTCTCTAGAGAACGGTTGAACCACCTCAAACACCCCTTCTCTATGCCTCAGGATGATGGGATCCACCTCCTATAACATGAGATGTACTCCAAAGCTCAAATCCTAGGGGTTAAGACGTGTTAAAAGGTATTAACCTCGAATTGAAGGTTGGCGGTGGAGGTAAATAGTAGAGGTGAGGGGAAATTTTGCGAAGAGGATCTTCCATAGATCGATAAAGATCAATCATATCTTAGGCTTTGGCGTGATTTAGGGGAATCAAATCAGCACTTTTTATTCATAGATACAATCAAAATAATCATTGTGTAAAGCGAGAAAAAGGAGGAAAGATGCTTTGACATGCTTGAGTGTGAGGGAAGGAGAAAGGGCTTGTTGACCAAGCAATCAATAGTTAAGCGGCATTGATTGATCCATGTTTGACCTCGTCAACTTGCTAGTAGATAAAAAAGGAAGAAAATAAAGAATAAGTCAAAATAAAATAGTTATGTATTCTATTAAGTAAAAGTTAAAACATAAAATGTTTATAATTTAGTAAACTATTGTTTGTAATTATTATTTCATTTTACATTCCTATTTGATAGTTATTAATTTTTACAGTTGTAGTTATAGGTATATTTTCCAATGTTTTGTGAATTTTATTTTTATTTTGTATTTTTAGTACTATTATTATATCTACCTATTTAAAATAATTATAATGTAAGTATATAAATTTTAAATATTTTTAATTTATTTTTATGATTTTATTTTCATATATAAATAATTATATGTATATACATTATATGTATAACATACATATATGGTTCATTATATAATTTATTCTGATGAATTTTTAATGATTTTATTTTGTGTTTATGTTTTTATTATATTTGAAAATAATATTTACAAGTATATAAAACTATACGAGTAATTAAAATGTAAAGAACAACATATATGAATAAAATATATAGACACATAGTACAATAGGACCCTAAAAAACCGGCTTTTACATCTAAAATCCATTTTTAATGAAACTACTGAAATAAATAGATAGTTTAATTTTAAATACAATGGAGGCGAGTTTGGTGAATTTTGAGTTCATACGGAGAAGATATTGATCTCTGACGTTCAGTTTACACCCTTTTCTTCTATGTATCCTAATTGCACTCCACATTACTTTTTGTGAAATTAATTTTATATTTTTCTTTGTATCTTTATGTAAAAGTTTATGTAGATCATTTTGTTATGTGGGATGTATAAAATGAAGAATAAAATACTATAAAAATGGTTATTTTAAATAATGAAAGTTTGGGGTTCTATATATAGTATAGACCCTTATATCCCCCTCTTTATTCCTTGTCATCCAAGTCAATATTGACTTAGTCTCGGGTTTTGGGTCATTCAATATATTTGATAGTTCATTTATTTTTATTTTCTTTTCTTTATTATATTAGTTTGGATTTAAATACAAAAACTTATGTCCCATTTATAGAAAAATAATGAATTATAATTTGCACAATCTAGCTATATTTACATGTGTTTTGATAAGGATTTAAATGCAAAATAGAAGAATAAAGGTAGCTGAATATCTATTCATACCCCCTATACTTAGCTTTGCTAGTCCCTAGCAACTACTTGTTAGAAGAATAATTGACACAAATGAAAAAGTAAAGAAGAGTAAAATAAAGAAAATATAATGATTATGACTTTTAAAATGGTGTAAAAATGGCTATTTTTAATATTGTAAGTTACGAGTTCTATATTTATAGACCCTTATATAGCCCTACTTTATTCCTTGTTGCCCAAGTCAATATTGACTTAGTCTCGGGGTTAGGGTCATTCGATATCTTTAATACTTCATTTATTTTTCTTTTCTTTATTACGTTATTTTGATTTAAATACATATACTTATGTGTTATTTTACAGATAAATAATGAATGCTAATTTGTAAAAGTTATATACATTTACACGTGGGTTGATAAGGATTTAAATGTAAAATAGAAGAATAAAGGTTGATGAATGTCTATTAATCACCCTCTATACTTACCTTTGCTAGTCCCTAGAAAACACTTGTTACAAGAATAAGTGATGAAAAAGAGAAAATAAAGGAAAGGAAAAAGAAAGTATTGATTATGAATTTTAAACTCGTCTTTACAAAATCAAAGTTTGTAGCTCAGTTAAGACTTTTGGATTGTTAGTTTGTTCGAAACCTTATTGAGAATAGGACCTAAAACTTAACAGCCCTCAAGTTCCACAAATCTCTTTCAGGTTTCCCAAACATCCAGGTCAGAATGAATCTCTTCATACATAAACACTCCATGAATCTTACTTGCTAAGTGTATGTGAGTTTCAACTCTCCCCATATGAAGTGACAGAGAATAGACTTCTCCAGCAAGGTGACCCTAATTCCACAATCCAGCAACTCTTTCTTCGGGGAGCGAGGTATTCACTTCTAAGTTCAAGTGCAACTAGCTCAAGAAGAGGAAGTAGAGAAGAAGAATGTATTGTGACCAGTGTAGTCACATATCCATAGATCTTAACCAATGTAGTCAAGTCTCCTACTGTAGGCAACCTTGATATTTAACTTCAAAGAGACTATGCTTTGCTTATTCCATACATACTCTGACGGGATTGAATTTTTCTTCGTCTTTTGCCCATATATTCTTTTTGTAGTTTTTGATTTTGCATATATATATATAACATCATTTACATAAGGATTTTTTCTTCTTAAGCCAGTAGAATATCCCTCTTTTGAAGCATTATTGCAACCCACATCATCCTGTCATTAGAGCTCATTGCTACTAGACCGAGTTAAGGGTCGCTGGCCGCTTATTGCGAGTATGCATGTTTCCATTCAAGTGCATATCAAGCCATAGAATTATGCTTCTCACCACCTCTTCTGAGTTGAGCTGAGTGTAGAGTGTTGGCCAAAGTTAGGCCACATTATAAAAGAGTCATGCATGTGTCGTGAAATATTCTACTTAGTCTACCAAGATGACATGTGAACATAGTTTTGTGGACTCAAAGAATCAAGTGAAGCTAACCTGAAAAGTCTTACTTCTAGTTCCTACAAGGTTCATGTGAAATTAAGTGGATTAAGCTCTAGACTAAGATCCACTACTTAGTAGATTAAGTGATAAGTCTATTAAGAGTTGTTCAATGGACAAGATCATTTAGAAAAATACTTATGCAATGCAACACGAGAAATTTTGTGAAATAATTTTCTGATTTTAAACTTTTTATGGATTTTTTTAAAATATAAATTTTTATGGAGTTTTGATTTTTTTCTACTTTCAGGTATTTTTGGAAATTTCACAGTCTTTTGCGATTTATTAAAAATACATAAAAGTTGTGAATTAGTGGTATTCATAGATTTACATAGGAGTTTTATACATATTGACAAAGAATCTTCTACCGATTTTTATACAAATTTATGAAGAATTTGGTGTGGATATGTAAGACATTGGATGAAGCTGACAAGCACGGAAATCCCTATGTTAATTTAGTTGAATTAACATATGTTGTTGAAGTTGCTTTTGTCGTCGGAAAATCCAGCGATTCGTAAAAATGATGACATCGAGAAATGCTATGGATAATCAAGTCTCAATGCAATCGAATTTTATTTATTTTACTTGGGTAAGTCCCAAGGTCTAACTCTGGGAGATAATATGAAGGTTTAAGATTAATAATTAAATAATCCAAGAAATTTAGTTTTTCAAAGAGAAGAAGATAAATTTTGGTGTTTTTATCTATTTTAGATTTTTATGGATTTCTTTTTAAAGAGATGTAATAATTAAGAAAAAAATATGTTGCATAATTTTTGCAAAATATTTTTAATGTAGATAAAATAATTCTATGCTATGTGGTGAGAAATAAATAGATGCATTATGTTTGTGACTTTTAAATGATACAATAATATGATGCAAAATGATGAATGGGGAGAAGAGAGACAAGTCAATTATTCCAAATGGCCTCCCCTTATTTAATCCTTGAGATAATTTATAAATTAATATAAAATTAATTTCTCCAAAAAATATACCCAAATTAATACACAAAGTAATGAGCAATAAAATCAATGAATGATAATAAAGATGCTTGAGTTGAAGAAAATGAACCCTTAATTTATTAATGCTCAGAAATGTCTCACATAATGGATCTAATAGTTATATATTAAAGAGAATCAGATATGGATCAAAATGAAACAAAGAACGTGAAAATACAATAAATAATGCTCAAGTTTTGATCAAATGAAGTTTAGGGATATCACTGTAATAAAAATAAATAAATATCTATAGTTATACCCTTGTGGAGGACTTACTTATAATTATACATGGCTGCTTGGATTTCATCGGAATTTACTCGTAGCAAGGGTAAATATGGAATTCTAGAAAGCTTTGGGGGTCGGGATGCTTTTTTTCCAAGAGGAGGGTGAATGCCACATAAGCTGGTTGGCAGGGGGCTTCAACGCAATTATTTAAGATGTAGGGACATGGGTTCAATTTGCCTGCAAGCACATTCGGTGCATGTGAGGGTCACAAGTTCAGGGAGCACCTCGGAGAACCTCCACATGGTTGCTTCCCCTTGTTTCGAATATGCCATAGACACTAGGCTTTTATGGTAGTTCAGAGGTGAAGATCAACCGTTGGATGAGAGTTGATTTGAGGGTTGCAATTTGGCAGACTTAGATGGTTGAGATTGCCCTAGTTCTTGGTATGATGATAATTGTGGTTAGGACCTTGGGCAATACTTTGCATTGAAGAGCGATTCTGATTCCCACTCCTGCTGGTGTATGGAGCTCTGTGTGGTGGTGGATAAAAGGTGAGGGAGTGGTCAATGTTGTTGGGGGCCGGTGCGACGGTGAAGGAGATGGCCTACATATGATCGACGGTAGTCGGGGTAGATGGAGGTCGAACAGGAGCAGAGTTCAGTGGTGAAGGTGAAAGTGGTGCAGGTGCGATGACCAAAGCGGAGGGTTGTCGCTTGAAAATTGGAGGAGATGTAGACCTCGACTCCTATGATTATCACCTGCAGAGGTCAACCAACTCGATCGTGAGACTTTGCTTCTGGAAGATGAGTAGCATGGAGGATATCCTCTGGATTGTGCCAATGAGGTAATCACTTAAGAGGAGATAATGTCCTATTACAACCCTATCTCTCTGGCTTGTTCTCTCTCTCTCTCTGATTTCTAGAGATGATGGCATATACCCTCGATTAGAGAGGATGATGGGGTTTAATAGGAGGGGATTTGGATAAGGCTTCGGGAATGGGTTGCAAGTGATAGGGAGACGATTGGAAGTAGTTGGTGAGGTCAACGCGATGGGATAAGACAATAAAGGAGATTGGTGAGAGATAACCAGAGGGGGTGGTTAGGTGGTTTCAGGAAGCTATTGAGTGAAGAAGGGGAAAGGGGATAAGGAAGTTGGTTCATGGAGGTTTGGGATAGGGGTTAATGATGATGGCAATTTGGGTCTTGCAGGATATAGAGGTGCAACTACAGGGTGGTGCATCTCAGGTGAAGTTGGAGGCGCTAAGGGAAAAGTAAGAGTGGGGATGCCCACATCGAAGGCGATACTCACAACAATAGAGAGGACATGCGGCACAATAGAAAGCACGGAGGAGACCTCACGTGCAGGGCATTTGAGGTAGAGGTGATGCCAGATCAAGTGCAAGGCACACGATGAGAGAGGAGGAAATGAAGTCACGTACTAGGCACATGAAGAGAGAGAATAAGGAAGGGAGACCAGGAGCTAGGTGGCTCCAATGAGTGCGCGCCATGTGGCACATTGACCGGGGAGGTTGATCTGTGCATGAAAAATGCAGAGATAAATGTAAATAAATACGAAATGACCGTAATGCAAAAATGCCCAACAAATAAATGCTCATCTTAATGTGATCTTTAATGTTCATGGAGAACTCAGGTGCAATTAAAATGAGAATGTAAGATGTGATTGTTTTGGGTGCTATTTTATGTATATAAAATATCATTTTTTAGATTTGTAATTTTTATTTGGTTTTTTGTAAATAATAAATACATGCAAAAATCAGTCATGCTATGAAATAACTTAATGGACTCAAGTACGATTTTTTTGGAATTTTTAGGGGTTTCAAATATGTCAGAAAAATTAGGGAGGTTAATTACGTACAAGTGGATTAGGTGACTAAGTTCAAGTTAGAACATGTCATTTTTATTACTTTTATGATTTTTTGGATTTTCCTTTTTATGTATTTTATTAAAATAATGAATGAATTAAATAAATGAAAAATAAAATAATTAAATGAGTGAAATATGTACATGAAATGATAGTACAAAATTAGTAAAAATGCATAATACGCAGTTAGGTCCCAAAACCCAATTTTCACAAATGAAACTCTGATTCTTTTGAATTTGGTCTTGATTTGTAGATATTTGAATGTATATTAATTTAAAATTAAGTAGAGTTCATTTGGATATTGTATGAGAAAGATATCAACATTTTCGTCCTTTTTTTTCTAAAATTAGGGGTTAGCATATATAGAAGTTAGCATTTTTTTAATGATTTTTTATTGATTAAAGATAGTGATATGTCCGAAATGGAGTTAATTTTATGTCAATTGGTGTTATCATGAATTAATTAAAAATGGGTGAAATTAGGTGAAAATGAATGGATGATTATGAATGCAATATAAAGTGTTAATTTATGCATATTATTTACGAGTTCATGAAAGTTAATTTTATCAACTTAACATGCATATGAATCTAAATTCTCGGGACAAAGCTCTATTTTTAGCGAATTAAAGTGATCAATCACATATTCATCAACCCCTTATACTTAAACCTTGCTCATCCCTGAGCAACTAAAGAAATGAAGAGATGAAATGAGATTTGTTTCCATACTAAGATCATGGGCATAAGGTGAAAACGGAGCTAGACCTGACCTTTGGACTAATAGTATGGCGGAACTCCTACGAGAATTAGGGTTTTTAAAACAATAGCCTCCAAGTTCTACACATCATTGTAACGGTTTTGGCTCAAAAGTCATCTTAGATCAATCCTCCTCCCAAAGCATATCACATGAACATTGAACAATTGTCTCATGTGTGTGAAGGGTGTTAGCTCTTCCCATCAAGAATGTTGGACTATCATGCAAAGCTCTTCTCCAAAAACTCATTCTCGGAGAGTCTGATATTTCTTTATGATCTCAGGTACATGTTGTATCTACAATCGAAGGAAGGAGAAGATAGAAGAATAAAAAGAGAACTGGAGTGTGTTCAGTGTACCACATCTCCTTGTGACGCTGGCCAGTTTAGCTAAGTCTCCACCAAGATTTGTAGGTTGTCTGAAGCTTGGACCTTTTTGGTCAAACTTTTATTTGGTAGTTGACTTCTTTTTATATGGATTTTCGATTTCTCTGCATGGATATTTTGTGCCCCTACGGATATAGAATCTTTCTTTTTACACATGTTTTGATGTCTTAGAAAAAATTGTCCACTCTAGTAGAAAAGGGACTCACGCAATCGTCTAACACCCCTTCTGAGTTGAGCTTAGTACATACTCCGAGAGTACATATTAATTCCCTATTCCAAAGTCGTATCTAAAATGATGTGACCATGTTAGACACTATGAGTCAATGTCTACATATTGTCATCTGAAACTTAAAGAATTAATTCAAAGACCTGAAGCTTCTAAAATCCTATTTCTCGATGTGGTTCCTCTGAAAATTAGGTGAATTAAGGACAAGTAAAGACTCATCTCAGTTTCTGCTCATAACTCAATTCAGAACCCAAAGGGTTTTCACCAATGCAAATGCATGTAATGTTGGATAAAGTGCAGGTACGTGAAATGCAAACATTTTTTTAATTTGGTGATTTTCTTGTTAATTTGTTTTCTTAATCATTAGAGAAACAATGACTGGTCCAAACTCATATGAATGGTTTCATCCACTTTCAGCCAGTATGGGTGTAAGTACAGGCTATTAAAGGGATACTCATGTTACTTCAAGATAGTGTCAGACGCATTATCTTTTAACCACCCACTCTGCTAAGGGAGACCATATATCCCTCACTGAAAAGTAGCTACTCATATTTTAAGCTTAGTAATCCGAATTTTTAGAGAAGATTTCAATTTTCTCAGATTTTTATGGTTTTTTTACATGATTGTTACCCACCCTGTAATTAAAATTTAGACTTATACGAAAGTACAAGCTATGGATAAAATACGTACAAAGTATATACACCCCTCGATACATAGGGAGTGTTATGTCCTCAGAGCACAAGAAGCGAAGAAAAGTCGTAGCTCATGCTAAGAATAATAGATTGAAAAATAAAAGTAAACAGAAGTCAACTCACCTCCCTATACTTAGGCAGAGGATGATCTAAGTATAGAAGAGGAGCGAGAATGGGGTGGCTAAGAGAATAAGTAGAATGATAAGGGTATATACAACGGGCATCGGGTCCCCCTATACTTAGGTTATATCCTAAGAATAGAAGAAGTAGTACAAAGGAACCGATGAGATCGGGGAGAAGGTGTTGATGTTCAATGATTTTTAAATAACCTTTCTTTCGGGCATGTGATGGGAGGGAATATGGAAATGAAGAACGTGACAAAGAAGAGTCCCAGCCATCATTGGAGTCATCTTTAGAAGAATACTAGTCATACACAAAGGATTCCCAACCATTGTCAACTAAAGGAAAGTGTCCCTTGATAATTCCTGTATTGATTGCACTTACCAGGTGTACCGCCAGAGGATTAGTTGAGGAACTTGATGAGGAATCTTCAGAAGTCTTCTTATTTCTAAGGTCAAATGAGACTTTCTTAGTCCTTTTTTTTCTAGGAGGATGGTCATAATTTTTTTTCTATCATAGGTAACAGATTTGGAAGTTGTGGCAACTTGAGTTCCTCGTTAGATGAATCACCATAAAAATTGACCAGTTTCTGTAGGGTCACGGCATGCCTCGAGAATGCTTCCTCAATTTAAGTATGTCATGTGCTTGTACCTGGTGGTAGAACATGTCACCTTTAATGTTATGAAGTTTTGGTGACATAAGAGATTTCTTAAGTCGGCTTTTTGACTGGTTCCAATATTTCATAAATTACATCAACTTAAAAATTGAACCACTAATATAATCGTGATAATCCTCATAAACAAGGTCTAACTCTCCGACTCCACATAAGATCATGTATCTAGGTTTATTATAGGAGCAAAGTCTGGGTGGTTCTTCATAGGGGCGTGGTGAGACTCGAAGTTCAGCTCAATAGTCGATTTCTCGAGTGTCTCTCCTAGGGTTTGTGTTTTTGTTTCAAGAGTAGAGGTCTGATCACGACTGTTGGTTTCATATTCGGCTGTCTCAGGGTTATAGGTGTGTCCAAGAGATTTTGATCATAAAGTTTTGGTTCAGGAATTTCATGTTCTATATCTCACAACGGATAACTCTTGATGATTGCATTATATACTAGTATAACATGCTCAAATTATGTGAAGTACAATATTAATCTTTGATGTGTAAACTCCAAATTCACACAATTTGCATCATATACACATAAGCACATAAAATCAACAAATCATTTGAAGAAAATATCCTTACAAATCTCTATTCACTTTTAAAGATCATATTCTAAACTGAGATTAATTATCATCTATAAAATTCAGATTTGTTGTTATCAGAGAGAATGAAGAATTATTGGGAATACTTATATAACATTAAATGTAACAACATCCAACACATTTCACTTTAGATTTTGTTGGAAAGAAAAGGGGAGGGTGGTTAGTGTAAAAGTCTCATTCTTTATTCTCATAAATAGAGCCACCAACTTTATTTCCTTTCCCATGCACCAATCACCCACTAAAATCCCTTTCCCATGTAAATAATAAAAGTGCCTCTCCCAATTCCATGCATTCTAGCCGTCTACACATGCCTTCCCCATGAAAAAAATTAACTCGTCATACACTAATAATGGTATTTTGTCTTCACTTGCATGGGATGTCTCCAAGCAAATACCATTATAAAATGATGCCCCATCTCTCATACATTCTCCCCTCACGTACAAGAGTGTGGAGGCACTCCTCTCCCTCTCGTTTTCTATCTCTCGATCCATACTCTCTCTCTCTCTCTCTTTCGTGTATGCAGCACAAAGATAGCGCCAACAACGTCCACCCGTTCTCCTCCTCCTCGCGGTTCTCCTCCAGCCCGTAGCATCCCGTGCGTCCACACGCACGGCCATCTCCTCCAGTTCGTCGAAGCCTGCACGACTATATCCTTCCGCTCTACTACGACGCATCTCCTCCTCGACAACCTTCTCTCTCCGGCTCCATACTCGTGTGTGCAATCAGCCCACGCCTCTTCCCACACATTCCCATCTCCGCCATCATCGTCGTCTTCACTCGGGAATCAAATAGAGAAGCATTTCTTTTCCATCTTATTTGTCGCAAGAATTTTTATTATCTTGTTTAGTTGGTTTAAGTTAAATTTGAAGGAACAACTCTTTTGGTGTAAGCTACTCTCAAATCTAATTTCTCTTGAAAGTATGTGCTTTGCAAGTTTTATGTTTCATCATTCTCTCTAAAAAATATTGCAAGTAAATCTCATCTTCCCATATTACATTACGAATCAACCCCCATTTTTCTTACTTCGTTGCATTCACATCCATATTTAGTTAATCTAAGCTTTTGGAAAAAAATGCTTTCTCCGTAGATCGCATTTTTTCCATCATTTATATTTTGTCGCTAAAGATCAAAATTCGAATCAAGTTTCAAAAAAGAATAAAATAGCGAGTTTGCCCAGTCCCTGCGGATACGAACCTCTACTTGCACTATACAACTCATATTATTTCCAACATGTTTGTAGTTGTAATATTATTTGTTTGATTGCGGTTTTGCGTAGAACAACAACGACGTGGTAAAAACAACTTTTTAAACCACATAAAATCGCATCAACATTTTGGCATCGTTGCCGGTGACTAGGCAACATTTGCAGTTTTTTCTTCACTTTCAACTTGTTTTTAATATTCCAATCCATGCAATTTTTTTATTTCAGGCACTTGAATCTCGAAAAAAGAAAAAAAAGAAGAATCCATGCATTGTTTTTGCAAATTTGTAACTTGTTTTAAGTTAAAAAAATCCCTCCCCTTCTCGGAAAAGCTCGCCATCAGCAGGACAAAACATTACGGATTTAGCGCCAGAAGTGCAGACACAGTGAGCTTTCTTTTTGACTTAGGCATTCTAAGATTTATATTTCGTGCATTTGTTTGCGCATCGAATGAAACTGAAAAAAATTAAAAAAGAGTTCTTGATTGCATCATCTTTGTGGTCCTCTTCCTCTGATAGTCTAATTCAAAGACCACCAAAATCGTGCTTGATCATATTAAAAATATAAGCTTGAAATGCTACCGCAGTGGCCCGAGCAGAAAGCGGGAAAAATTTCCGAATGCTTGTTTTGATGCACGTGTATGACACAAAAATCACGAGCACATAGAACCCTTTGATAGAGACAAAAATCCATGGTGCTACGTGGGATTGCAGAGAGAAATCCTAACTCCTCGACGCGTTGGGCACAGGATCTTGTGGGAAGAGCAGATCTCACGATCTGAGTACCGCACCCTGGATCCCCAACCGGATTAGGACATCGATTTCTCACAATCTTCCACACCCACCTCATCTTTAAGGACCCTAATTTCTTTGAAAATTTTGTTGAATCATTAAACTAAAATCGAAAAGATAACCGCTTCCGCGGTAATTTTTGTGTAGAGTTGGTGAATCAACAAATTGTCTTGTGTTAATCTGCTGTGTACTTGTCTGTACTTGAGAATCTTTATTCATGGAAAAATTCAAGTTATGCTCAATGAGATGCACGAGAAAACATGGCTGAATCGGGCTATCGCACTGAATTATTTGGAGGATAGGAAACGATCTTCTCGACCCATTGATCTACCTATTTTATTACCGATTGAGCATGAGATTGATGAAATGATGCATCTAGTGCAAAAATATCAAGAAGATCAGGAACACAAAAAGAATGATTCATCCGATCAAAGGTCAAAACCACCCCATGATGACCCTATATTAGAGGAATTTCTTGCATTACCTTCTCCTGCATGCCCTTCCTTTGTCTCTTCCAAACCACTTTCACACGTAGAACACTCATCCATTTTGAATACTGGACTAATCTCCGATTCTTTAAGAAATCACTCAATCTCCTTACCCCTATCACTGACCCATGAAAGTGAATCTCAACATACTCTTCATGAATTAGCTATCCAAATCGAACAAAACCAGGGAGCACTTATGGATGAGTGTAATAGGATGCATGAGAATGTCAATAAACAACTTTTGGAAATTCATGCTCACTTGATGAATAGACCAAATAGTTTGACGGATGAATGCAATATATCTCAACAATATTTTGAGAAACATCAAGAAAAGAAAATTGAGGATTTCAGACACATAAGGGAGGAAGAAAAATGGGTCCCAATATCAGTGAACCAAACAAAGATACTTCCTTTTGATGAACTAGATGTGAGATGTATAGAAGAAGATTTTATTAATGAAATAGTGCCATCTCCATGTCTACTCAAACCCAGATTGGCGAAATTTTATGATATCCCCATCTTCGCTCCTCCTGTGTCAAACCATGTATTAATTGAGATGCCCAATGATTTAATAGATGAATGTTGTCTCTTGGAAAGACTCAAAAACTTTGAGCATGATACTTCATTTTGTGATCTTGAGGGGCATCTTACGGAATATGACTTTATGGATGAAATTGAGGAATGTGATATAATTTCGGCATTCATGAGTCATATTGATCAGAATGATTTTGGAGAGTATAATAAAGGTATTTTTGAAATTGATATCACACCCCTAATACAACTCGATCACGACCCACTCTTGATGAATACATGTATTAATGATGGCATCGATCTTTCCTTAGACTATTCTGAAGGTTATGAATCTCAATCTACTAATGATATCGATTGGTCTGAGATAATAGTTGAATTTGAGGATAGTATTGGTATAGACTCCAGTGAAGAAATCGAGGAATATTTGTTGTTTGATGTTACGATTTATGAGAAAAGTCCAAACTCAGAGTTTGAATATGAGGACATAGTAGACAATGAATTGACTTCTTCATGCACCAAGACTCTCTTCCAACCAACACATGATTATATGTTGAAGATCCTTTATGATGATCCTTTCAAAGATGAGATTTCCAACTCCATTGCCTTCACCATTGAGAAAGAAGATCCGCTCAATTCAGTTGATGACTATAAGAATACATCTTCTACTAATGAGTCAGAATCTGATCAGAATGAATTTTTATTCTCCGATCCTTTTTGGAATGAAACCGAGGAACTACTCAAAGCATTCGAAGACAATCATCCAATCATTCATGCGGCACAACCTTTGCCAAATCCGACCTCTATTGTCATACCTCCTAATTCAATTGCCAACACATCCTTGCTCCTGACCTTTGAATCCCCAAATCATATTTCTGGGAGGAAATCACCCTCATGGCTCAAGCAGAGAACTGAAATGAAATTGACAATAGATACCTCCGAAAATAGCCATGATGATTATTTGAGGGAAAATGATGATTTATCACAATATATGTTGGAGGATCACATGCTTATAACCACTCAACCTTCTTTGATGGAATAATCAATTATTGGTCACTTCGAGCTTGACTTCAACCTATCAAACCAACTTCTGGTCCATGAGCCCATCGCCAATTCACCTATTCCCCTCCAACTACATCTAGTCCAAGATCAGACAGCTTGATCTCTCATTCTTGTTCACCAACCAATTACTTTCTTCACTATGTTAATGATATCACACATCTATCAAACCCATCAACCATACTCCTACATCTTGGTCAGGATATTCATGTTGAACCAATGGTTTCATAGGGGTTTTCTGAATACAGCTTCTGCACTCACACGCAACACTGGATACTCTTGATAAGCTGAATCGTCGAGTTGGGACATTAAACCAACAACATTTTGTGGGTCCACACCCATAGGTATCTTTTCCTTTTTTTGTATCATTCTCTTTCCTCTTTGCATTAGATAAGTATGGGGGTCCACCTCCACACTTTACAAGAAAAAAAAAACAAAAACAACAAAAAAATCAAAAAATTCTTTTCACAATCACTCACCTCTTCTTTTGGTCATCCTATTACCATGAGGACATGGTTTCTGATAAGTATGGGGGGTGTGTCTGCATAGTTTTTCAAAATTGCATACTCTTTCAAAAAAAATCTCTCTTTTGCAAAAATTCCCCTAAAAATATTTTCAAAAAACAAGAAAACCACCAAAAATACATCCTTCCTAGTTTTATTTTATCTTTTGAGAAATCAGCTCTTCATTGCATTGATCATATAGTGAAGCTGAGTTGACCCTAATCCACTTAATTCCATTAGAATTTCACTAGGCATGAGTTTTTAAGCTTTCTTCAGGTCCATATGGACTTTATTCTCTCAGTTCCACTAAATCTACTGATGAATGAACTTCTGTATCTAACTAGATTACCTGAGAAACTAGTAGCACTCTTAAACTCTTCAGTAGATATTAAGCAATTGCACATTACACTTAGCTTGATTGAGTTGAGTTTACGAGATACAATTACAATCTATTTGAGGTGAGGAGTTGTCCTCTTGGTTGCGCTAATGCATGAACCTTGTCTATAGTCAGTGAAGGAACTTGACTCAGGGGAAAACATGATCTCTCTAGTCTAAGTATGTCAACAATTAAGCCAGTATCGTGCCTCCAAAGTCAATATTAAGCCGATACTACCTTTTGATGCCAAACCCAAAACAAAAATATCACAATACAAATGCCAAAAACCACCAATCATGCAAAGATGTGCAAAGCAAAAGCAAAGAAGACCACCAAATAACCCTCCTCCACCAAAAAGCCGTGGTAGTAGCCCAATGATGCTACCTAAATTATTAAAAGAGGCCCAAAGAGGCCCAGGGTTATGCTCTGCAAAAGGAAAGAAATGAGAGCAACGGACCAAAGCGGTCTACGGAAAACCCCAAAAATTAAGTCCCATTCTCCAATAAACTACGACCTATATTTTCTATGTTGACACACTTGGGTGAAAGGAGAATATGCATGAATCCAGGTGAGGACTGGGGCTATATGTATAGGGAATCATTCGGTACCTCGATAGATTGTGTTGATAGATCATTCTCTTGACTCACGAGAGCTAAAACTATCACTAACAATGTTTATATCCACTCAAGGTCAAAGAGAATACATGTTTCTTAGGGATGAACTGACCTGACCAAACTTCTGAAACCATGTCTGATTTTTTTGGAACTGAGAGGCTGTTGAAACTACAAAACTCAAGTCAAGTTGACTATTCGAACAAATCATTAATCCATGGGTCGACTCTACTGAAGTTTGTGTATTTGTGTAGTTAGGATATGAAAAACTCAAGACTTTGTGGGTATGTCTGCTGTAAACCCTCACCCAACCTATCTTGGCTATTCTCCTTATCCTTAATTATTTCTTATCTTATTCTTGCTCGGGACTAGCAAGATTTAAGTATGGGGGTGTGATGATTGCATTATATAATAGTATAACATGCTCAAATTATGTGAAGTTCAATATTAATCATTGATGTGTAAACTCCAAATTCACACAATTTGCATCATATACACATAAGCACATAAAATCAACAAATCATCTGAAGAAAATATCCTCACAAAATCTCTATTCACTTTTAAAGATCATATTCTAAACTGAGATTAATTATCATCTATAAAATTTAGATTTGTTGTTATCAGAGAGAATGAAGAATTATTGGGAATACTTATATAATATTAAATGTAACAACATCCAACACATTTCACTTTACATTTTATTGGAAAGAAAAGGGGAGGGGTTAGTGTAAAAGTCTCATTCTTTATTCTCATAAATAGAGCCACCGACTTTATCTACTTTCCCATGCACCAATCACCCACCAAAATCCCTTTCCCATGCAAATAATAAAAGTGCCTCTCCCATTTCCATGCATTCTAGCCGTCTACACATGCCTTCCCCATGCAAAAAAAAGTAACTCTCCACACTAATAATGGTATTTATCTTCACTTGCATGGGATGTCTCCAAGCAAATACCGTTATAAAATGATGCCCCCTCTCTCATGCATTCTCCCCTCACGCACAAGTGTGTGGAGGCACTCCTCTCCCTCTCGTTTTCTATCTCTCGCTCCATACTCTCTCTCTCTCTCTCTCTCTCTCGTTCTTGTATGCAGGCACAAAGATAGCGCCAACAACGTCCACCCGTTCTCCTCCTCCTCGTGGTTCTCCTCCAGCCCGTAGGAGCCTGTGCGTCCACACGGTATGGCCATCTCCTCTAGTTCGTAGCGGCCTGCACGACTATCTCCTTCCGCGCTACTGCGACGCATCTCCTCCTCGACGACCTTCTCTCTCCGGCTCCATACTCGTGTGTGCAATCAGCCCACGCATCTTCCCACACACTCCCATCTCCGCCATCATCGTCGTCTTCACTCGAGAATCAAATAGAGAAGCATTTCTTTTCCATCTTATTTGTCGCAAGAATTTTTATTATCTTGTTTAGTTGGTTTAAGTTAAATTTGAAGGAACAACTCTTTTGGTGTAAGCTACTCTCAAATCTAATTTCTCTTGAAAGTATGTGCTTTGCAAGTTTTATGTTTCATCATTCTCTCTAAAAAGTATTGCAAGTAAATCTCATCTTCCCATATTACATTACGAATCAACCCCCATTTTTCTTACTTAGTTGCATTCACATCCATATTTAGTTAATCTAAGCTTTTGGAAAAAATGCTTTCTCTGTAGATCACATTTTTTCCATCATTTATCTTTTGTCACAAAAGATCAAAATCCGAATCAAGTTTTAAAAAAGAATAAAATAGCGAGTTTGCCCAATCCCTGCGGATACGAACCTCTACTTGCACTATACAACTCATATTATTTCCAACATGCTTGTAGTTGTAATATTATTTGTTTGATTGCGGTTTTGCGTGGAACAACAACGACGTGGTAAAAACAACTTTTTAAACCACATAAAATCGCATCAACAACTCTCTAGCATATTCTAAGAACATCTTTTCTAGAAAGATGGGAGACTCAGAGAACTCTACTTGGTGCTCAATGTCCAGGACAATGAATTCCTTTCTATGTTTGACACCTTGGAAGTTTATGAAGAGAGAAATAACTCCTCTCGGTCTTTTGGTGGATAGATCAGAAAATTGAACGGTCACACTGGTTTTTTCGAGTGATCGAGTTCTATTCGGTCAAACGCAGACATCGAGAGGATGTTCATGTTGGAAATGCGAGCCCACGGCGAGCCATTATGCAATAAATGTTATTGCAATTCACTCCTTAATCTGAAATGAAGAATACATAATTTGCATAATAGGTCCCTTAGTACAATTAGGGTTATGTACCATGGCCATCTTGATGATCATACAGCTGTTGATTCAACTATTGAATCATAGAGGCTGGTGCTTGAATGAATATCTAAAGAGTTAGATTGAGGACTCATCAAGCACCGTCAGATGATTGTTAAGAGATGATCTCCAGCCTGAGTAGGAGATGGCAATCCTTATCTCTGAAGGCTGATATCTGACCGACCTCTTGATGCAGGTCCTCTGCATAGGAATAGAGATTCGGAGGTGTCAGATTAGTTAGGTCAAAGAGTTGACTTAACGAGATCAAGATAACCAAAGTCCTATATCGTATGCTGTCATGATATAGGCACGCATCCTCTGACCGGAGACAGATGTGTTGCTATATGTCTAAGTATGTACATTTGGCAGACCAATAGGTTGATGACCTAATCAAGGTCTACACACCGGCGCGCTGGTGTGCATATAAGGGCATATGAGTAATACGATCTCTCAAAGGGATCATACAGGTTCAGTTACTGAACCGGAAGACATGAGCTCACTCATGAGATATTGGGAAGAATCAAAATCCGTGTGCACGGTCGTCTCACTTTGGAAGCTTGACTGAATTTGTAGGTTTGATATATACTTTTGGAAAGTATATGATCAAGACCTAGGTATGATATACGCTTTTGGAAAGTGTATGATTGATACCAACTCCCAATGATCGAATGAGAAACTTACTGATAAAACCATGAAGTAGACAGTATAAAGTTGATCCAATACTTCGGGTTTAGTCTGAGTCTTCCAGAATGCAGGATGTACAGGTATTGGGAATACCTGAGGGTGATGTGATCATAAACGATTGTATAACCATGACGCTTCCATTCCTAGGGAGTGATGAAACGGGTCTGGATTTTAGTGACTCCTCTCAGTAGAGAAGTGATCTGATCTTGGTCCAAGTATTGGACATTGATCTGAATATGATTCAGATACAATGAGAAGATTAGATTTACGGTCTTGAGTTAATCAAGCATCTATGGGAGGCCCGCGATCTGGATTTGAGATACGATCTCAATATCCATGTCACTATACGTGGAACAATACAATCGCCCTGTCCTTATCTCCAAGTATCTGCGGAGAAAGCGCATTATCCTTGAAGGAGTTCATGGATAATTCTATTGTTGATATATGTATCCGAGCATTGAGAAAATGGATAATTAAATGTGATTTAATTATCATGAGTAATATGAATTTGATTCATATTATAAAGAGAGTTATCTTAGATAATTAAATGAGATTTAATTATCAAAGATGTAAATAATGTGAATGTGATTCATATTATTTGGACACAAGAGAATAGAGATCCAAGATGATTAAATATGATTTAATTATCATGGATATGAATAATGTGGATAGCAATATCCATATTAGTCATATATATTATAAATGTGATTTATAATATATAAGAGAGAGCTATTTGTAATTTACATTTGTTAATTAAATGTTAATGTGAATTGGATTCACATTGGACATCAAATTGAAAATGTAATTTACATTTTGTTTTGGGTTGTGAATGTGATTCACAATTTTTCAATGGCATGATTGCAATGTTCACAAAATAAATTGGATTTATTTTTTGTGAAATAATTTGCAACAAAAGTTGTTGCAAATAATGGAGATTACATAAAAGGTGAAATAGCCACCTTCCTAATGGAGGAGGGTGGACGGCCACCACTCCCATTAGGAAAGGGAGGCCGTCCCCCCTCTCCACATGGAAGGAGGCTTTGTCTCCTTTCATTATCTCCATGTATTGATGATTTAATTTTGTAATTAAATTGTGTTGATTTATCAACATATATTTAATTTAAATTAAATTAATTGTTGTTGTGTTTTTAGCAACAAATCATGACCATTGAAAGAAACACAAATTGATGTGGACCATTGGATTTGTGTTGACACATGGATTGAGATCCATGGATCCCAAAACCCTATAAAAGGAGAGGCACCCCATTGCTCTTCTTAACATATAAGTTGAGGCAACAAATCTCTCTCTCTCTCTCTCATTCTCTCTACACGTCCTCTCTCCATCTCTCTCATGTGGCCGTCCACCATGGATGCCCTAGAGAGGTTCTCCATCGCCGCGGCATCGTCGTTATGCTGCCCGATGGTTTGCTCGTGGATCTCCGTCTCTTTCGGTGCGCCCCGCTCGTGAAGAAGACATCGGATCTCGTGTGTCGAGATCAGGAGATCCGCCGCTTGGATCATCAACATGGATTGCGAGACGCACGCGGTTCATCCCCGCGCTCGCAAGCGTCTCCTCCGTCGGATCGGACTTGAGACAGGAGGTCTCTTTGTTTAGAGACTCGATCGCAACCACGCTTCAAGAGGTAAACCTAATACTTGTTTGTGGTTTAGACGAAACGATCCGAGAAGTGTTCTTGGATCATGTGGTTTCGTCGCAAGAAATTTTTTAATTTCCGCTGCATAGAACAACTAGTGCGACTAGTCGTTCTTCGTCGTATTCGATGCGACGCTCACGCTTCCGTGATGCGCTTGAGGATCTAACCATATCTTTCAAGTGGTATCAGAGCCTTAGGTCGGTGGTTTTGGATACGATCCATGAACCGAGGACGACTTGGGTTCATTAGGGTATGCGAAAGTTTTCTTGCATTTCATTTTCGCATATCTGTTTTGATGTTATTTTCGGCTATGTTTAAATTGTTTAAACACGAAAATAATATTTGGATTTTATTCCCCATTAAATAAGGAAACCGTAGGATCTGAGTTTGCGTGATTTCGATTCCGTTTGCTCTAGATATGCTCATTTTAGTGAACATGTATCCACTGTTTCGGGGACTGCGGATCATGACGTAATTAAGATGTTAATTGCGGATTTGATACGCCTTGAAATGCGTGCAAATCACTTGGGTTCTGTTGTAAATCAAGTTATCAAACTTTAGAAATTTACTTTGCTTAATTTGGATTTAAATTGATTGAGATATGATTTTTTTAGTAAGTGAGGGTCACTGCTGAAAATACTTTCCTAATCAAGAACCTAGTGATTGCCATTTAATTAATTAGTGAAATTAAATTGTTTAATTTCCTGGAATAATTATGCATAAATATTTGTGAAATATTTAATGATAATTATGTCCTTAAATGACTTTGCCCTAACCAAGAAATGATTAGATGTGATCTAGATCAAGATTGGTTACATGATCTACATGATCAACATTCCAACAAACATGTTGCTTGGATAGGACTTGGGATTTGTTTAGCAAATCTCATTATAATGTTAATCAAAATTGTTTTGATTATTACTATATGGTATAATTTCGGTTGAAGAACCGATGATCATCTCAAGTACAAAATGATCTATTTTGCATTATCCTTTCCCGAGGTGGATATGGTGTCGAGTCGGAGAGCATTGGGGTTGCGGGTTGCAACGTATGTGGTCCGTCCCACTCTCGTCGGTACTGGCCATGACAGCGGGTAGGGTTAGTATAATGCTTAAGAAATCATGATGTATTTCTAATTATTAAAATTCGAAATAATACGTATTTGAGATAATACCATAATTCAAGTAACTATTAAAATGTTTGTTGGATATTAATTGGATCATTAATTTAATATGATTAGATTAATTGGAATCCAATTAAAATTAAAACACTCTATTATGAATAGAGATGTTATTTCCCTTGGAAGAATTAATCATAATGAATATGATTCATAATGATTAATTAGAATTTGAATATGATATGGAGGATCACATAAGTGACATCCATGGTCTCCCGTCAAGGCGAAGGGTTCCGTCGCCAGATATTGTATGTAGGAGACGCCTGTCCGAAGTGACAGCTCCTGCATACGATCCATTTGGATCGGGCTCTTCGCTTCTCGAAAGAGTAAGGACGTATGCGTAGTGACCCCAATATCGGGTCCTCATATTATTGGGGCGATATTGGATTGCGCATAGCGAGTTGTATTCCTGTTGACGGTTGGTTCAATTAATGACGGGTCAACATTGCCTTAGGGGTGGTGGGCCCGGGTGTTAAAGACCGAATTGGGAGATGCAAGTTGGACTTGCAAGGCGGAATGTGTTCCCGCTTCTTTTTATCCAAGTTGTAGGTTCTCATATTATTGGGATGCAATAAAGATAAGGAAGGAGATCCCAGATCTTGTTGAGATATAATGGTAAGTATATCTCTTACATTGAAAGTGATTAAGGGAATGAACTTTCAGTGTTGACAAAACAAGACAACTTTGATATAAAAATCCTAAATCAAAGTAAAATATATATATTTATATATTTATGCAAATTTCTTATTTCAGATAATCCTTCATTAAAACCCACTCAATGATATACTCAATAATAACCAGTAAAATATCATGGATTGGACTCATGATCCAGATATTGTACTTGCAATTGGTCACATAATGTATGTGGTTGCAATGTGCAAGTTTCCTCATAATATTGAGGAATGACAATTAAATAGATAATAGGACTACAACCCTAGGGTTTGTATGTCTCTATAGTCTTGATCTCTCATCGGATGTACTTTGGAAGTGACATGTCGATGATGATCGCAATTGTCAAATAATCCTTATAAAATTAATGAAGATATTCTGGCATACATATGTGCTCTTGACATTTAACATGAATGAGATGGTTCACTGCATCATGCAGAATGGTGGCTCTATGAGAGATGATGTATTCAAATTGTTTGAGTACCTACCTGAACCTATGTTTTAAGAGTTTAGATGGATGTAGATGATGAGTGTCATCATTCTACTATCTATACTTCGGTCATTCATGAAGCTTCATAATATTCATATTGTATGAAGTTAATGAAGCATGTATAAATGTTGAAATGCTCTTACATAAAAGATCCTTAGTCTTATGCAATGGTTGCTTATAGATAAAGGGAGCGCAGTGGAAGCATGGGTTGGACCCGAGTAAGAAGTATGGTCAAAGAGTTGACTATACATCTATGACTTCCATATGTCATCCGAAGAGTTGGATAAATGCCAATACTGCAATAAGTTGATGTGTTGATAGTATGACTATCAAGTCTATCTAGAATCCTTAGAGAAGGACTCGGATGGAGCATCAGATTAATCTACATAAATCATTGATAAGATAAAGTCAAATAATTGTATCTCAATCTTCTGATGACATTTGCAATAGGTTGCATATGTTTTAGAAGACTGGAAAATTTGATCTTAAAGGTTTATAGTTATCCACATGGATATTGATGCAATTGTTGCAACAATCTCTGTTGGATTGATAGACTTGTTAATTTCAGTGGGAGAGTCCTTAGTCTTAGAGAATGTCTCTATGACCTAGATATAAGAATACACTCATTGTTTGTTTCTAAATGTTGGAAATAAACATGAATTCTGAGGTAGAACTATCATAAAAAGTTATGATGGAGATATTTCAGATAGTAATCTAAAATCTAGTGGACTCCACTAAATAAGAAAATTAATGAATGGTTCATTAACATTTCTAAATACTAAAATTAAACCTTAAGATCAATAGGAGGATGAAGATCATTTGACAATGATCTAGCATCAAGCCTTGGACATTTGTCTATTGATTTGATCAATAGACTAGTAAGAGATGAAACTTTAGAATGTCTAAAATTTCAAAACTTACATACTTATGAATATTGTATCCAAAGAAAAATGTCCAATACACCCTTCTTAGAGAAAGGTGTAAGATGTCAAGGTATTCAGGATCTCATACATATTGATGTATGTAGATCATCTATATCATAGTAAACATTATGGATATGTGATATTTGTTGATGATTATGTATGATATGAGATTTCTTCTCTTCACCTAAGAAACCTTTGAAATGTTCAAAGATTTCATTATTTTTGGTTTAAAACCAAAGTTTGAAGGAAGATAAAATGAATTTGATCTAATCTAGGTAGCAAGTACATGTTAGATAAATTCAAAGAATACCTTATAGAGATATGAATATCATTTCTATCTCAATCCTCCTAACACACCTTAACTCAATAGAGTTATAGGCAGATACAATTGGATCATGTGTGACATGATCTTATCAATGATGAATTTTAGCATAATTATCCCTTAGTTTCCAGGTATATATGTGTAGTAGAGACTACAATGTATATCCTTAATAAGGTTCCATGCAAGATGGAATCTAGCACTTGAGAGTGCTGCTTCATTAGGAAAATAAAGGATGGTATTGGATACCTACTTTATGACCTTGAGATTCTTGAAATATCTCATCTCTGAGAATGTGATCCTTGGAGGTTGAGACTCTTGAAAATCAAGATAAAAAATGAAGTGTAGGAACTCATTTAATCTTGAAAAGATAATGAGGCTCCTAAAATTGGAAACTAAAAGGATAATTGAAGATGAAACACTAAAACCTCTTCAAATAAGTTTGAGGATGGATTCCATGTGTCAGAGAAATCTGACAATGATCGAACTTCATGTGATGAAGCTTCTGAAGATCATAGCATGGATAGATGGATGTTAGCAATAAAAGTCTAATTTAGACTTCATGTACAAGTGTTGTATATGGACCCTCGAGGATCCACCTATATGGGTAAGACCCGTAAAGGTGTAAATGGATCTTCAAGAGAAAGGGAACCTGATGAGAAGGTACATACCTTCAAAGCATAGTTCGTAGCAATGAGCTACACATGGAAGAGAAGACATTGCTTGCAATGAGACTTGCTTTTCGGTGAACATGCTTAAAATCATCAGAATATTGCTAACCTTAGCTACACAACTTGACTATTGCATCTTCGAGATGTAAGTCCAGATTGCATTCTTCCATGAATATCTCTCTGAGGATATTCACATGAAGTAGCCCCAGGGCATCATGGTTGAGGAAAGCAAGGTGTGCAAGATAAGGAATCCATCTAAGGACTCAAATAAGCTTCTTTGAGATGGACCATAAGATTTGATGAAATTATAAATGTTATGATTTCAAATAAAATCTTGATGAGCCATGTGAAGCTTAGTGGGAGTGCCTTTGTGTTCATCTTGCTGAATGTAGAAGATATCCTGATCATTTAAAATGATATAAGGATAATAATAAGTGTTTTATTCTCTGGTTATTCCATATCTTGATATATGATTTCAAAGAAACCTCTTAGATCTTAGTTCTGAAGTTGTTCAGAAGCCAAGAGAAGAGGATAATTGGACTGTCACATTTGTAGTATACCTTGGACATATTCTATTCATAGAAATTCCAAGAAAGGCTTCTAACCCTTAAGATATGGTACTAACCTATCTTAAGGGATAGCACCTCAAAGAGTTGAGGAAGTAAATGCTACAACTACTTGCACTTGTGCATTAGTTATGAGAAGCTGAGTGTATACTAGATGTGTACAAAAGCCAGATATCTACCATGCAGTGGGAGTAGTAAAGTGTTACTAGTCCTACTATGTAGAGAAAACACTTGATTGCAGTAATAACTATATCTTCATAAAGGACAAGATTTTTGAGATAATGATCTCAAAGTCCTATCTTCAAAAAGCTTAAGACTTTGTAGATAGAGATCTAAAAGGTCTTAACTTTGGATACCTTTGGAGATAGAGATCTCCGGGAATGAAGGTATTCTAATAAGGATTATGGGAATACTGGTTATAATAATTAATCGAGTTAAAGTGTCAAGGACACTATGACAATATTGAGTATTGGTTGCAAAAGATGCAACCTTCGCATTGGATGCGAGCACTGTTACTGGGGATATGCAAGTGCCGTAAAAGGACTTGGCGTAGTCTCTTGGGAATAGAGTGACTGATCAGCTTACCTAGCTATTTTCTAAATAGCCTATGATTGTCACATGAGTGTGGGTTTAAATGATTAGCCCATCAATGGCTCTGTGGGCTAGTGGGAGATTGTTGGAAATGCGAGCCCACGGCGAGCCATTATGCAATAAATGTTATTGCAATTCACTCCTTAATCTGAAATGAAGAATACATAATTTGCATAATAGGTCCCTTAGTACAATTAGGGTTATGTACCATGGCCATCTTGATGATCATACAGCTGTTGATTCAACTATTGAATCATAGAGGCTGGTGCTTGAATGAATATCTAAAGAGTTAGATTGAGGACTCATCAAGCACCGTCAGATGATTGTTAAGAGATGATCTCCAGCCTGAGTAGGAGATGGCAATCCTTATCTCTGAAGGCTGATATCTGACCGACCTCTTGATGCAGGTCCTCTGCATAGGAATAGAGATTCGGAGGTGTCAGATTAGTTAGGTCAAAGAGTTGACTTAACGAGATCGAGATAACCAAAGTCCTATATCGTATGCTGTCATGATATAGGCACGCATCCTCTGACCGGAGATAGATGTGTTGCTATATGTCTAAGTATGTACATTTGGCAGACCAATAGGTTGATGACCTAATCAAGGTCTACACACCGGCGCGCTGGTGTGCATATAAGGGCATATGAGTAATACGATCTCTCAAAGGGATCATACAGGTTCAGTTACTGAACCGGAAGACATGAGCTCACTCATGAGATATTGGGAAGAATCAAAATCCGTGTGCACGGTCGTCTCGCTTTGGAAGCTTGACTGAATTTGTAGGTTTGATATATACTTTTGGAAAGTATATGATCAAGACCTAGGTATGATATACGCTTTTGGAAAGTGTATGATTGATACCAACTCCCAATGATCGAATGAGAAACTTACTGATAAAACCATGAAGTAGACAGTATAAAGTTGATCCAATACTTCGGGTTTAGTCTGAGTCTTCCAGAATGCAGGATGTACAGGTATTGGGAATACCTGAGGGTGATGTGCTCATAAACGATTGTATAACCATGACGCTTCCATTCCTAGGGAGTGATGAAACGGGTCTGGATTTTAGTGACTCCTCTCAGTAGAGAAGTGATCTGATCTTGGTCCAAGTATTGGACATTGATCTGAATATGATTCAGATACAATGAGAAGATTAGATTTACGGTCTTGAGTTAATCAAGCATCTATGGGAGGCCCGCGATCTGGATTTGAGATACGATCTCAATATCCATGTCACTATACGTGGAACAATACAATCGCCCTGTCCTTATCTCCAAGTATCTGCGGAGAAAGCGCATTATCCTTGAAGGAGTTCATGGATAATTCTATTGTTGATATATGTATCCGAGCATTGAGAAAATGGATAATTAAATGTGATTTAATTATCATGAGTAATATGAATTTGATTCATATTATAAAGAGAGTTATCTTAGATAATTAAATGAGATTTAATTATCAAAGATGTAAATAATGTGAATGTGATTCATATTATTTGGACACAAGAGAATAGAGATCCAAGATGATTAAATATGATTTAATTATCATGGATATGAATAATGTGGATAGCAATATCCATATTAGTCATATATATTATAAATGTGATTTATAATATATAAGAGAGAGCTATTTGTAATTTACATTTGTTAATTAAATGTTAATGAGAATTGGATTCACATTGGACATCAAATTGAAAATGTAATTTACATTTTGTTTTGGGTTGTGAATGTGATTCACAATTTTTCAATGGCATGATTGCAATGTTCACAAAATAAATTGGATTTATTTTTTGTGAAATAATTTGCAACAAAAGTTGTTGCAAATAATGGAGATTACATAAAAGGTGAAATAGCCACCTTCCTAATGGAGGAGGGTGGACGGCCACCACTCCCATTAGGAAAGGAAGGCCGTCCCCCCTCTCCACATGGAAGGAGGCTTTGTCTCCTTTCATTATCTCCATGTATTGATGATTTAATTTTGTAATTAAATTGTGTTGATTTATCAACATATATTTAATTTAAATTAAATTAATTGTTGTTGTGTTTTTAGCAACAAATCATGACCATTGAAAGAAACACAAATTGATGTGGACCATTGGATTTGTGTTGACACATGGATTGAGATCCATGGATCCCAAAACCCTATAAAAGGAGAGGCACCCCATTGCTCTTATTAACATATAAGTTGAGGCAACAAATCTCTCTCTCTCTCTCATTCTCTCTACACGTCCTCTCTCCATCTCTCTCATGTGGCCGTCCACCATGGATGCCCTAGAGAGGTTCTCCATCGCCGTGGCATCGTCGTTATGCTGCCCGATGGTTTGCTCGTGGATCTCCGTCTCTTTCGGTGCGCCCCGCTCGTGAAGAAGACATCGGATCTCATGTGTCGAGATCAGGAGATCCGCCGCTTGGATCATCAACATGGATTGCGAGACGCACGCGGTTCATCCCCGCGCTCGCAAGCGTCTCCTCCGTCGGATCGGACTTGAGACAGGAGGTCTCTTTGTTTAGAGACTCGATCGCAACCACGCTTCAAGAGGTAAACCTAATACTTGTTTGTGGTTTAGACGAAACGATCCGAGAAGTGTTCTTGGATCATGTGGTTTCGTCGCAAGAAATTTTTTAATTTCCGCTGCATAGAACAACTAGTGCGACTAGTCGTTCTTCGTCGTATTCGATGCGACGCTCACGCTTCCGTGATGCGCTTGAGGATCTAACCATATCTTTCAGTTCAAGGTCGACTTGTCATCAGTTCGAACATGGGTAAACTTAGAGTTATCAATTTCACAAGTAATCCTAGATAACCGTTTTACTCTGTGGCTTTTGCTCTTTTTGGTCATCACCATTGAAGTGACTATAGTAGTTAAATGAAATTTGGTTCTAGATCTCTTTCTAACTGTCTTCTTTGGTCATAATCGACTCTTCACAAATCTTTGAAGATCGGGCACATACTCTATGACCTTGATAAATGGAAGCCCTAAGACCAGGATTTTACAAAATGCTTCCATATCATGGTTGTTCAATTTTTTGAGTTTCTATTTTTCTAATTTTTTCGTATTTTTAATGGAGTTAGTAGAATGGTCAGTGGACTGTTCAGATGCTTATGGTGTATTTGTATGAAGGTTTTGCACATGAAATGTCTCGGGTTCGCTCTGTGTGGTCCTCACTTTTCCTTGAATTTTGGTGAATGAAAATCTGACTCGGTTTAAGCATGAAATTAAGCTATCGTTGCAACCTAAACCAATAGAGCAAAAAGCAAACCACTAAGAGATGAAACAATCAAATGTAAGCAGTTTTGCTACTTTTATTTACTTTGTATAGTGACCAGGGTTCAACACAAGGAGCACAATTAAGAGTTAAGTAGAAAGTTTCAAAAAATTTTGTTGTGTTTAGTGGTTTTCAATTTTTCGAATTTTTATTTTCAATAAGAGAGAAATAAGAACAAATGATATAAACATTCACACACACCCACACCCACACACTCTCTTTTTGTTTTTTTCTAATAGGTCAAAAACACTCAGAAAATCGTAATAATAATATTTTTGGTTTTTAGATGGTTTATATTGTTTTTGATAATTTTTATATAATTTTTAAATGTTTTTGTAATTTTCTAAAAAAACAAACAATGATAAAATTAACAATTAGTGCAAAAACGAGGAGTAATTTGCAAGTTAAATATAATTAAAATGCCCAAAACTCGCGGGGGTGATTTTTATGAAAAAATATATGAGAATATCTATACACAGAGACTGAGATCACTCTTTTGTATTTTTCTATAATAATATATAAATTTTATAATTTTTCGAGTGTTTTGCAAATTTTTTGATTTTTATAAAGTATTTTTAAGCAAAATTGATTGGAGCTAAAAGACACTAAAATACATGTACAACAATTTTTATGGAATTTTTGGGTGATTTTCAAATTTTTATAGTATTATAAGACAAACAAGACATTTTTAAGAGTTTTGAATTTTTAATAATATTAAACATAAGAAAATCAACCAGCAAAAATTACAATAAACCAAAAATGCAATCAGAGATCACAAGTAATTTTTAGAGAACTTTTAGAGTTCATTCAATACTTATTGCATTATATAAAAGTCAACTAGTCAAAATAGTTTATATTGACCTTTTAGCAAATAAGTCATATTCTAGGACCAGAATTAAATTCACAACAAAACATCGAGGTCCAAAGGTGCAAATAATCCAGGACAAGCATGTGTAGCACATGAATCAGGTGAACAGGGTATATATGTAAATATTCAAAATGTAAACTTCATTCCATAACAAGCAAAGAGTTTAGACCAGATACTACAAATAACCCAAATAATCAAGTAGGGTTGCACGTGGACTCGACCAAATTGAACTAGAATCTAATATGTAAACTAAAGGGTCCAAACTGCAAAAGTTCTTAACTATTTATTACATTTATTAGACTGAATAGAAATAGAAAGATATATAGGGTAAAAAGGAAATATACCCAGGATGCATGTGACTGGCATGTGATGTGGCTGACGGTTCTGATGCGTCTCTTGAAAAGATCTGACGTTTGTAGTAGAGGCATGTGTGTACGATTTTGATGAATTATTATCTGAATATCTGATGTCTGAAATGGAGGCTCTGTTGTGTGGTCATATATGCTCAGACATCTGATCCAAGCGCTCAGAATGAGGGGCGATCAGGTGGATCAGATCAGAACTATGGGCCGATGGGTGATCAGACGGCTCTAGAAGACGCATGAAGAACCAAGCTCAGGCGAGCTTCAATCATGCGTAGATGGTGATCCTGGAAGTTGATTAACTCACAAGGAATGACAACGCCTTCGTGGAAGTTCTCTTCTTCGAATGAGCAGCTCCGGTGAGAAGAATGACTATAGGATGGTCGGATGATGTTGCTCCTCCATGAGCTTCTCTACCTGAGCTGCTGGGGCACCAATTGGGTGTCCTCACGCAAATCAACACCTGCAAAGGGTAGCATGACTCGGGGGCTTTGCTCCGGTCTAGTTTATTGCTTGGAAAACATGGAGAAACAAGTGGGGGATGGAGTTTCATCTCCAATGTACATGGGAGAGGGAGATCTAGCCTTAATCTCGCTCTGATGAGTGAGTCTATGGGGGCCAGGATGCGTATGTAGATGGGGGATGAGTCGGCGAATCTATGTGAGCGACGGGGGCTCCGACCAGCTGATCGAAGCTGATGAAGTGCAGCACTGGATATGGCTAAATCGAAATGAAGCGAGGAAATGGAAGGGAATAGCGGTTACCTGAAGGTGGTGATGTGCTCACGAGCTTCAGGCAAGGTGGAGGGAGAGGTTATAGCCTCTACCGAGATGTGGAAGGTCGGGAGGCTTATCACGACGGAGGAGTCCTACCACGAGCTGAGCTACGCTCAACGGACCACCAAACAATGCTTCAAAGGGTAATCCAACCTCTTGTCACCCAACTGGAGGTAAATCTGGGGAAAGAAGGTAGCGAGGAATGAGTTGTCAAGCTCGATAGGAGGAGGAGATTGTTTATTGGGGACAAATAGGGTCTAGAAAGATCAGAAGATTCAGCGCAACCCTATAGTGAGTCGGTTGCACCTAGGGATCCACGAGGATCATGGATCATAGGATCATAATCATGCACAAGAACCAATGCGAATGGATGTCTGACCTGATCAGGTCAAAGGGGAGGAGAAGCTCCGGTGAGGCAAGTTGTCGGGTCAAGTCAGTTGAGAGACACAGTTGACCATGATTAGCAATCTGACATGGTTCAATCAGAAAATTTCAGAATGATAAATGAAAGAATAATGAATAAAAAATATCAAATTATTTTAAAAGAAAAAGTGACTAAAATAAAAAAAATGTTTATCATTTTACAAATTATAGCTGTGATTTTTAATTATTTTTAGGAATTAATATATATATAGTATATACATTATACCGTAGTATATACAAGTATAATATACATATATATTATATACAAGTATTTTTATTTTATTGTTTTTAC
Source organism: Ottelia alismoides (assembly GCA_037367405.1). Lineage (NCBI taxonomy): Eukaryota > Viridiplantae > Streptophyta > Magnoliopsida > Alismatales > Hydrocharitaceae > Ottelia > Ottelia alismoides. Next base: position 1,487,640 of record JAZKJV010002860.1, on the reverse strand, counting down.
AAAAATATGTTTCATTTTATATTTTATTTATTTAGAAAATACTTTGAGGAATATATAATGATTTTTATTTAATTTCTACAATGTGAATAAAGATGTTAGATAAATAGGTAATGTATACAATGTACACACGCATGGCTTTTGTACAATGAATTGTTGGTTTAATTTATATTTTTGTTTTGTGTTTTCTGATTATTATTATTTTTTATTTTATTATTAGGGCTATATAAAAGTGTTCAAAATAATATAGTATTAAAAAATATAAATATTTATTTATATAGGTATTATCTACAATGTGCCCTATTTCCCCCTACTTACATTCCTTGTCGACCAGTCCAAGGTTTGACCCTCTGTTGGGGTTTAGGTCACTGCATATTTATTATAAACATATCCTTCTTATTATTTTCTTTTTTTTATTTTATTTTTGGAAGATATGTGCTAATCAGGTAATATTAAATAGGGCATGTACAATGTTAATTTATTGTATTTACATATAATTATAGATGTTTCTACTAAAAGATAAAGCTAAAATAAAAGAATAAAGAATGAGAATTGTAGATTCATAAGATTCTCATTATGTCATTTACCATGGATGAAATTACCAAGTTGTTCTATCAAACCATCGTCTCTCTGATCGATTCGAGAGATGTCATCTGTTGTCTTATCATGACTTGAAGATGATTGACCATACTCGATATGCCGTGACTCTCATATGTAATCCTGAGCTGAGTAGTAGTCATTTTCTATGGTAGTGGCCTGGTCATGAGTCCAATTTTCTTGACTCTGTCTCTCATAGGTCTCGTCAAAGGAAATCTGGTTGTACGTGGGAAGATAGTCATCCCAATAGGACACGGTTCAAGCAGTGAATTCTCAATCATAACCCAGAATCATGTTTCTCTATCAAATTTGGTTATGCACATGTTCATCCTCAAATTTGCTTTCTCGATTGTGTCTATATAATATTCATTCAGTTTTACGAGCATTTCATATTGTGAATATTCAACCGAAGAAGAAGTAAGGTGAAATGAAGGTGGACTGTGATGGCTGGGAAGAACCAACTCAAAAAATGGATTCTTCTGACATCAATATGGAGACGAAGATGGTCGGGATTCAGCCTTGTAAGCATGACCCATAGAGTCTAGGTATGGAAACAACTATTCCAACATCTTTGAAATTGGAGGTGAAATGATTGACGAACCTTGATATATGTTATGCAAGTACAATGAGCTTTGAACGCACGTAATCCAATACACAATATAAACCCTAAAATTCACCAACTCATATAGTAAAGGTTGTGAAAGATTGAACGATTATCTGTTCGATTTTAAATTGGTGATAAAATAAGATATGAGTCCAGTTATGCAAAAGATTAAAAGGTGGGTCTTGGGCAGTATTAGGGATGTGTCCTTCCTACTCAATAAGCACAATATAACATGTGTACAAGGATGGAATTGCTCTCCCAGAAATAATGATATTTAACTTTATCCAGTTTTTAATTGGTTAATAATGTTAGCAGTCCCCATGTTTTCATTTTATTATCACATTGAATTTAAGTGGAGATCAATACACATCTACACAAGGATTCCAATTTCCTTTAATCCTACGTGAGTAAAAATCGAGGGATAATTGTAAAAGTCATACAGTGAGAAACATGATGATGAATGTAGAGTTAGAATGCTTACAGTGCTTCCTCACAATCTCCTTGCAGTATACTAAGCAGAATTGAAATTTTAATTAATATGAATGCACCGAAAAACTGCTCCTAGAACAATAATTTCTATTAGCAAGTGATAGCACAATTTAATTTGGTTAAATGAGATTCAATCTAGTGCATCTAATTAATGTGAAGGTGGGGGCTTAGTCCTACGAGCACAAAAAGAAACCTAGTAGCTCTAATAGTTGCGGTGCAATCCTAGGACTATGTTAATCACCACAAAAATAGGGGTCGGTAGGCCAAGTGTCTGGTCCAGGTACAAGCATGTGTCTTTAAATGAAAACCGCTAGAAATGAGTAGTAAATTAAACTATTACATATAATTACAAAAATAAAAGTTGAAATCTCTTTCCAAAACTAAATTCTTCGTGCTTCAAGTAGCTCTGATTTGCGTCAGCTTCCACAAAATTCACTCCAAGTCCACAATGTACCTCGCATAGAAAATAAGAAACCAAATATTAGAGAGATGTTCATAGAAAAATATAGAAAAATAATAAAAATAAATAAAGAAAAATCTAAGGAAAAATAAATGGAGAAATAAATAGAGAACACCGGAGGTCAAACTATTGGTGAATAGAAAAACCTAAAAAATAAGTTATCTAAAAATTAATCCTAAACCATATACCTCCCAGGCAATGGCACTGTTTGATGAGTACAGAAATCCCTACGCTAATTTTGTCGAAGAAACAAATGATGTCGAAGTTGTTGTTGTAGTCGGAAAATCTAGCGATTCATAAAAAATGATCACATCGAGAAACGATATGGAGAATCGAGTCTCAATGCGATCGAATTTTATATATTTTACTTGGGTAATACCAAAGGTCAAACTCAGGGAGGTAATATGAGGTCTATTAACAATAATATCATTCAAGAAATTTAGGTTTTTAGAGAAAAGAAGATAATTTTTGGAGTTTTTACTTTTTCATCTTTTTATGGATTTCATTTTAAAGAGATGTAATTAATTATAAAAAACAAATATTATGCATGAGTTTTTCAAAATATTTTTAATATGGAGAAAATAATGATGTGTATGTTGTGAGAAATAATAAATGCACTATTTTATGATTTTTCAATGATGGAATAATATGATGCAAAATAATGAATGTGGAGCAGCAAGCCTAGTCAATTAATCCAAATAACCACCTTCTTATTTAATCTCAGAGAAAATTTATAAATTATTATCAAATTAATTTCTCCAAGAAATTTCCCCAATGCAAATTAATGAGCCATAAAATTAATCAAGATAGTAAATATGCTCAAGGTGAAAAAAACGAAACTTTAATTTATTAATGTTCACAAATGTATCGAACAATGGAATTAATAGTTCTATATGAAAGAGAATAAGATAAGGATCAAAACAACACCAAGAACATGAAATCCGATAAATAGTGCTCAACTTATGATAAAGTGAAGTTTGGGGGTATAATTATAATAGAAATAAATAAATATCTTCAGTTATACCCTTGTGGAGGACTTTCTTGTAACTTTGTAGAGCCGCCTAGTTTTCTTCACAATTTATCCCTAGCGAGGGTAAATTTGGGATTTTGAAAAGCTCCGGGGATCGGGGTGCATTTTTTCCAAGAGGAGGGCGCACGACACATCAGCGGGTCCATGCAGGGGCTTCAACGCATATATTTTGAAACATATGGACATGGGTGCAATTTTTCTGTAAATGTGTGCAACGCACGTGGGGGCTGCAGGTTCGAGGAGCAGCTCAGGGAATCCTCCACATGGCTACTTCCCCATGATTTGGATATACCCGAGGCTCTCGGCTCTGATGGCAGTTCACAGGTGAAGATCACTCATTGGATGAGAGTTGATTTGAGGGCTACAATTTGCCAACATCTGTCAGTTAACATTATCCCATTTCTTGATGTGATGATAACTGTGACTTGGACCTAGGGTAGTGCTTTGCATCAAAAGCGATTCTGATGGCCTTCTCCTGCTGGTGGATGGAGCTTTGTGTGGTGGTTGATGGAGGAGCGAAGGCGAGGGCGTGATCACTTCTGTTGGGGGATAGTGCGATGGTGAAGGCGATAGCTGACACATATGCACGATTGTTGGGGCATATGGGGGTCGAAGGCGGTCAGATTGTGTGGTGAAGGCGAAGGCGGTGGAGGTGCAGTGACCAAAGCAGAGGGTGAAAACGATGGAAGGAGGAGGGATGTCTCCTGAAAATTGGACGAGGAGATGATCTCGACTCCTTTGATTATCACCTGTAGAGTGATAAGTCCCAGATTTATTATCATTAATATACATTATTAACTCTCTTACTTAAGTTAAATCACAAGATTCGGGAACAATTAACACTAATTACTAACTATGGTGTTGTAAGTAATTAACGCTAATTATTATATATTAATATGGTGTAGTATTTTATGTATTTATTTCTTATTGAAAATCAAATAAAATTTAGAGTAAAATTGTGTATAAATAAAATAATAAAAAAAATAAGCAAAAGAAAAAAAAGAAAATGTTTTTTATGGTTTTTGTTAGTGTTGAATTTTTATCTATGTACAGATGACCTTTGACCTCTTTGACTTCTACATGAAAGTTGTATCTCTCATCGAGATATACAACTTTCATGTTAATAACTTTTCCTAATTCATCCTTTAACTATTTTATTTCTATTTTATACCAATTTCTCTGATTTCTAATTATTCTATTGAGCCACGTGGTGAAACACACTTTGACCATGTGGCCCGCTCATTATGTCACCATCCATCTCCATCTCCACCATCCGATCTGATCTTATGAACAAATCAGAGTCATTATTTTCCACCCATATATCAACTGTTGCATAAAAAATCCCACGGTGCATGAACTTAATCTTCAACCTTCAATCGGTTGCGTATATCACTAACCACCCAACTTTCCACCATTATCTATCCATCGATAACCTCCTTCTCACCTAACTGACACCACTCGATCCATCCCCTAAAATATGTAACCCACACCAACTTCTTCATATCATCTAAACCCTAACCACCCAATCGATGATGGTGGTTAAAACCTGAAGGATATGAGGAATCCTCAAGCGCATCACGGAGCGTGTTGATCGCATCTCATGCGATCGGGGCGACTAGTCGCACTAGTTGCTAGATGCAGTGGAAATTAAAAAATTTTTAATCAAATGATGAAACCACATGATCACGAGAACATTTCTTGGATCCTTTCATCAAACCATAAAGTATTAGAAATACCTCTTGAAGTGTGGTTGCGATCACGAGATCTCTAAAGCAAGAGATCCTCCTGACTTAAGTCTGATCTACGAAGATGGCACTTGCGGGCGCGATGATAATACGCGTTCCTCCCGCAATCCTCGATGAAGATCCAAGCCTTGAATCTCTTTATTTCGTCCAACGAAATCCGTCGATGGAGATCCACGAGCAATCAAAACGACAACACAACGCCATGGAGACGATCGCTTGTTGTCTCAAAACACAAGGTGGACGGCCACCTTAGAAAGATAGAGGGAGGGGACGAGAATGAGAAAGAGAGAGAGAAGAGTAGGCATGTACAACTCTTGAACTTGTGTCTCAAGAGAGTCTTGGGTTGCCCTCCTTATATATTAGTTTGGGATACAATGGATCTCAATTCATGGCATAGATAGATCCAACGGTTAGATTGATCTATGCATCAATCAATGGCCATGATGTTTGTTGGTTAAAGACCAACAACATCAATTTATATCAAATCAAATATATGTTGTATTATCATCAACATAATTTAATTTAACATAAATCAATTATTAAGAGATAACAAGATAATAAAAAGGGAGACAACAAATCACCCCCAAAAATTGGGGCGGGGGGTGGGGGGGCGTCACCTATGACTAAGTCATTGGTGACGTCACCTCATTTTTGTGGTGATTATCTCCTTTTTATTTCATCATATTATTTCTTAATAAATTACAAAATCTCTTATTGCAATAATGTCCACCAAGTTAATTCCAAATTAATTTTGTGAATATTTCAATCATGCCATTGAAAAATATGTGAATCATATTCACAACCCAAACTAATTTGTAAATTACATTTCCAATTAATTACTTAATGTGAATCCAATTCACATTAATAATTAACAAATGTTATTTACAAAGCTTCTCTCTCTAATATATTATAAATCACATTTATAATATATAAATACAGATATCATGGATAGCACTATCCATAATATGTAATCCTCAATAATCAAATCCCATTTAATTATCTTGGATAACCATTCTCTTAATATGAATCCCATTCATATTATTCTTGATAATTAAATCTCATTTAATTATCATCATCTTGTTTCTTGGATACATAATTCATCAAATGATTTATTCTTGAACTCCTTCAAGAATAATGTGCTTTCTCCGCAGATACTTGGAGATAAGGACACGGCGATTGTATTGTTTCACGTATAGTGTCATGGATGTTGAGATCTCATCTCAAATCCAAATCTTACGTACCTCCCACAGATGCTTGATTAAATCAAGACTGCAAATCTAATCTTCTCATTGAATCTGAATCTCATTCAGACCAATGTCCAACACTTGGACCAAGATCAGATTGCTTCTCTACTGAGAGGAGTCACCAAAATCCAGACTTGTTTCATCACTCCCTTTGAATGGAAGTGCCATGGTTATACAATATTTTATGATGACATCACTCGTAGGTATTCCCAATACCTATACATCCTACATACTGGAAGAACTATGATCAACATGAAGATCAAGATCAATTTTACACTCTCTTCTTCAGGGTTTGATCACCAAGTTTCTCAATCATGGTCATTGGAAATTGGTATCGATCTCATGCTTTCCCAAAGCATATATCATACCTTCAAATTCATGTCATGCTTCCAAAGCACGATGACCATGCATGGAATTTGATCGGTCCCAATATCTTATGAGTGAGCTCATGTCTTCTGGTTCATAAGTGAACTTGTATGATCCCTTTGAGAGATCGTATTACTCATATGCCCTTACATGCACACCAGCACGCCGGTGTATAGACCTTGGTTAGGTCATCAACCTATTGGTCTACCAAATGTACACACTCAGATACATAGTTACACATCTGTCTCCGGTCAGAGGATGTGTGCCTATGCTGTGACAGCATTCAACATAGGACTTATGTTATCTCGATCTCATTAAGTCAACCCTTTGAGCTAACTAATCTGACACGTCTAAATCTCTATTCCTATGAAGAGGACTTGCATCAAGAGGTCGGTCAGATATCAGCCTATTTGAGAAAGGATTGACATCTCCTACTCAGGCTGGAGATCATCTCTTAATAATCATTTGACGGTGCTTGATGAGCCCTCTATCTAACTCTTTAGATATTCATCCAAACACTAGCCTCTATAATTTTTTTAATGAATCAACAGCTATATGATCATCAAAATGGCCATGGTACATAACCCTAATTGTACGGAGGGACCTATTATGCAAGTTAACTATTCTTCATTTCAGATCAGGGAATGATATTTGCTATAACATTTATTGCATAATGGCTCGATGTGGGCTCACATGTCCAACAATTTCCCACTAGCCCAAAGAGCCATTAATGGACTAATCATTTAAACCCACACTCATATGAAAATCATAGGCTATTTAGAAAATAGCTAGGTAAGCTGATCAGTCGCTCTGTTCCCGCGAGACTACGCCAAGTCCTTTTACGGCACTTGCATATCCCCAGTAACAGTGCCCGCATCTAATGCGAATGTTGCATCTAATGCTACCAATACTCAATCTTGTCAGTCATAGTGTCCTTGACACTACAGCTCAAAAAATATTATTATAACATGTATGTAATTTCTATTATCCTTATCAGAAAACCCTTATTCCTAGAGATCTCTATCTCCTAAGGTATTCGTAGTTAAGACCTTTCAAATCTCCATCTACAATGTCTTAATTTCTTGAAGATAAGTCTTAGATATCACCATCTCTAAAGCCTTGTCATCTTTGAAGATATTGTTATTACTGCAAACAAGTGGTCTATCTCCATAGTAGGATTAGTAATAGTTACTACTCCTACTGCATCGCAGACTTCTGGCTTTTGTACACATCTAGCATACTTTCAGCTTCTCGTAACAGATGCACAAAAGGGCAACCAGTTTTAGCATTCACTTCCTCGACTCTTTGAGGTGCTATCCCTTTAGATAGGTCAGTACCAACTCTTAAGGTAAGAAAACCTTTCTTGGAATTTCCAGAAAATGGAACATGTCCAAGGTGTACTACAAATGTGACAGTCCCAATACCCTCTTTTCTTTTCTTCTGAACACCTTCATAACTAAAATCCAAGAGGCATCTTTTGAGATCATATCTCAAGGTATGGAATAGCCAGATCATAAAACACTTATTATCATCCTTATATCATTCCAAATGATTAGGATATTATTTACATTTAGCACGATGAACACAATGGCACTCCCACTATGCTTCATATGGTTCAACAAGATTCTATCCGAAATCATAACATTTATAATTTCATTAAATCTTATGTTCCAACAACAAGAATCTTATTTGAGTCTATATATGGATTTCATTATCTTTCACACCTTACTTTCCCCAATCATGAAGCCCTAGGGCTACTTCATGTGAATATCCTCAGAGAGGTATTCTTAGAGGAATGCAATCTTGACTTACATCTTGAAGATGCAATAGTCAAGTTGTGTAGCTAAGGTTAGCAATATTCTGATGATTTTATCTCAGTGCAAACAATGTCTTCTCTTCTGGTGTGTAGCTCATGGCTATGAACCGTGCTTTGAAGGTCTCTACCTTCTCATAAGGTTCCCTCTTTCTCTTGAAGATCCATTTACACCTTAACGGGTCTTACCCTTATAGGTGGATCCTCAAGGGTCAATATACAATATTTGTATATGAATTCTACTTTAGACTTTATTGCTGATATCCATCATGTCATGATCCTCCGGAGCTTCATCACATGAAGTCCGATCAGTGTCAAACTTAACTGACACATGGAATACATCCTCAAACTCATTTGAAGAAGTATTATTGTTTCATCTTTAATTGTCCTTTTAGTTCCCGATTTCAGGAGCCTCATTATCTTCTCAATAATAAATTAGTTCCTTCACTTCATTTTCATCTTGATTCTCAAGAGTCTCAATCCTCTAAGAATCACATTCTCAGAGATGAGATCTTTTAAGAATTTCAAGGTTATAAAGTAGGTATCCAATACCATCCTTTATTTTCCCAATGAAGTAGCACTCTCTAGTGCTTGATTCCAGCTTACATGCATGGAACCTTATTAAGGATATATATTGTAGTCTCTACTACACATATATACCTTGAAACTAAGGGATAATGATGCTAAAATTCATCATTGATCAAATCATGTCACACATGATCTAATTGTATCTCCTTATAACTGCATTGAGTTTAGGTATGTTAGGAGGATTCAGATAGAAATGATATTCATATCTTCATAAGGTATTCTTTGAATTCATCTAACAAGTACTTGCTACCTTGGTTAAATCAAATTCATTTAATCTTCCTTCAAACTTTGGTTCTAAACCAAAATTGTGAAATCTTTGAACATTTCAAAGGTTTCTCAGGTGAAGAGAAGAAATCTCATATCATACATAATCATCAATAGATATCACATATCCATAATGTTCACAATGATATAGATGATCCGCATACATCAACTATGTATGAGATCCCGAATACCTTGACATCTTACACCTTTACCAGAGAAGGGCGTATTGGATATTTTACTTTGAATACTATATTCACAAGTATGTAAGATTTGAAATTTTAGACATTCTAAAGTTTCATATCTTACCAGTCTATTGATCTCATCAGCAGACATATGTCCAAAACTTGATACCAAATCATTGTTAAATGATCTTCATTCTCCTATTGATCTTATAAAGGTTTTAATTTTCAATATTAGAAATCTTAATGAACCATTCATTAATTTTCTAATTTCGTGGAGTCCACTAGATGTTAGATTACTATCTGAAATATATCCATCATAACTCTTTATGATAGTTTTATCTCAAAATTCATGTTCATTTCCAACATTTAGAAACAAACAATGAATGTATTCTAATATCGAGGTCATAGAGACATTCTCCAAGACTAAGAGCTCTCCCACTGAGAATATGAAGTATATCTATCCAACAGAGATTGCTGCAACAATTACATCAATATCCATGTAGATGACTATTAAACCTTAAGATCAAATTTCTAATCTTCTAATATATACATGCAACCAATTGCAAGCGTCATTAGAAGATTGTTATACAATTATCAGACTTTATCTTATGAAAAAGTAAGTCAAAGTCAATGATTATATGTAGATTATTTCAATGCTCTATACGAGTCCTTCACTAAGGATTTTAGACAGATTTGATAGTCATACTATCAACACATCAACTTATTGCAGTATTGGCATTCATCCAACTCTTTAGATGTCATATGGAAGTCACAGAAGTACAATCAACTCTTTGACTTTCCTTCTCACATGGGTCCGACCCATGCTTCCACTGTGCTCTCTTCATTTATAAAACAACCATTGTTTAAGACAAAGAATCTTTTATATTGAATTCAAAAGATTTCAATACAAGAGCACTTCAACATTTATACATGCTTCATTAAATTCATAAAAATGATTATTATGAAGCTTCATGAAGGACTTGAGTATAGATAGTAGAATGATGACACTCATCATATCTACATACATCTTAACTCTTAGAGACTTAGGTTCAGGCAAGTATTCAAACATTTTGAATACATCATCTCTTTCGAGCTACCATTCTGCATAATGCAGAGAGCCATGTCATTCATGATTAAATATCTAGAGCACATATGTATGCCATAACATCTTAGATTTTATAAGTATTATTTTGACAATTGCTATCATTATTGACATGTCACTTCCAAAGTACACTTGATGAAAGATCAAGACTATAGAGACATACAAACCCTAAGGTGATGTCTTATTGTCTTATTTAATTGTCATTCCTCGTTATGTTGAGGAAACTTGCACATTGAAACCATATAAATTATGTGTCCAATTGCAAGTACAATATCTGGATCATGAGTCCAATCCATGATATTTTACTGGTTATTATTGAGTATAACATTGAGTGGCTTTAATGAAGGATTATCTGAAATAAGAAATTTGCATAAAAGTATATATATATATATATTATATACATATTTTTCTTTGATTTAGGAATTTTTATATCAAAGTTGCCTTGCCTTGTCAACATTGAAAGTTCATTCCCTTAATCACTTTCAATGTAAGAGATATTCTTACCATTATATCTCTAGCAAGATATGGGATCTCCTTTCTATCCTTATCACATTCAATAATATGAGAACCTGTGACTCGAATAAAGAGAAGCGGGAACACATTCCGCCTTGCAAGTCCAACTTGCATTTCCCAATTCGGTCTTTAACACCCGGGCCCACTACCCCTAAGGTGATGATGACCCGTCATTAATTGAACCAACCGTCAACAGGCTTAATACTCGCTATACGCAATCAAATATTGCCCCAATAATATGAGGCCCTGATATTGGGGTCACTGCGTATACGGCCTTATTCTTTCGAGAAGCAAAGAACCTGATCCAAATAAATCATATACAGGATCTGTCACTTCAGACAAGCGTCTCCTATATACAACATCTGGCGACGGAATCCTTTACCTTGACGGGAGACCATGGATGTTATTTATGTGATCCTCCACCTCATATTCAAATTGTAATAATTAATTATTATGAATCATATTCACATAGTTAATTCTTCCAAGGGAAATACACATCTATTCATAATAGAGTATATTAATAGGATATAATCAATTTAATCACATTAAATTAATCATCAATCCAGTCATCAATCAACAAACTTGATTATTACTTGAATAGTAGGTCTAATCTCAAAGTACGTATTATTCGAATTTTAGTAATTAGAAAAATACACTTTGACTTCTCCGGCATTATCGAGTCCATACCTGCTGTCATGGCCACTACCGACAAGAGTGGGACGGACCACATACATTGCAATCCGCTACCCCAATGCTCTCCAACTAGTCACCATATCCACCTCAAGAAAGGATAATTCCAGATAGATCATTATGTACTTTGAGATGCTCATTGGTTTTTCAACCGAAATTATACCATATAATATTCATCAAAACCATTTTCATAATATTATAAGGAAATTTGCTAAACAAATCCCCAATCCTATTCAAGCAAGAGGGTTTTGCATGTAAAAGTTGTCCTATAACTATTATAGGATAAACTAAGGTTTTTCATGAAAACAATGTTTGTTGATGAATTCATATCAACCAATTAATGATCAAGATCAACTATCTTATCATCTTGGTTAGGAAAATGTCATTCAATGAAATAATTATCTCTTTAAATATTTCACAAATATTTATCACTAATTATTTCAGAAAATTAACAATTAATTTTCATCAACTTATTTGAATGACTATCACATGGTTCATGATCAAATTCATCAATTTTCAGCAGTGACCCCTACTCACTAAAATCAACATATCTTGATCAATTTAAATCCAAATTATGCAAAATCAGTTTCCTAAGATTTCTAATTTTATTTATCTATGATAGAATCCAAGTGATATTTCACGCATTTTGAGATGCATCAAAACAGTAGGTAACTCATTAATCATGTTTAGATTCGTAGTTCCCGCAATAGTGAATACATGTTTATTCAAAGGGCCATATCTTGAGCAAATAAAATCCAAATTACATAAACTCAGATCCTATGATTTCCTTATTTAATGGGGAACATAATCAAGCAGAGGTGCAAAAATTGAAATGCAGCAAAACTTCCGCAACCCTTTCAAACCCAAGTCATCCTAGGTTTACGAATCGAATACAAAACCTTTTCTGACCTAAGGCTCTGAGACCACTTGAAGGATACGAGAGCGCATCTCGAAGCGTGTTGATCGCATCTCATGCGATCGGGGCGACTAGTCGCACTAGTCGCTAGATGCAGCGGAAATTAAAAATGTTTTAATCAAGTGATGAACCCACAGGATCGCAAGAACATTTCTTGGATTGTTTCATCAAACCACAAAGTATTAGAAATACCTCTTGAAGCGTGATTGCGATCACGAGATCTCTAAAGCAAGAGATCCTCCTGACTCAAGTCCGATCTACGAAGATGGCACTTGCAGGCGCGATGACGAGACGCGTTCCTCCAGCAATCCTCGATGAAGATCCAAGCCTTGGATATCCTGATTTTGTCCAACAAAATCCTTCGATGGAAATACACGAGCAATCGAAGCGACAGCACAACGGCGTGGAGACGATCGCTTGTTCTCTCAAAAGACAAGGTGGACGACCACCTTAGAAAGAGAGAGAGGGGGGACGAGAATGAGAAAGGGAGAGAGAGAGAGAGAGAGAGAGAGAGAAAAGAGTAGGCGTGTAAAACTCTTGAACTTGTGTCTCAAGAGAGGATAGGGTTGCCCTCCTTATATATTAGTTTGGGATCCAATGGATCTCAATCCATGGCATACATAGATCCAACGGCTAGATTGATCTATGCATCAATCAACAACCATGATGATTGTTGGTTAAAAACCAACAACATTAATTTATATCAAATCAAATATATGTTGTATTATCATCAACATAATTTAATTTAACATAAATCAATTATTAAGAGATAACAAGATAACGAAAAGGGAGACAACAAATCACCCTCTAAAATGGGGGGAGCATCACCTATGACTAAGTCATTAGTGACGCCACCTCATTTTCGTGGTGATTTTCTACTTTTTATTTTATCCTATTATTTCTTAATAAATTGCATTAACTCTTATTGCAATAATATCCACCAAATTAATTTTGTGAATATTTCAATCATGCCATTGAAAAATATTTGAATCATATTCACAACCCAAACTAATTTGTAAATTACATTTCCAATTATACTTAATGTGAATCCAATTCACATTAATAATTAACAAATATTATTTACAAAGCTTCTCTCTCTAATATATTATAAATCACATTTATAATATATACACACATATATCATGGATAGCACTATCCATAATATGTAATCCTCGATAATCAAATCCATTTAATAATCTTGGATAATCATTCTCATAATATGAGTCCCATTCATATTATTCTTGATAATTAAATCTCATTTAATTCATCATCTTGTTGCTTGGATACATAATTCTTCAAATGAATTATTCTTGAACTCCTTCAAGAATAATGTGCTTTCTCCGCAGATACTTGGAGATAAGGAAAGGGCGATTGTATTGTTTCACGTATAGTGACTTGGATGTTGAGATATCATCTCAAATCTAGATCTTACGTACCTCCCACATATGCTTGATTAAATCAAGATCGCAAATCTAATCTTCTCGTTGAATCTGAATCTCATTCAGACCAATGTCCAACACTTGGACCAAGATCAGATTGCTTCTCTACTGGGAGGAGTCACTAAAATCCAGACCTGTTTCATCACTCCCTCGGAATGGAAGCGTCATGGTTATACAATCGTTTATGATCACATCAACCTCAGGTATTCCCAATACCTGTACATCCTGCATACTGGAAGACCTATGATCAACCTGAAGATCAAGATCAATTTTACACTATCTTCTTCAGGGGTTGATCACCCAGTTTCTCAATCTTGGTCAATGGGAATGGGTATCGATCATATGCTCTCCCAAAGCATATATGATACCTTCAAATTCTTGTCATGCTTCCAAAGCACGACGACCATGAATGGAATTTGATCGGTCCCAATATCTCATGAGTAAGCACATGTCTTCCGGTTCATAAGTGAACCTGTATGATCCCTTTGAGAGATCGTATTACTCATATGCCCTTAAATGCACACCAGCGCGCTGGTGTATAGACCTTGGTTAGGTTGTCAACCTATTGGTCTGCCAAATGTACACACTCGGACACAAAGTAACGCATCTGTCTCCGATCAGAGGATGTGTTCCTATGTTGTGACAACATTCAACATAGGACTTAGGTTATATCGATCTCATTAAGTCAACCCTTTGACCTAACTAATCTGACACCTCTGAATCTCTATTCCTATGCATAGGACCTACATCAAGAGGTCAGTCAGATATCAGTCTATGTGAGAAAGGATTGCCATCTCATACTCAGGCTGGAGATCATCTCTTAATAATCATTTGACGATGCTTGATGAGTCCTCTATCTAACTCTTTAGATATTCATCCAAACACCAGCCTCTATGATTCTTTTAATGAATCAATAGCTATATGATTATCAAGATGGCTATGGTACATAACCCTAATTGTACAGCGGAACCTATAATGCAAATTAATTATTCTTCATTTCAGGTTAGGGAATGATATTTGCAATAACATTTATTGCATAATGGCTCGTCGTGGGCTCCCATGTCCAACAAAACCATCACAGAACCAACTTGAAACACCACCCCCTCCTCTTTAAATACTTCACCACCTCCATGAGCGGTGGTTGTCCAACCTTGCAAGAGTCCTAGCCCAACCCTTATCTGTCGTTTCGTGACATGATCTAGTGGATCGAGGTGGACATGATGACTAGAGGCTCTATTGCGACCCATGGCTAAAGCAACCATGTCACGACCGTGCTCGTCCATTCGAGCTTCTCGACATTGCTACGCGGGTATGAAGAGAAGACTAGACGCTTCAAGTGTCGCCCCCAAGCCACCGCATCCACACCGGTGTCCAGAAGAAAACTCGATAAACACATGTCTAGATTAGTTGTTTTCCTTCTTATTTCTTCTATTTTTTCTATCATGTTGTAAGATCAATCCCCTCATTTGAAATGGTTTCGACCTCCAATGTGGACTCATCATCCACGTGGGAGAACCCACCCTATGTATCCTTATTTCAACCGCATCATGCACCTTGTCCATCTTCCTCTAGTCATGGAGGAGTAACCCCAAATAGGGCTTGACCTTCTTCATCACTGCTCCAGCCCTTCATTCCATTCACGCACATATGCATCTTCAGTAGATTCGCTTCGTCTTTGCTATACTCGTTTGCTGGTGAACTGGAATTTCAATGGTCAGAATCCCATGGTGAGCTCCGATCTAGAGCTTTATCTCTGAGAACCAGACCTTGCAAACATCATTCAGAATCTTTGGCATCGTCCCCGACCTCTCATCACCTTCGTGAACTTCCCAAGGATGATCATCGTCCTATGAAGATCCATAGGAACATGGCGGAGTAACAAAGTGCGTGCAGGAGCCCTTCCCCTTTCATAGCCTTGCAAGGCATAGGACGAAGAACACATCCTATAGTTGCCATTGGATCGTGTCAAATTGGGCATGATATAATGACCTACAAGATGCCACATCATCGTCACAGAACCTACAGCCTTGGAGCCACCAAGCCTTTAACCAAAGCTTCAGAGCAAGCCACGTGGCTCGAGCCACTAGTTGTCTACGGAACCAAGACCACACCCTCCTCGTGCGTGCAGGATTGGGAAAATTGCAAGTCCATCCTGTCGGTTATATCTATTTTCAAAAATTCCCCTACATAGGGTGTATTCCATAATGTTATGAGTCGGTTTTTAATAATTGCAATCTAGTCCCTCCAGGGACCAGTATGTAAGGACTTATTTATGTTTTGTTTGCTTTTATGCCCCTGGATTCTATATTGAATAACTTGAGCATTGTTTATCTGATTAAGATGATTTCAGTGGCATTTTGATCCTCGTTTAATTATCTTTGATAAGATATAGTTTATTTTCTAAATGAAGGACTAATTTGCGAGAGTATATATTGTGCATCCATGCTTATAGAATTAAATATAACTCTACAATGCATTAATCAATTGGACTTAGAATTAAGATATATAATTGCATAAGTTTGATGATTCATTCTAAGGCATGTTTGTGAATATAATTGCATTTGTCGGTATGTTCATTATGTTCATTTTGTCTAACATGCATTGATGTGTTAAATCACAGTTCATTTCATCCATGCCTACATCCATGATGTTCTTTATTCTATATTGCTTGCCTGTATTGTTTGTTTGTTTTGACCTAGATGATTTATCACTCACTTGACCCATATATTTTAATCCCTAAATAATCATGTTATGGTTCTTGTCCTTGTGTTCGACCCTAGACTTTCAGGGTTAAAAATTAAAGTTGAGCACCTCATCTATGAGATTCTTTCTCGGTTCTATATGAGAAGCTAAGTGCTTGTGCTACAACAGATTGATTTTAATACATGCATTTAGTGATTCATCATATGGGCATTGTTGTAGGGGACACGACTTCATTAATATAATTATATAGGATTTTACATTTTGGTTAAGTTGGTTTTTATTTAGGATTTTATATTTTGGTTAAGTTGGTTTTCTGCATTATATATATGTGTGTGTGTGTGTGTGTGTGTTGATAATCTTTTAAATATATAATGTTTTTTCTTATGTGGTAGGGCCCATTTGTCGAGGATGCTCGTGGAGAATGGGTGCTGGAAGCTCAAGTTGGAGTTTCTACTGAAAAGAACCCCAGAAGATGTCATCCAGTTTTTCTAAGATTATTTTTTCATAGTCTTGATGTAATATTGGACTGGACTTTATTATGTTTGTGATGAGTTTGTTTCACCCTCATGTGGGTGGGATTCATCTTGAGTGACTGATATTAGGATTTAGGCATGTGGCTCTTAGAGCTTATTCTTTTTATATACTTAGGTGCTTGAATCAGAGTATAAGAAACACTAACTTCATCTTATGAGATTCACTCATCTATAAGATTCATGAGAAGCACGTAATCTTCATCCAATCTAGCCCAAATGAATCGATAATCCGCCTGCTAATAGACACATGATTAGTTGCGGATTTCCATCGATTTGCATGCATTTAGTTAATTTTACATTCTATCTAGCACATGCATGAAGAGAGTTGGATCCACTGTAAGTATTTATTTTGAGCATGACATCATGATTTTATGTCTGCATGGTTTTCCACTTTCATGATTTATCACTTAGGATAATATGGAAAAGGGATTGCATGGTAGACGATGATTTATGTGTTCAGAGATTTTATTCAAGTGGTAACCTAAACTTAAAAAATTGAACTGTTAATGCAAGTTGATATAATCAAAATAGAGTTAAAATTCACCTTGTTTTTGGGAGAGAAAACCCCGCTTTACTTGTAGTTTTATATGCATTCATTGAGAGGAGAGGACGTATCCCTAGGATAGATCCCAAACCCTAATTCAGCCTGTTCGTAATGAACATGATTTTTGTATTATCACCAATAAAAGCGACAAGAAAATTAGACCATATTTATGGTCTTTACTGTGTATGTTTGTGAAATAATGGGGTTTGTTTGATTTTGTTTGATTCTTTAGCCTCTTGAAAACCCTAGGCTCCATTATCATTGATGAATCTCGTATTCATCATGCTAAAAGTCGTAAATTAAACCCCTGGCATAATCAAACCAATAAAATCATCATCAATTCTTTATTATTATCCTGTATTATATTGTGTATAATTAACCCTTAATTATTTGTATTTAATTTCCCTTATTTTCTTTGTATTTATTTTATCATCAAGAACCCCTAAAAATTAGATAGGTTAATTGTTTATAATTCACTGAACAGTAAAAAGACTAAAAAAATACAAAAATATCTCAAAACCAAAAAGTTGGCATTTTTATCCCCCTTAAAAATACCCCCAAAAATACTCTTTGTACAAATGACCTCTTTTGGTTTTTTGTCCAACATGAAACTTGTAGATCTCGTTGAGACGAGCAACTTTTATGTTTTTACTTTTTCCTAATTTTGCCTCTAACTATTTATTCTGTATTTATCTTTGTATTTATTCTATGAATTTTCTGATTGGGCCACGTGGCGCTCTCTGGAGCGAGCACGTGGCCAGCTTCTTCTCTTGCCACCCAGCTTCCTCCTGAGCCGTCAGATCTTCTCTTCCCCGCCTCCATCTCAGCCCTCCATTGCCGCCTTTACCACAGCCATTAGATCCACCATCCACGGGGATACGCCCTAGCTTCTTCCGCCCTCCAGTGACAGCGGAGGGCAGTGTTGTCGAAGCGACGACGGGCACCATCCCCCGATGTGATCCATAGTCATATGACCATGCTGCGACTGCCTCGTGCGTCGCCGAGCACCGTACTTTAGGCTAAGTACGTCGTGCGGCGACCCGAGCTCCAACGGAGCTCAGTCCAAGCCTACCCGACCACCCGCTTCTCTTCTCACTCCGACAAGGTAACCTGCTCCATAATTTTCTTCCATTTTCTCTTAATTATCACCGCACCTCAGCTCACTTTCACTGACCTCTGTCGAAGCCCTGAGCTTCACAAATCCGACATCCTCTTCGCCAACCCTCTCAGACGCCATCTTCCCTTCTCCATGATCTCAAACACCTCAGCCAATCTCGCCTCCCTCTCGCCGGAGGTAATGATCTCGGTCCCCCGCTCCGACCACCTCCCCGGGACCCCATCTCACTCACGCACCCACTCGCACAGCTTCAGCTATGAATAACATCTACAGGTCTCCTCAATGACCGGAGCTCGCGCTGCCCTGCCGGTCTCGAATTTCTCCTCCGACGACCATGCTCCGACGGGCAGTTCTAGACATCAACGGATGTTCGCATTAGCTCCAAGATCTCTGCCAGGCTTCGAGCGAACTTCACTGATCTTCAGACGTGCTGTTGGAGCACGGTGGAGCTTTTGAGGGTACGTCGGAGCACAGCCTCTTCCGGTGACCAGTGATGAAGGACGAAGAACAGTTGTCGTCCTATCATCTGGATCGGACGGCCAGGATAATGACACGTGGTGACCCAGACCTCAGTCCAAACCAGCAGCTTCAGGACATTCGAACCAGGACCCGAGCCACAATGTGTTGCCACGTGTCCCGAGCTAGAGGCAACCTCCCGAGCCTAGGCTCCTCACGTGTGATGCACGTGAGGGCCTGGGTAAATTACGTGAAAGACCTCGGAAGTATTGATAATTGCATAATGGTCCCCAGGCACGTGCCTCACATGCGTGTCTGGGTAAATTACAGGAAAGCCTCCAAGTTTCTAGAAATTACGAGAAGGTCCCCGTGCATTTGGAAAAATTACACAGGACCCCCGGCGATTTTTGGTATTTGCATTTAGGTCCCTCCAGGGACCTAAATGCAATATTTATCCTTTTTATTTCTTGCATTTTTATTACAATTATGCCCATGCATTGTTTTCTTCATAACTCGAGCATCGTAGGTCCAAATTGCATTATTTTAGTGTCGTTTTGATCCTTGTTTCCTCCTCTACATCATAGCATGTTTAATTTTCTCATCCAACATCATTTTAAATGAAGTATATTTTGTGATAGATGTTGGTTCTGCTCTCCTTGATCTTGCTCTGATTTGATGACTTCTCTACATGTTATGATTAAATTGACCTTATTTCTATTTTTATTATGGTGCTCATACTTTTAGGGCCCGTTCGGTAGAAGAATAAGCAAGAATAAGGATGAAGAATAAGGGGAATAAGGGTCTATTCTCCGTTCGGCTGGAGGATAGGAATAAGGAGAATAAGGTGAAATAAAGGTAGGTAAGGTGGGATAAAGATAGGAATAAGAGTGAAATAAGATGGAATAATGGGGAATAGTCGTACCACTGGGAACCGTGTCGGGAGGAGAATTGGCCCCTTATTCCAGGGCCTATTCTCCAACCAAACAGGGCCTTAGGGTATATCTGTAATCTTTTGTGTTGCCTCGCATTACTTACATGCATCATCTCATAATTGCCTAAAAACCAACTAAAAAATTTTGCATACATCATAGTATTGCATTGTAATTAGCATAGTGCATCGTGCAGACTTGAAATTGAGAATATTTCACAATTGTGCTTCATTGACCAAAATTCGATAAATACATTAGGTAGCTGTGTCCCTGTGTTCGACCTTGGTATACTTACCAAGTATAAATACACCACAACATTCCAAAGATTGTGGTTTTTGCTGAACCGAATTTGCCTCCTATACTACGACAATTTTACATTATTAAAGAGGTGAATTTGGCGTTCACCAATCATCTCCTAAGATTCATCATCTTAAGGTTAATCAAATATTGATCCCTCTATCACTGAGCTTCCTATTCTTTATACTTAGCCTTATTTTCATCTTAAGTATAGGGGGATCCAACTTTGTTCTGATTATTCCCCTCGGGTCACCTAGTTTTCATTCATATCTTTATACTTAAGCTATTCCTCGGCTTAAGTAAAGGGGAAACGAGTCCATATTTTCATCTAACTGATTCTTTTACTCAGGATGCATCTATCATTCTGGATTTAGTTCGTGTATATTTGTTTATACTTAGCATGAGTTATGGCTTCATTTTACTTTGTGCTATGAGGACATAGCAAAAGCTAAGTATAGGGGGGTCTACCGAATATATTGCATATATACTTTAGCCGTTTCTCATATTTTAAAAAAATCAAATATTGGGGTTATGGGTATCGTATTACATTTTTGAAACTGATTTGTGTAAAAATACTTTGATTTTTTAAATAATATACATATTTGACATTGTTTTCAAGTGTTTTACATGGTTTGCGAAAATATGGTTTGACATGTTTGGAAAATAATTTGTAAAATGTTTTGAAAATCTACATATTTATGCGACATTGTCTTGAAAAACATTTTACAGAGGATTGAAAAATGGGATTTTACTTGTTCTGAAAATTCTTTGTAAATGTTTGGAAAAATTCTATACATATGTGATAATGTATGTAAAATGTTTTCAAAAATCTTTTTCAAAGCTAAGGGTGTAAATGAGTCTAATTAATTAACTCTCTACCTTAAAACAAAAAATCACAAAATGATTAACTTATTAACCGGTGTCTCTTCCTGACATTCTCACTTTGCACTCAAGGCTTGAGATGATCTCTAACATTTAGTTTAAGGAGTCCCTAGACTTAGAGTTATCATCTATTAGTTATTAGGGTCTTGAACTTAAATATTCACACTCTCCTAGTTCAAAGATATGTGTGCTATATCTCATGCTTAATCTCCCTTAAATGAATATAACATTCACTCACATGCATAACTGCATTTATGATTGAGATAAATCAACTTATCACTGAGGAAACTGGGATTGAAAGTTTGAGTTTGGACTTGATCTACATGATGCTCAAGGATGGGATAAGATTAATGAAGGCTTCATAAAACCTGAGTGTCAGCATCTTAGCTAGTATGGGACTTATTCTCATTCTATATCTTGATCAAACGTAAAGTGCCAGGGTGTGATGACATTAATTAACAAGTTGATGAGTGTGTGCCAATCTTTTGGTAAAAGTAGTGGAGCTAGCCAAAAACAAAGAAAAGAAAGAAATGACAAAAGAAAAGCTCTCATTCTACAAAGTCAAATATCAAAGAGCTTCCACCAAAGGCAAGTGCTCCCAACCATTTTCAAAGTCTCCATCTGGACCACTTCTATTAGGACCAAGAGTCGGGCTAGTACCCAAAAAGGGCTCTGCATCGTAAATGCTACAAGTCTGGGTGTAGAAGGTATATTAGATGCAAAAAAGGTACACCTGGTGTATTCCCAAGAAAAGAAATGCAAACGACTCCAACTTCTCTTGACGGACACACTTATTGGCAAAAATTAAAAATCAAATTGTATTGCATATTGGTACTTGAGAGAATCTTGTTCCGTTGAGAGGAGAAGAAAATAAAAAACAATCCTACAGCCTCCATCATCTGGCCTTCTATCTTTTCCTTTAAAGTCTGACAAACTAAAGAGACGGTGGATTGAAGCAATACTAGACTGATTCCATGGGGTTGAGGGTTGGATCCTTAGGAGAGCTTCTGAGATTGAAAATTTTGGTGATGTCTTGATTCTACTCTCATGATGTAGTCTATAGAAAGTCATACTTCCTATCTATATGTATACATTGAGAGTTTGGAAATTAGAGGAGTTAAGTTACTTTTGATTAATACTTGGATGAACTTAGAGTTTTAGGATTCCTAAAAACCTAATGTTCTAGGTCAATTTAAGCCTTGTATTATCACTTGCACATGTCAGGGATCTCAATAATTAAACTAACTCTCTAACAAATTCTTTATTCATTAGCTCGAGGACGAGCTTAGATTAAGTATAGAGGGGTGATCAATTCTAGATTTATCATCATTAGTCACCATTATTAACTCCCTTAATTAAGTTAAATCACAAGATTCAATAGTAACTAACACTAGTTACTAACTACCGTGTTGTAAATAGTTAACACTAATTATTATATATTAATATGGAGTAGTATTTTATGTATTTATTTCTTATTATAAATCAAATAAAAATTAGAGTAAAATTGTGTATAAATAAAATAATGTAAAAATACAAAAAATAAGCAAAAGAAAATTTATGAAAATTGTTTTATATGGTTTTTACTAGTGTCTAATTTTTATGCATGTACACATGACCCCTGATCTCTTTGACTTCTACATGAAAGTTGGAGATCCATTGAGATGTACAACTTTCATATTTATCACTTTTCCTAATTCATCCTTTAACTATTTTATTTCTATTTTATACCTATTTCTCATATTTCTAATTATTCTATTGGGCCATGTGGTACAACACGCTTTGGCCATGTGGCGTGCTCATTGTGTCGCCACACGTCTCCATCTGTACCACCTGATCTGATCTTATGATCAAATTAGAGTCGCTATCTTCCACCGATATCTCAACCATTAGATAAAAAATCCAATGGTGCTTAAACTTCATGTTCAACCTTCAGTTGATTGCGCATATCACTAACCTCCCAACTTCCCACCATTATCTCTCCGTCGATAACCTCCTTCTTGCCTAACTGGCACCACCCGATCCATCCCCTAACATCTGTAACCCACGCCAACTTCTTCATAACAACTAAACCCTAACCACCCAATTGGTGGTGGTGGTTGAAACCATCACAGAACCAACTTGAAACCACCACCTCCTCCTCTTCAAATACTTCACCTCTGCTATGAGAGGTGGTTATCCAACCTTAAAAGAGTCCTAGCCTGGCCCTTTTCTATCATTTCGTGATAGGATCTAGTGGATCAAGGAGGCCATGATCACTATAGGCTCCGCTATGACCCATGGCTAAAGCAGCCATGTCATGACCGTGTTCGACTGTTCTAGCTTCCCGGTGTTGCTACCCCGGTATGAAGCGAAGACCAGACGCTTCAACGTCTCCCCCAAGCCATCCCATCCACACCGGTGACCTGAAGAAAACCCAGTAAACACAAGTCTAGATCAGTTGTTTTCCTTCTTGTTTCTTCAATTTTTCCTATCATCTCATAAGATCAATCCCTCATCAGAAATGGTTTCAACCTCCACTGCCTCCATGCAAAAGAACCTACCCTCTGTATCTTTAGTTCTACCGCATCCTCCACCTTGTCCATATTTCTTCAATCAAGGAGGAGTAACCCCAAATAGGGCTTCACCTTCTTCATTACAGATCCAACCCTCCATTCCATTCATGCACATATGCATCTTCAGTAGATTCGCTTCGGCTGTGTTATACTAATATTTGCAGGTGAACTGGAGTTTCAATTGTCGGAATCCTATGGCGAGCTCCGATCTAGAGCTTTATCTCCGAGAATCATATCTTGCATACACCATTCAGAATCTTTGGCGCCTTCCTCGACCTCTAATCACCTTCGCGAATTTCCCAAGGATGATCGTCGACCTATGAAGATCCACTAGGAAAATGGCGGAGGAACAAAGTGCTCACAGGAGCCCTGCCCCTTTCACAACCTTGCAAGGCTGAGGACGAAGAACACAACCTATAGTTGCCATTGGGTGCCAAATTGGGCGTGATCTAATGACCTACAAGACGTCACATCATCGTCACAAAACCTACAGCCTTGGAACCATCAAGCCTACAACCGAAGCTTCAGACGAAGCCACATGGCTCGAGCCGCAAGCTGTCTACGAAACCTAGACCACATGCTCCTTGTACATGCAGTACCGGGCAAATTGCAAGTCCATCGTGTCGGTTATCACTATTTGCAAAAATTCCCCTACATAGGGGGTATTTGATGAATTCTGTATTCATCATGCTCAAATTGGTCATTTAGGCTCTGTTCCCCATCATTCATTTGTAATTAATCATTAATAGAGCATTATTAGCATTCATACATGTGTAAATAATATCTGCATTTCATCATGCATAATTGCATTAAAAATCCCAAGTGTAAATTAGCCCAAAAAGCTGCTAACTTCTCACATTTGTAAATAATTCATCCTAACTCCGATTGACCCAAAACCACCTCCATTGTGTAGATATTACTAACCTTATTAAATAAAAAATACAAAAAAATTACTAACCCCAATAAGTGTCAAATAATCCCAAAGTCTAATTTCACATCTGACAGACTAAAATGATCATATCTCCAACATACAGTGTCTGATTTTGGTCTACAAAATACTCCATTTTCAAATACCTTCAAAACAAGACCAATTTCGTAAAATTCGGAGTTCATATGTGAAAGTTGGGTTTTGGGCCTCTTTTGCGCATTTTAACTTTTTGCTATTTTCGACCAAAGTTTTTATGTACATAATTAACTCTTTTAATTTTATTTCTTTTTCATTATTGTTCTATGAAGAAAGTTTTTTTAAGCATCACAAAAGTCCAAATCTAGATTCAAACCTAAATCAAAGAAACTAACTGAGTCCAGGTGTCCGTTATCGGTCTGTACAAAAGTTGTGTGTTTCTGACTTCTATTTTATTTTCCTAATTTATTATTTATTAAAAATCCAAAAAAAAATATATTAGTGTGTAATTATTATTGTTGTATTTTATCGTAATTTTTCTATATTGTTATCCTCTCTAAAACCACCAAAAAGTTATAAAACTCCAAAAAGTCGATTTTCTATACACATGGAGAACCACCAAAAAAATACACTTCACACATATGACCTCGTTTGCTCATGGGTCTCATGAAAGTTGTATATCTCGTCGAGAAGAACAACTTTCATAAAGGAAATTTTTCGATCCGAGGTTTTCTTCTATCTCTTTTTTCCTCTCCAAAATCTGAAATTGTTTTGGTGCCATGTTGCAGCTCCAGGGCGTCCCTGCTTTTCTCTCTCCAACCGCACCCGGGTCACGTGCTACGCACGTGACCCTGGTCATCTTCCCTAGCCGTTACCCCTCTCCACCTCCCCCGCCATTTCTCCTCCGCCATGCGCGGCCATCAATGCTCCACCATGTGTGCGCCGCCTCCGTTCATTACCCCCTCCTCGCCCTCCTATAAAGCCGCACCGTCACCTCGCATCAGTGCTCATCCGCCATTCCACAGCCGAGTACCTCTCCCCCTGGTGGTGACAGCGTCAGGACTTCCTCCGACTTGGCGAGATCTGAGGAGCTTGGCACCTCGTCGCAGAGCTCCTCCATCGAGTTTCTGCCCTTGCTCTGGTCTAACACCTGTGAGCTCATTTCC
Source organism: Ottelia alismoides (assembly GCA_037367405.1). Taxonomy (NCBI): domain Eukaryota; kingdom Viridiplantae; phylum Streptophyta; class Magnoliopsida; order Alismatales; family Hydrocharitaceae; genus Ottelia; species Ottelia alismoides. Next base: position 1,461,518 of record JAZKJV010002860.1, on the reverse strand, counting down.
AGGTATCTTCGTTACTCCTTCTTCCCCTTCTTTGTTCCTCCTCATCTTCATCTCCTTCTTCTCCATACTTTCTCTCTCTTCGAGTTCATCGTCATTCTTTCACCAAATCACCAAACTAATTTCCTTTCCACGAATAAATCACCTATCACAGATCCGGCTGCGATTTTTATTTAAATTTTCGAGGATTTTTCTTCAATCATTAAATCAAAAATTTAAGGCCAGCATACAAATAACAAAAGATCCCCTATTTAAAACAGGGGATACTCTGTTTTCCATATACTACCCATTTTCTCCTACCCTCCTCCATTTTTCTTTCGCATAACTTGAGGCCAAGCTTGGGCTTAAGCCATCTCTTCTCTGCAGGGTTGAACTCTCCAGATCGATGAGCCATCGAAGCTCCAAGGGATCATCAACAACATGTCATGATCTTCAAGACTAAGCACACTTCGGACGAACTCCTCCACCTCCTTTGAGCACGTGAGCAGCAACTACCATTGTTCGTCACCACACGCAACTGCGCGACCTTCACCTTCGTCAGCATCGTCCTAGCAGCCACGCGGCCACAGACTTCGTGAACAACAACGCTCGTCCCAACGGTGGGTGCACGTTTTTTAGTATGGAAGAAGAAGACCACGCGCATATCTCTTTTCCTTTGGGCAAATTACAAAATATTCCCTCCAACCATGAGCAAATTACAATGAAGGCCAAACCACTTTACATAACTATAGATAAGTCCTTGTAGGGACTTCTTTGCGATAAAAAGTTTACTTTTCATTGCATTTTAGTCCTCATAACTTAATTTTATCCTATCTTCTCCATTCGAACTTCATTTTCCGCGCATAATATATCATTTTGAAGGTATTTCTGTGATCTATCATATTCTATACTTTGTGGACTGATTAGAGGATATTTTTTGGTAAATCTTATTTGTTGAACCTCTGGATATAAGCAAGCTGATTTTCTGACATTTTTTATGGAGAAAATTTAATGATATAATTTGCAGGATCTCGATTGAGGAATTTAAATTGATCAATCCTATTATGATTGTAGACGATCATTCTTTGATGATTTTATTTCCGTAGGGGACTCAATTAAGGAGATTTAATCTGAATAATTCTCTTTGATGATTGATCTTACCATTTGAGAATTTATTTTCGCATGGACATATTTATGGCGAAATAATTTTATGGCGAAATAATTGATCTATTCTCTTATTAATTGTGAACATTATTGGAAGAATAAATCTTAGAAAATTTGGAGATCAATTGTTATGAAAATTCTCCGTAATTTGCATGATTATTCATAGAAATATTCACCCTCTTGCTTGATTCTGGAGTGAATTTGATAATTTTTTTTGGATTTGATATTTGATTAACCTGTGATCAAACTTGAGGATATTGATTAACGTTATTTGGATAAAAAAATTTTAACCACAGATCTTGTGTTGAATTGTTGTCTCTGTATTTTTGCATCTGATTGCATTTCATTACATCGTATATTATCCCAACACAGAAACTAATCAAACATTAATTAATTAATTAATTTAATTTAAAACCATGCAACTGAGAATCATCGTTCCCTGTGTTTGACCTTGGTAGACTTGCCAAGAAAAATTTTCCACAACATTCAAAGATTGTGGTCTTTTGATGGACCGAAATTTGTCTCCTATACTACAATTATCAATTATTAAAGAGGCGGATTTCGCGTTCATCAAATGGTGTCGTTACCGGGGAACGACGAATTGTTAGGATTTTAAATCATTTTTATAATTAATTTTTGTGAAGTTAATTTTTGCATTTTTTTTGATACTAACCGCATTTTCTCTCTTCGCAGAATACTCGAAGCTAATTTTGGATATAAACCAAGGACCTGCGCAGAAGACTGATTATTATTTTGTGAGAGTGTGTTAGTATAGATTTAAATTTTCTACATTATTCTCAGGATCCCTCTCTTTGAACCCTTGTAATAATTCAGACTGAACATTTCTGTGGTGTGTCGGGTCTGTTTCAACCCCTTCTGTGTGGTTGGGACCCGACTTGAGTGCGTAGGACTTAGGCACATATCCGTATATTTCTCTATCATTGATTGTGCTCATAATTTTTAGGCCACACTTTCACTATATAAACGCAATGTAGATCGTTCAACATTAACCAAAAATTTCAATCAATTCTTCCCGATAATAGAACTATCTGTTTAGGGCGTTTTCCATCTGTGCATACCATTTATTGTAAATTTAAATTCCTTGTCTTGCATCCCGCATGAAGAACGCGAGGATTCACTGTAAGTCTTTCTCTTAAGCATGCATCATTGATTTACGTTGCATCGGCTTTTCCGATCCTCCTTCCTCAAAGTTTTACAACTTAAGATTTAAAAGAATTGGGACTGCTCGTTAGGCATGAATTTCCGTGCTCACATAAACTACAGTGATAACCTTAACTAAAAACCGGGACTGCTAATCAAGGCAAGTGTAAATAACTAACATAAAATTAACCTGTGTCTGGTGGAGAGAAACCCACTCATTATTTGTAAGGACTAGAACACACACTTTGGATAGAGCCAAAACTGAGAAATTTCACAGAGACTACTGTTTTTAAAAATAACTAGCTACTTTTCATTGAGGGTCTCGGGTAGCCGTTTTACGGTCTGACTTCCCTTAGCAGATTGGGTAGTTTAGAGGACACCGTGGAAGGCTCCGTCCTCAAGTAACACGGGTACCCGTTTAAACGGTCCGTACTTATACCTATACTGACTGAGAGTAGGTTCAACTAGTTGTACGAACTCGGGACAATCATTGTGAAATATTTCAGTACGTAACAGCTCCGCTTAATCTACAAGATTGTTTTGTCCTTAAATTAAAATTGAAAAGATAAGCGGACGAACCATGGCGTGCCTTCATCTGTGTTGAGTGGTGAACTTGAGATTTGTCTTGTGTATGCTTGTGTCTGCTTAGTCATAAGGACTCTCTCTATCATCCTTGTCTTAGAAGTTTCATCTTTTTACTCCTCCGCTAAGGAATCTCTTACCCTAAGCAAAATCCTCTTTTAATCACGACACTTATCTCTAAACTCTTCCTTTCTGAAGGTGAATCATAATACCTCCAAAGAAGAACTATGGGGACGATGAGAACGACAATGACCCTATCCCGGCATTGTTGGCTAGGATAACAACCGCTGAACAAACCAATGAACTACTTAGGACACAGTTGGCAATAATGCAACAAGGCGAGGCTGCTATGGAAGACATGTATCTCCTGGAATTAGATGAAGACTATAATTGGTTGAGACCTGTCCCCCCTGAGGATGTGCTCAAACACAAACCGCATTTCCTTGCACTGTTGCCAAAGTTCGGAGGAAATAATCACGAAGAACCATATATCTTCTTCCGCGACTCCGAGTTAGTCCGTGCTAACCTCTGCCACCCTAGGGTTAGCCAGGACTACATAAGGTTGAGAGTTGTCGCCTTCGCCTTGACTGATAAGGCGGCCTACTGGCTGAAAAATCTAGGGGAAATAGTTACTACTTGGGCTACATTCAAGACTTTATTCTTAAAGAAATTCTACTCAGTGAGTAGAATTAATCAGATGAGGATCAAGCTCACAAGTTTTACCCAACACCCGAGCGAACCATTTAATGAAACCTGGGAGAGATTCACAGACTTAGTACAGAAATGACCGGGACACGGTATAAGTAAAATGATGCTAGTCCAAAGTCTTGTCAGCGGGCTGAACCCTGAGACTCAAGGGTTGATTAGTGCATCTTGCGGAGGAAGCTACATGGGACGCCACGAGGACACCGTCTACAAGGTGTTTGAGAGACTTGCTAAATCCATTCGTGCACAAACCACTAGCTGGGCTTACATAGGCAGCTCCAAAAAGATGGTGAATAATCTGACAACCGATCACAGTGCTGACATAGGAATAATAGCTGATAAGCTTACTATGGTTGAGCAGATTTATAAGAAGGTGGATGAGCTCCATAAATCATCTGATATGGATAAATTGGCTAAATTGCCTAAACAAATGGAGGAATTGGCTGACAGGGTATCAAAGATACCAGCCCTGACTGCACCCCCCGCAGCCATACACCAAATTCACTACATTCAGGTCAAGGGGTAGGGCAACAGAGCCACTGGGGTGGAGACCAAGTCTTGTCCCAACAAACTGAAGAAACCTCTGCTCAAACTGTTTACGAGGAACCTCCACAAGTCATGGAGATAAACGGAGTCTGGTATAACCTGTAACCGGTCAACCATCCAGACCAAAACTCTACTCCAAACCCTCGTCCACCACAAGTCAGGACCACCTACCAGCCTCAACCACAGCAGAGGCAGCAATATCGCACGGGTTATCAGAACCCGCAACCTCAGCCATAGCAGAATCACTGCCAAAGCCAACAAGGCCAATATCAGCGACCTCAGGACAGGCAGGGCCAAGGGTCCTCCTCTTTTGCTATCTCTCTAGAACTCCAGCGAGTGCTGGATGAACTTCATGATATGAGAGTCGACATAAATCGACTCTCTCGTTGGAGAGATGAGGTGACTGCACCCCAGACCGTGATTCCAGCCCAAGTCCAGGCTAACCCAAATAACCTTGGATACAATCAGATATTAATCTCTGACTATTCCATACCTTAACTTGAGCCCTCCTCAAATAATAACTCTTATCATATCTCTCTTAGGAGCGGAAGGACCGTAACCATGCCTGATCGAGCAAAGGAACACGAAGACATAGCCCTAGTGTCCACCAATTCACATAACCCTGGGGGAATTGACAAAGGAAGACAAGAGGAGAAAGAACAAGTCCCACCCACACCACCCAGATATAATGGAGAGTCCGAGTCAGATAGAGAAATGACACCAAGACACCGGCCACATCTGCCCACAAATTTCCCTATTTTTAGTCCAAGTCCGAGTCCTGTAAAACATTTTTCATTCAATAAAAGTGATGTTGTTGATCACAACAAATCCATCCCTTTCCCCCGTGCTCTTACGGCAGGAAAGAAGAAAAACATAAAAAACCAAAAAAATGATGAAGAGATGGCCCGGATATGTAAGGAAAATATTAAGGTCACTCTGTCCCTAGACGAGATGATAGAAAGAGACTCGGCTTTTCGAAAATACCTTAAGGTGAGATGCACACCGACAAGGGTTAGCAAAGAGCCTCCTAGCCGAACAAAGAAACACATACTCTCAGTTGCCACATCTCGTCTTATAAAAAATGAGCTGCCAAGGAAGAAAAGAGACATGGGTGCTCACTTTGTCACTAGCCACATCAAAGAAATCAAGTTTGCAAGAACATTATTAGACAATGGATCATCTATCAATCTCATGTCCACAACCCTATTTGAGCATCTAAATATGGGTCCTCTTAAGCAATCTATAGCTGTACTTCAATTCGCAGATACATCAACAAAGAGACCTAGGGGAGAGATTCGAAATGTTGTCATCAACATAGAGGGATAAAACTACCCCGTGGATTTCACAATACTTGACATGGATGTCCCTAGAAATTGGAAAGATTCCCAGATGATACTAGGGCGACCCTTCCTTAGGACTGCAGGAGCTATATTTGATTACACATCCGGGAGAATCCAGTTTGGAAAAGTTGAACTTAAAATGCATCAAACTAGGTTCCAAAGACCTGACACTGAATCGAGCACCGAGTCTGAAAAATCAGAAACTGAGATTGAAATTACAGAAGCAACAGTTGAGCCCTGGAGACAAAACCCAACCGCTATGATAGAATCAACCTCATCTGGAGAGGAAATTGTTGATGATTTTGTCTGCCAGCTCATTCATGCATCTACCTATACTCTAGGAGACTCAGAGGCCCCTCTGGACCTGTCAGTCCATTCCCCTTATGGACAATCCTTAAGTAAGGTACACAAATCGGACACGGCGCTTGCCACACCACATTCCATCATTAGCGATCCGATCCCAGAAATAACCACAATGGAGGCCAATATGGATACAGTGCAAGCATCCACATCACAACAAGAAGCATCACTGAGGGGACCAGATTCGAGCAACATCATTGACCTTCCTGAACTCAAACCATTGCCCCCTACACTTAAGTATGCCTTCCTTGCAGGAGAAAAAGGACAGTTTCCGGTCATATTATCAGTTCACATCTGACCGAAGAGCAGGAAATCCGTCTGGTTAATGTTTTGGAGAAAAACCGCAAGGCTATAGGCTGGAGATTGTCTGATCTCCCGGGAATAAACCCAGCCCTGTGCTCACACCATATTTACTTGGAAGATAATTCTAAACCCTCCCGTGAATGCCAACGTAGATTGAATCCAAACTTACGGGAAGTGGTTAAGACTGAGATCGAAAAATGGTGTAAAGCTGGGTTCATATATCCCATCTCCGACTCCAAATGGGTGTCACCTTTGCATGTAGTCCCGAAAAATTCGGGACTTCAGATTATCACCAATGAGGAGGGAGAAGAGATCACGACACGGGTACCTACGTCGTGGCGTGTCTGTGTGGATTACAGGATCCTGAATGCCGCAACAAAGAAGGATCACTTTCCGTTGCCTTTTATTGATCAAATCCTGGAGAGATTGGCAGGGAGAGAATACTTTTGTTTCTTAGACGGGTACTCGGGCTACAATCAGGTGGCTATCGCCCTCGAGGACCAGGAAAAGGCTACTTTTACATGTCCTTTCGGCACATGCGCATTCAAGCGAATGCCTTTTGGGCTTTGCAATGCCCCCAGCACCTTTCAGCAATGCATGATTGCGATTTTTGCCGACATGGTTGGGGATTTCCTGGAGGTCTTCATGGATGACTTCTCGGACCATGGTGATTCATTCGATGATTGTCTAGCGCACCTGGACCGAGTCCTCCAAAAGTGTAGGGAAGTGAATCTGGTGCTCTCTTGGGAAAAAAGCCATTTCATGGTGAAAGAGGGCATTGTATTGGGGCATGTCATCTACAAGAAGGGAATGGAGGTTGACCCTGCCAAAGTTGATGTGATAGAGAAACTCGAGCCACCCACAAATGTGACACAAGTACGGTCTTTTCTAGGGCATGTTGGATTTTACAAGAGATTTATCAAAGACTTTTCAAAAATTGCCCGACCGTTAACTGACCTTCTGGGGAAAGACACCGAATTCCTGGTAGATCAAAAGTGTCTAGAAGCCTTCGAATTACTCAAGAGGAGGATCATTGAGACTCCCGTCCTACAAGCCCCCGACTGGTCCCTTCCCTTCGAGATCATGACAGACGCATCTGATTTTGCTGTGGGGGCTGTATTAGGACAACGAAAAGATGGAATCCCGTATGCTATTCACTACGCAAGCAAAGTTTTAGACCCTGCTCAAAAAAAATTACACTGTGACCAAAAAGGAAATGCTTGCTGTAGTTTTTACCATGGAAAAATTTCGATCTATACTTCTAGGATCTAAGGTGACAGTTTACACAGACCACTCTGCCATTCGACACTTAATGGCCAAAAAGGACACAAAAGCATGACTTCTGAGATGGATTCTACTGCTTCAAGAATTTGATTTGTAGATTAAAGACAAACCTGGTGTTAAAAATGTCTTGGCTGATCATTTATCACAGATCGAACATAACAAAATTCCAGAATCTGAATCCATCCGTGAAACCTTCCAAGACGAGTCAATTTCTTTTATTGACTCACTCCTATGGTATGCAGACACGGTAAATTATCTTGTTACCAAGGAAGTTCCTCAAGGTTGGCCCAGAAACAAAATTGATCGACTCATATCTGAAGCGAGACACTATCATTGGGAAGATCCGTTCCTTTCTTTGAAGGACCGGATTGCATATGGAGAAGATGTATTATTCAAGAGGAATACCAAAGTATCCTCAATCTATGCCACACCTTGGAGGTGGGAGGACATCACTCTGGGAAGAGGACCGCTGAGAAGATATTGCAATGTGGATTTTACTGGCCAACCTTGTTTAAAGATGCTTACAATTTTGTTAGGTCATGCCCCGTCTGTCAGAGAATGGGAGGAACCATCGGTTCCAAAGATGCCATGCCTATGCAACCAGTGATCATCTGTGATGTATTCGATGCATGGGGCATTGACTTTATGGGCCCATTTCCTAATAGTCAAGGATTTGAATATATTCTTCTCGCGGTAGATTATTTATCTAGATGGGTGGAGGCTATCCCTACTCGAGCTGCATATAGCAAAACTGTTTGCAAATTTTTGAAAGATCATATTATTTCGAGGTTTGGAATTCCAAAAGTTTTAATATCTGATGGGGGAAGCCACTTTGCCAACCAGGAGGTGAAGAAGTTGACTAAGTAATACGGCATCGAGCACCGTGTCGCTACTCCCTACCATCCACAATCCAATGGCATGGCCGAGGTGTCAAACAGGGAGGTTAAAGGAATTTTACAGAAGCTGGTCCGCCCTGACAGGAAGAACTGGTCTCAACTACTGGACCAAGTTCTATGGGCCTACCGGACGGCTTATAAGACCCCATTGGGCACCTCCCCGTTTAGAATGGTATATGGAAAACCATGCCATTTGCCCGCCGAACTCATACATAAATCAGAATGGGCAATCAAAAATATTAATTGAAATTGTCACCAAGGAAAGAAGAACCGAGATATGGATTTGAATGAACTATCTGAAATCCGAAATCATGCTTATGAAAATAGCACCATTTACAAGGACAAGGTAAAGAGATGGCATGACAAGAACATTCGAACCAAGATCTTTGTCTCAGGGCAGAAGGTTTGGTTGTTTAATGCAAAATTGAAAATTTTACAAGGGAGATTGAAATCAAAATGGACGGGACCCTTCATTGTTAGAGAGGTACACAATAATGTTAGTGTTGAGATCTCTGAGACCGCAGATACCACGCAAACATTTATAGTCAACGATCAGCTGCTCAAACATTTCGTCGAATCCAATGAGCAATTAGTACAAGTAGAACAGATCTCCTTCACTCAGGCCATAGATTTTGACGAAAGATTTGATCCGCCCAGATAGACCACCTCTCTGGAACCTACACTCTTCTGTATATCCCTCTACCCGCTCTCTGTCCCCCGATACTTAGTTTGAGGGACCTGATTTCATTGTGTATTTATCGCTTCTCCTCTTTCTTTTTTGTCCCATCTATACTTCGTACGAGCTATGTCTACATTTCACTTTGTGCCATGAGGACATAGCACAAGCTAAGTATAGGGGGTGTGTCTGTATATATCTTATCTACTTTATCCATAGATCGTACTTTAATCGCTTTTATCTAACATCGGGGATGGGTACAAGTAGTGTGTAGAATACTTGTTTTTTCAAAAAAAACTTTTTGCATATAAAAGAAAAAGAAAAAAACCATCACTCTTGGTCTTGCATTTCATCAAGCATTCCTTGGTTGATATATTCCTGACACATTCACCATCACTCAAGGCTTGAGGATTTTTTAGGACACTTGATTTCTGAGATCTTGAGATTTTGAGTTAGCCTGCCTAAGTCATTAGGGTTTTGAACTTAATAATCCACACTTCCCTAGTTTGAAAGATTGAGCGCTATATTGCACTCTTCATCTCTACATTCAAAAAGAATTTGATCATCACAATCACTTTCACAACTGCATGATTGATAAGCTGAGTTGAGATATCACTTGAGGAACTAGGACTGGAGATTTGAGTTTAGACCCGATCTGATGATATGCAAGGATGGGAAAAAGTTAATAACGGTTGCATAAAACCTAAGTGTCAGCAAAACCCTCGCTAGTATGTGAACAAGATTCATATGCTATCTTTTTTATATTGACCTAAGTGCTAGGGTGTGATGAAACTTAATAAAAATTGTTGATCAGTGTGCGCCAACTTTTGGTAAAAGCAGTGGAGCTAGCCAACAATAGAAAAGGAAATGAAATATCAAAGAAAAGATCTATCATCCAAGTCAAACTCTAAATGAGCTTCCACCAATGGCGAGTGCTCCCAAACATTTTCAAAGTGTCCACTTGGACCAAGCGCTAATTAGGACCAAGGAGTCGGGCTGACACCAAAAAAGGGCTCTGCATCGTAAATGCTACAAGTCTGAGTGTCGAAGGTATCTTAGATACTCAAAAGAGACACACCCCGGTGTACTCCCAGAAAAACAAGTGCAGACGACTCCATCTTTCTTGACGGACACATTGATCAACAAAATAAAAATATACTTGTGTTGAGTAATAAGGCACTCGAGAGGCACCTTATTCCAATGTAAGGGAGAGAAAATCAGACACAATCCCTCCATCATCTGGCCGTCCATCTACACTTTCAAGTCTGACAAACTAATGAGACGGTTGACTGAAGCAAGAATAGACTTATTCCCTAGTGTTGAGGATTAGGTCTAGAGGAGAGTCTCTTGGATTGGAACTTTAGGTGATGTCTTGACTTGACTCTCATGAATGCAGTACACTAAGAATCATATCCTTATACTATATGTACAAACAGAGAGTCTGAAAATCAGAGAAGTTGGGTTCCTTTTGATTAAAGCTTGGTTGAGCCCAGAATTTTAGGATCACTCAAATTAAGGGTCTTCTATGAATTAATCCTTGAAAATACACATGCACATTCAGGGATGTAATCATCTAAGTCATTCATTCATGCTCAGGGACAAGCATGGTTTAAGTATAGGGGTATGATGAATCTCATATTCATCATGCTAAAATTGGTCATTTAGGCTATGTTCCCCATCATTCATTTGTAACTAATCATTAATAGAGCATTATTAGCATTCAGACATGTATAAATAATATCTGCATTTCATCATGCATAATTGCATTAAAAATCCCAAATGTAAATTAGCCCAAAAAGCTGCTAAGTTCTCACATTTGTAAATAATTCATCCTAACTCCGATTGACCCAAAACCACCTCCATTGTGTAGATATTACTAACCTTATTAAATAAGAAATATAAAAAAATACTAACCCCAATAAGTGTCAAATAATCCCAAAGTCTAATTTCACATCTGACGGACTAAAATGAGCATATCTCGCACATACAGTGTCCAATTTTGGTCTACTCACTTTTAAAGTACTCAATTTTCCAATATCTTCAAAATAAGACCAATTTTGTAAAATTCGGAGATCATATGTGAAAGTTTGGTTTTGGGCCTCTTTTGCGCATTTTAACTTTTTGCTATTTTCGACCTAAGTTTTTATGTACATAATTAACTCTTTTCATTTTATTTATTCTTCATTATTGTTCTATGATGAAAGTTTTATTAAGAGACACAAAAGTCCAAATCTAGATTCAAACCAAAATCAAAGAAACTGACTGAGTCCAGGTGTCCGTTGTCGGTCTGTACAAAAGTTGTGTGTTTCTGACTTCAATTTTATTTTCCTATTTTATTATTTACTAAAAATCCAAAAAAATGGATGAGTGTGTAATTATTTTTCTTGTATTTTATAGTAATTTTTCTATATTTTTATCCTCTCTAAAACCACCAAAAAAATGATAAAACTCCAAAAAGTCGGTTTTCTATACATATGGAGAACCACCAAAAAATCCACTTCACACAGATGACCTCGTTTGCTCATGGCTCCTTCATGAAAGTTGTATCTCGTCGAGACGAACAACTTTCGTGAAGGAAATTTTTTGATCCGATGTTTCCTTCAATCTGAATTTTTTTTGGTGCCACATGGCAGCTCCAAGGTGTACCACGTGGCACCCCGCTTTTCTCTCTCTCCAGCCACACCCGGGTCACATGCTAGGCACATGACCCTGGTCATCTTCCCCAGCCGTTACCCCTCTCCACCTCCCCCGCCGTTTCTCCTCCGCCATGCATGGCCATCAATGCTCCACCATGCGCGTGTCGCCTCCCTTCATTACCCCCTCCTCGCCCTCCTATAAAGTCGCATCGTCGCCTCGCAGCAGCGCTCATCCGCCGTTCCACAGCCGAGGACCTCTCCCCCTGGTGGTGACAGTGTCGGGACTTCCTCCAACTTGGCGAGATCCGAGGAGCTTGGCACCTCGTCGCAGAGCTCCTCCATCGAGTTTCTACCCTTGCTCCAGTCTAACACCTGTGAGCTCATTTCCAGGTATCTCTGTTACTCCTTCTTCCCCTTCTTTCTTCCTCCTCATCTCCATCTCCTTCTTCTCCATACTTTCTCTCTCTTCGAGTTCACAGTCATTCTTTCACCAAATCACCAAACAAATTTCCTTTCCACTGATAAATCACCTACCAGGGATCCAGCTGCGATTTTTATTTAATTTTTCGAGGATTTTTCTTCTATCATTAAATCAAAAATTTAAGGCCAGCAAACAAATAACAAAAGATCCCCTGTTGCAAACAGGGGATACTCTGTTTTCCATCTACTACCCATTTTCCCCTGCCCTCCTCCATTTTTCTTTCGCATAACTTGAGGCCAAGCTTGGTCTTGAGCCATCTCTTCTCTGCAGGGCTGAACTCTCCAGATCGACGAGCCATCGAAGCTCCAAGGGATCATCAACAACATGTCATGATCTTCAAGACTAAGCACACTTCCGATGAACTCCTCCACCTCCTTCGAGCACGTGAGCAGCAACTACCGGTGTTCGTCACCACACGCAACGGCGTGACCTTCACCTTCATCTGCATCGTCCTAGCAGCCGCGCGGCCACAGACTTCGTGAACAACAGTGCTCGTCCCAACGGCGGGTGCATGTTCTGCAAGTTAGGAAGGAAGAAGAAGACCACGTGCATATCTCTTTTCCTTTGGGCAAATTACAAAATATTCCCTCCAACCATGAGCAAATTACAGTGAAGGCCAAACCACTTTACATAACTACAGATAAGTCCTTGTAGGAACTTCTTTGCGATAAAATATTTACTTTTCATTGCATTTTAGTCCTCATAACTTAATTTTATCCTATCTTCTCCATTCGAACTTCATTTTTCGTGCATAATATATCATTTTGAAGGTATTTCTGTGATATATCATATTCTATACTTTGTGGACTGATTAGAGGATATTTTATGGTAAATCTTATTTGTTGAACCTCTGGATATACGCAGGCTGATTTTCTGACATTTTTTTATGGAGAAAATTTAACGATATAATTTGCAGGATCTCGATTGAGGAATTTGAATTGATCAATCCTCTTATGATTGTAGACGATCATTCTTTGATGATTTTATTTCCGTAGGGGACTCGATTAAGGAGATTTAATCTGAATAATTCTCTTTGATGATTAATCTTACCATTTGAGAATTTATTTTCGCAGGGACATATTTATGGCGAAATAATTAATCTATTCTCTTATTAATTGTGATCATTATTGGAAGAATAAATATTAGAAAATTTGGAGATCAATTGTTATGAAAATTCTCCGTAATTTGCATGATTATTCATAGAAATATTCACCCTCTTGCTTGCTTCTGGAGTTAATTTGAGAAATATTTTTGGATTTGATATTTGACTGATCTGTGATCAAACTTGAGGATATTGATTAGTGTTATTTGGATAAAAAATCTTAACCACAAATCTCGTGTTGAACCGTTGTCTCTGTATTTTTGCATCTGATTACATTTCATTACATTGTATATTATCCCAACACGAAAACTAATCAAACATTAATTAATTATTTAATTTAATTTAAAACCATGCAATTGAGAATCATCGTTCCCTGTGTTCGACCTTGGTAGACTTGCCAAGAAAAATTTTCCACAACATTCAAAGATTGTGGTATTTTGATCGACCGAAATTTGTCTCATATACTACAATTATCGATTATTAAAGAGGCGGATTTCGCGTTCATCAGTATTCCATAATGTTATTGCAATCTAGTCCCTCCAGGGACATATATGTAAGGAGTTATTTATGTTTTGTTTGCATTTATGCCCCTGTATTCTATGTTGAATAACTTGAGTATTGTTTATCTGATTAAGATGATTTCAACAGCATTTTGATCCTCATTTAATTATCGTTGATATGATATGATTTATTTTCTAATTAGATAATGAATAAGGGACTAATTTGTAAGAGTGTATATTGGGCATCCATGCTTATCAAATGAAATATAACTCTACATTGATTGATCAATTGGACTTAGAATGAAGATATATAATTGCTTATGTTCGATAATTCATTATAAGGCATCTTTGTGAATACAATTGCATTTTTCGATCTATTCATTATGTTCATTTTGTCAAACATGCATTATTATGTTAAATCACAGTTCATTTTATTCATGCCTATATTTGTGATGTGCATTATTCTGCATTGCCTGCCTACATTGTTTGTTTGTTTTGACCTAGATGATTTACCACTCACTTGACCCAGATATTTTGATGCCTAAAAACTTGTATTATGATTCGTGTCCTTGTTTCTGACCTTGTACTTCCCAGGTTAAAAATTAAAGCCGAGAACCTCGTCACTGAGATTCTTTCTCAATTCTGTATGCGAAGCTAAGTGCTTGTGCTACAAGGGATTGATTTTAATACATGCATTTAGTGATTCATCACAGAGGTCAAATGACTTGACCTTGAGACTTTTCTTCTGGAAAAGGAGTAGCATTGATGATATCCTCTGGATCACGCTAATCAGGTCGTCGTCTGAGAGGAGATGGTGTCCTTTCACCACCCTATCTCTCTAGCTTGTTCCTTTTCTCTCTCTTTGATTTCTAAAGATGTGATCGATGCCCTCAATTGGAGAGGACGATGGGGTTAAAGAGGACGGGACTGGGGTAAGGCTTCAGGAATGGGTTGTAAGATATAGGGAGATGATCGAAGGTAGTTGGCGAGGTCATCATGATGGGATAAGAAGATAGAGGAGATTGGATGAGAGATAGCCGAAGGGGATAGTTAGGTGGTTTGTGGCGGTCGATGAGCAAAGAAGGGGGAAGGGGATAAGAAAGTCAGTTCCTGGAGGTTAGGGATAGGGAGTCAACAGTGACGGTGGTTTGGGTCTTGCACGAGATAGAGACGTGGTTTTAGGTGGTTGCATCTCAGGAAGAGTTGGAGGTGCTTGAAGAAGAGGCGAGGATGGGAGGTGCACAGCGGAGGTGGCGCTCGCAACATTAGAGAAGATAGGCGGTGCAATAGAGAATATGGAGGAGACCTCGCATGTAGGGCATGTGAGGTAAAGGTGACATCAGATTCATGCACATGACAAGAGAGGATGAAATGAAGTCACATGCTAGGCACATGAAGAGACAGAAGGAGGAGGAGGGACACCGAGAGCCAAGTAGCTCTGGTAAGTTCGTACCATGTGGCACATTGACCAGGAAGGTTGACCAGTTCATGAAAATGCAAAGATAAATGTAAATAAAATACTAATTGACCTCAGATGCAAAAGTGCCCAACATAAAAAATGTCCATCTTAATGTGATCTATAATGCCCATGGAGGACTTAGGTGAAATGAAATGCAGAATGCAAGATGTGATTTTTTGGTGAGATTTTATGTATATAAAATATCATTTTTTTAGTTTTGTAATTTTTATTTGGTTTTCTGCAAACAAAAAAATATATGCAAAAATCAGTAATTCTATGAATAATGCAATGAACTCAAATATGGTTTTTTAGGAATTTTTAGGGGTTTCAAATAGGTTGGAAAAATTAGGGAGGTTAATTATATGCAAGTGGATTAGGTGAATAAGTTCAAGTTAGAACATGTTATTTTAATTGCTTTTTTATTTTTTAGGATTTTCATTTTTATGTATTTTATTAAAACCAATAATGTATAAAAGAAATGAAAAAGGAAAAAATTAAAATGAGTGAAATATGCACATGAAATGATATGTCAAAATCAATAAAAATGGACAATACGTAGTTAGGGCCCAAAACCTAATTTTCATAAATGGACTCCAATTATTTTGAATTTGGTCTTGTTTTATAGATATTTAAATGTACATTAATTGAAAAGTGAGACTGATTAAAGTTAGTGATATGTACACAATGGAGTTGGTTTTATGGAAATCAGAGTTAGCATGAATTAATTACAATGGGTGAAATTAGGTGAGAATGCATGGATGATTATGAACACAACATGAAGTGATAATTTATGCAAATTATTTACAGCTACCTGAAAGTTAATTTTATGAAGTTAATTAGAACCTAAATTCTCGAGACAAAGCTCTATTTTTAGTTAATTAGAGTGATGAATCATAGATTCATCAGAGGCCCAAAATAATTACACTATAATAGAAAAAGAGTTGCTTATATATATGATAAGGATATGTAGATATAAATATAAAATAAAAGAAACTTGATTTTTTAAAAAAATAAGTATCAAATAAAGCCAGAAAATTCAAAATAAAATATTTTTATGCTTGTTAGATTTTCTCTATTTTGTGATTTTGGTATATTTTTAAGAATTTTTATGGTATTTTAAAAATAGAAATACATAACAAAATGTGAAATAGAAAATCAGGACAGTGTAATGTATCTAATAAATATCTAAAAAATTAGATAAGGCCTAAAATCAGTTTTCCTAGAAAATAGAAGATATAAAGAAAATTTAGGAATTTAAAACACAATTAGATTTTTGGGGAAATTTTTATTATTTTTATAATAATATTAGTTTTTTACAGTTTTAGAAGTTGGTTTTATTTTTTATGATTTATGGATATGTGTTAGAACACTACAATATATATATATACATATATAATATATATTTTTAGGGAATTGTTTAGGAATATTTTGAATTTTTTGAAATTTTTCTAAGTCAAAATAGGGAAATATGACATGTTTTTGGTTTTTTATAAATAGAAAATAATTTTAATTCCTCCAAGAAAAAAATATGTGATAGAATGAGGTTCAAGGCAACTAGGGTGATTTTTCTACACCTTCTGTGATTAAAATACTATTTAAAACGAATAAAAATTTATAATTCATGGAATAAAGAACCCAAAAGTAATTTCCAAGAAGTTTAATTTCATTTCATAACATTATAGAAAAGTTCACGATTAATCATGCAAATAACCCAAATATTTCAAATTAAATACATTAGCGGGGGTATTTTTGTAAAAACAAACTTCAATTATCAAACATGCAATTTCCATAAAAATATTACACTTAATAAGAAATTTAATAAACCAAATGGAAATAAGGAAACATGAAGGGGTGTCATTGCAAAATGCCCCCCGCTTTATTTGTATGGATATGTAAGGTAAGTTGATTGGACTAAAGTGCGAAAAGGATAAAGTATGGGGTCCTATAGCAAATATTACAAAAATATTTAAACAATAGATAAATGTTTCATGACTCAAATGAAATTATAAAAAGTGAGGGATTATATATGCAATATACCCCTTTAGCCTGTTATCTAATGGTTTAGGTTCCTCCACATATCATAACTAGTGTGTCGACGGTTCAGATCATGTGATAACCCTTCGCATATGAAGGGGTATTATTAAACCAGGGCTTCAATCAAGTGGCTGGAATGAAGCATCATCACACAATTAGGATCAAAACTGGAGCCTCGCTCCAGATTTTGGGTTACATCTCTTCATGAAGAACATAGAAGAACAAGATCTCTTCCTTGCTTCAATCCAACGGATCTTGTGTCTACAACCACCTTCCTCGATGTTGATGGTTGCTCTTCGCTTCTTGAGGTCTTGTCGAGCTTTTGGATGCTTCAATGAGGATCAGGCCTCGTCGAAGGAGGCCTAAGGCTCTGGTGGAGCTTGAGAGATGGTGCAGACTTGTAGGTGCACTAATTTTCTCCAAAACGTGCTTTGGCATGCCTAAACCTGCTCAAAAGAGTCCCGGTATCTATAGGTCTCTCTTGACCGACAAAAATGGTTCCAAACACAAGGGGGGAGGTGAAGATGGAGTCTCCGGTGACGAGCAGCAGAGGGAGACCAATCCCTAGTTCTGTGGAAGAATGAGGTTGACTGATGATATAGGGATGTGAAGAATGTGAAGGGAAAGAAGATAAGGTGAAATGGGTTCAAAACGGTGGTTGGAACGGGTGAGAAGGCAACCAGAGCTCAGATTTTTTTATTTTAAATTACTCTAGATTACATCAGAGGAAATAAAAGCTATCCTACTCTAGTGATTACACTAAGAAGAACTAATGATAGATTAGCTCACCTAATCGGAGGACCTAGGAGCAAAACCACAAGAGCTTGCTCCATGAATGGGTTGAACCACCTCAAACACCCCTTCTTCATATCTCATATCAACGATATCCTCCTCCTATTACGAGGGAGGTACTTTAGAGATCAAACCCAAGGGGTTATGGTGAGTTAAGAGGGATTAACCTCGAATCTAAGACTTGAGGAGGAATAAAATAGTAGAGGCGAGGGGCAATTTTGCGAAGAGGACCTTGCACAACGCGATGAAGATCAATCAGATCTTAGCTCCGGCGTAATTTAGGGGAATCAAATCAACACTTTTTGTTCAGAGCTCCATGTTATATGATCATTTTTAAGCGAGAAAAAAGGAGCAAAACAGGTAGTTATGGCATGCCTAGGGGTGAGAGAGAGAGATGGACTGTTGACTAAGCAGTCATCATTCGAGTGGCATTGATTGGTCCATGTTGGACTACGTCAGCTCGCTAGAAGACACAAGAGGAAGAAAGTAAAGAATAAGTCAAAATATATTAGTTATGCATTTTTAAAATAAATATTAAAACATAAAAATTGTTTTTAAGTTAGTAGACTATTTTCTATAATTTTTATTTAATTTTACAATCTTATTTGATAGGTGTTAATTTTTTCAAGTGTAATTATAGGTATAATTACCTATGTTTTTCCTATTTTATTTTTTATTTTGTATTCATAATCCTTATTATTATATCCATTTTTTTATAGCTATAATGTAATCTAATATATATTTACGTCTTTTATTTTATTCGTATGATTTTATTTACATAGATAAATAATTATATTGATGTGCATTATATGTATAACATATCTATATGGTTTATTGTATTATTTATTCTGATGAATTTTTATTGGATTTATTTTTTAATACGTTCTAAATAATATTTACAAGTATATAAAAATATAAAGAGGAAAAAATTCTAAATAAAAAAATATGAATAAAATATATAAGCACATAGTACAATTGAACCCCCGAAAGCTGGTTTTGCATCTTAACTCTATTTTTTATTAATTTACCTTCATTAAATAGATAATTTAATTCTAAATACAATGGAGGAGAGCTCGGTGAATTTTGAGTTCATATGGAGAAAGCATTGATATATGAAGTTCAATTTACAACATTTTTCATTTGGGTATCATAGTTGCACTACACATTATTTTTATGTACAATTATTTTTTTTTTATCTACATATTTTTATGTATAAGTTTCATGTATATCATTTGTTTGTGAGGTGTATAAAATGAAGGATAAAATGGAGTAAAAATGGCTATTTTAAAGAATGAAAGTTCGGGTTTCTATATATACTATAGATCGTTATCTCCCCCTTGATTTATACCTTGTCGACTAAGTCAATATTGACTTAGTCTCAGGGTTTAGATCATTTTTTAAATTTGATACTTCATTTATTTTTATTTTCATTGTTATATTATTTTATATTTAAATACAAATATTTATGTTCAATTTTACATATGAATAATAATTGTTATTTGTACAAGGTAGCTCTATTTACATGTATTTTATAATGATTTAACTGCAAAATTGAAGAATAAAGGTAGATGAATGGCTATTCATCAGTTAGGGACTAGCAAAGGTAAGTATATGGGATGAATAATTGCCATTCATTCACCCTTATTCTTGTATTTTGGCTTTAAATCCCTAGTAAAATACATGTAAATATCACTAACTTGATTGAGTTAACTTCAAACATTAATATCAAATTAGCATATAAATATATGTATTTAAACCCACAACAAAACAATAAAGGAAAGAAAATAAAAATAAAAGAGGTATCAATGATACTGACGGATCCTAAACAATGAGACCTAGTCAAATATTGATTAGGTCGACAAGAATAAAGTAGGGGGAGATAAGGGCTTAAAATTGTACATAATACATAGAAACCCCAAGTGTATAATACATTGTATATGGCTTATTCTTACACTATTTTATACATACTTATACACAATTCAAATAAAAATATTTTCATCATCAAAAAAATACATAACAAATAAAAATAAAAAATAATAACATAAATAAATCATGTACAAGTCACGTTTTACACTTAGTTGAAAATTATGCTAATAGAACTTAATGGATCAACATCTCCTCTATATGAACTCAAAATTCATCAAACTCCATTCTATTTCAAATTAAATTACTACAAAAATAATTCAAAATAAATTACTTAAAAAATGAAGTGATTTCATTAAATTGGAGTAAATATGAAAAGTAGGCTAATTAGGGTACTATGGTGCTTGTCATCTACATTTTAGGCCAACATTATTTACTTTTTATATTTTTAGCTTCTTTATATTTTTATTTATTTGTACATATTATTAAAGACTTATCTAAAATTTAAATTAAATTAAAAATATTATAAATACCAAAAAATAATTATTAAATAATAAATATATATGTATAAGATACATAAATATAAATATACCAACCAATAAATATTCCTTAAAAATATGTAAGCATGTACTAAATAATATTATAAATAAATTATCTAGAATATTATTTACAAATATAATAAAATACAAATACAGAATATATATGTATAAATACCTATATATTAAGAATGTAAATAATATACTAATAAATTAGCTGACAAAAAATAACAATTACCTAAAATTAGATTGATAAATAAGGAACAACTTTCATATTTTGAGTTTTATTAATATAAACATTTTCTATTTTAAATTTATAAAATTTTCTCTTTAAGTGTATTTTATCCTCTTGTGGGGGACATAGACTGACCCGAATCAAGGAAGGGTTGACCCCGAGCCAACCCTCCCTTATTCACGTAAGCACCCCTATTGGACCAGTCCATAGACGATTTCATCTTATTTTCACTTCCTACTCCTTCATCGTCTGACCTTGCACCCTTCGTAAAATTGTACGTCGATCTTCTCTGATTGACACTTGACTAACCAATCACATTCATCTCCACTAGGTCGTGCGCAAACCCTAATCAAATGATGCCATCCTAGTCGCATGCTAATTAGCTTCTCATATGCCTCCATTCAAATCTAATCTTTTTTAGCCATTGTAACCACTTGAATCAACTCCTAGAGTCGAGCCCTTGTGACATGAGGAGTTCCCCTCCAGATCCAAGGTGAGGAGGTATAGGTTGGATTCACCATCATCGGAGCTCCTCCATGCAGTCTCTATTTCTATGTCCTTCTGACTAGGTGAGCTAGATATCCTTAATTATTTCGATTTGTATGTTATTTAGTATCATAGTTTAGGTCTTTATCCATTTCAATTTGTATCTTAATTAATAGCATAGTTTAGGTCTTTAGTTTGTTTAATTTCATATATCTTAAGTTAGAAATCCAAAATTTCTTTGCCCGATCTCTAGGCTCCGGCCATTGTTTCACACCGGTGAGACGTTTCGTTGCACTGATTACCGCATCAGCTCTCTCTTCACATTCTTCACCACCCCAGATCATCAGTCAGCCTTGTTCATGCACAAAATGAGGAATCAAATCTCCCACATCTACCTCTCATTGGATATCACCGCCTCACTCCATATTCCCCTATTTTGCATCATCCAAGGGTTGAGGACCTTTATCTTCGAGCCTGAAATCTTTTAGTGAGGGTATTAGCCAAGAAACACCCCATCAAGAGTGATTCAAGTCCAAATCTTGAGCTCCAGTTAGACCAAAATCGATTGAGCTCCAAGACTCATCCTAGTGAGACCTGGACCCATCTAAGTGTACAAGTAGCTACATACGATTGTCAGCTATATCCTAATATTTCCCTTAGGTCGAGAGGTGGCTGAATGAAGGAGATCATCTCGATTAAAGGAGATAATGTTAAACCTTCTTCCTATTCTTCCAGAAGGGTTCTTAGTCGTTTGATCAGGCGTGAGTCCCAAGTGTAGCAGATGCCATCAGATAGAGGCATGTCGTGACCATTGATCTCAGTTGATGACCAGATCAAGATTGACGATCAACGAAGCGGTATCGGTGCATCTGGAGCATCCACGTGGATAAGTGGATCGACCTCTGATGTTTGATCACGTGTTGTTGGGGTATTTTGCAACACACCCCTCCATATTTTGTTAATTCCTTTTAGTATTTAAACATTTAAGTGTAGTGTAATAACTTTTGATATTTTTAAACTTAGACTCCCAAGATTTTTATATATACATTAGATCCGGTGCCAGTTTACCTCACAATGTTTGAGTATTTTGCAAGAGACCCCAACATTATTGGACTTGTAACTAAATGCTCAGAATCTTTTATAAAATTGCATTTTAGTCACTACCAAGCACGTGTATTAGGAAATTTTGTACCTTTTCCCCTAGATGTTGTTTATATATTATGAATTGCATGAATAGTTTATTTGAAGTGCAAATTTGTCCCTATGTTGTAGATTATTTTTATTTTGTCTATTTATTTTTATTTATTACTTCTTTTTATCCTAAAGTTCTAAGAAAATCATATTAAGTGCTAAGAACCTATATTTATCACATCTATTTTCCGAATGTATCTAAAATTATTATTTTTATTTAGTAAAAAAATGTGTCATGTTTTCATGTTTAGGTATTAAAAATCTATAAATTAAAATATTTATATAAAAATTCCCAAAAAAGTGTATTATATGTATTTATGTATGTTTTGACACATTATCTAAAATCACATAAAAATATCAAACATAACAAAACCCTAGAATTCTTATAATAATTTACAAAAATTATAGGAAAATCCAAAAAATGTAATTTATTTCTAAATTTCCTTTATTTAAAATTAGTTTAAGTTATTGTGGATATCTTTTTTTAAAACCCTAAATAAGTTTCTGAAATTATTTAATATGTATTTTGTATTTTTAACTTTAAAAATCCATAAAATTATAAAATTACTAAAAATTACCAAAAATAGAGAAAAAAATAAACCCCAAAAACAGTTTGTTTTCTGTATTTTGGCTTTATTTAAATTATTAGAAAAATATTAGAAATATTCTCTCCTTGTATTATATAATATATATTGTCTATATATTTATTGGTATTTAAATTTAAAAAAAATACAAAATGAAAAGCATTAAACCATAAAATACATTAAAATCATAAATAATTAAAATATAATTAAAAACCCATGAATATATAAAAAGAAAAAGACATAAAAGTAACTATTACTTAGTAATAATTAATATATATTTTAGTCTATCCTCATTACACTTCCTTGAGTTCAACACTTTATTATACTTACACCTATACATATTACAAGAGTTATAATAAATTTTTACTCTCTCTCTCTCTCACACACACACATTATTTTACATTGTTATGGGTTGAATGTTCATTGAGAGTCACTTGGTCAATACAGTGATTATTGATATTGTTAGATTAGAAGACCTGTGCAAAATCTCTTCATCAGATACACATATCGTTCTTGTGCACAAAGTCTATCTCAAACTTCACTGCTAACATCCATTTATCCATGACATGATCCGTGAGTGCTTCACCAAATGAAGTGGGATCATTGTCAAACTCTTCTTACTCACAAAATCCATAACTTTCATGAGGTTTAACAACTCTTGAACTCTTTTGAAGAGGTGCATGTGCTTCATCATCAGTTTATCTCTTCAGTTCCTGGTTCAGGAATTTTAGTATCCTTAGAGGATTATATGAGTTTGTTTACTTCATTCTTGTCTTGATTGTTAAGGAAGTCATCCTCTAAGAATTTCACATCCCTAAGATGAATACCTCTTTAGTCTCCATGTAGTAAAATTGATATCCAATACTATCCTTTATATACATAATAAAATAGCACTCTTCAGTGTGATATTCCAGCTTACTTACGTCCACGTTCTTTGCATGGACTGAGAAATCTCGGATACTCAAGTTTCTTACACTAGGCTTGGTTCCAAAATAAATCTCATGAGGGGTTTTGGGTGCAGGCTTGCCGGTAATCTTATTAAGGATGTATATTGCAGACTCTATGCATCTCCCCATAAACTAAGAGGTAAGTATGCTTTAATCCTCATTAATATGACCATATCCATGATGGTCATGTTGCATCTTTCAGCAACACCATTTAGTTGGGGAGTTTCAGGAGGAGTGAGATTGGACATATTTCCTCTCTCTTTATGGTATTCCTTGAATTCATCTGAGAGGTATTCATCATCTTAGGAAGATCGTATCGATTTATTTCATATTGATTTGGTTCTCAACCAAATTCATGAATTCTTTTAACTTTTCAAAGGTTTCAGATTTGTAACGTAATAGGAAGATAAACCTATATCGTAAATGGCCATCAATAAATGTCAAATAGTATCGATATCTATTTCAAGTCATGGTAGTGAAGGGATCACATACATCGGTATGTACTAGATCAAATATAACTTCGCATCATATATACTTATTTTGGAAGGGTACTCTGGTTGTTTTACCTTGAATACAATGTCACAAGTAGGTAAACTTTTAACCTCAAGAAAAGTTAATGGTTCATCTTTTACCAATCTATAGATCCTATGAGCAGATAAATGACTGCCTTTGACGTCATATCATAGTTAAATGATTTCCTTCGTCTCTAGATCTCTTAAGGTTTTTATCTGAGGTAGTAACATTCATGACATATTCATTTATACACAATTCAAAGAGTCCACTGGGATTTAGAAAACCCTTTGCTATATGTTTACCAACTTATGATAAGTTTTTACAAAGCAACAATAGATATACTTTTCTAACTAACTTAGGTATAGATAATAAGTTCCTTCAAACATCTGAAACATAGAGACATTCTCTAAGTACTGAGAATCTCCTACTAGATAATGATAATTTACATATCATGATAGCAACTACTGCAACAGTTGCATCAGATCCCATCTAGATGACTATCTTTCTTTCCTCAAGTTTTTTGGTTTCCTTAAATAGATGTAGCAAATTTCATACATGAACACCAACACGAAAATCTATGACCCGGCTACCTTATCGCTCCTTCAAGAAAATTAGTTTCAGTGATAAAAGTATAATCTATATATGTTGGAGCCAACCTTTACCATTTTTATGGTTTTCAGGTTATGTGTCAATTACGCTTTGAGTGCCCCCGCTTCTCTAAGGGATGATAGATATCCACTTTTTTATTCTAAGAGCATGGAAGTTTGAGGGGATGAGACAACAACTTGTCTCCTCTTCTTCTTATGGGCCATACCGTGCTTCCCCTTAACCTATGCAACCATTGCACTACATGTAGGATTCTATTTCTTCATGATGTCCTTAGCATACTTCAGGAAGATATGAGCTGTGATTTTGCCAAACTCAATTTGTTCATGTGGTATGATACCACAATATTGTTGAAAGACTTGGGAAAAGGCAGGGAATGAAGTCAAACTACATGTCTACATCAATCTGTGCCCAAAGAGTCTCTAGCTCAGAGAGGTAACCAAACAATTTGATTATATATTCTCTAACTAAGGTCCCCTACGTCTTGCGGTAAATCAAATCTTTCAATAGGTTGTAACACTATGTGTGGTGTACATCATTAAACATCTCTTTAAGATTCAACATTATATCATGGGCACGCTCCATGTCCAGATGTTGCTTATGAAGTGCATTGGACATAGAACCCAACATATAACAATGAGTCAGCGAGTGTCCTTTATCAAATTTCTCATTATATTATAATTCTTCCATTGACAAAGGGTCCTCGTGTACGCTCTTGGTCAACACATAACTGATACAGTCTACAGAAAGAACAAGCTCCAACTTTCAGAGCCAGATGAATAGTTTGGCTCAATCAACCGGTTGACCTCCAAAAGCTTGTTTAGTGGGTCCATTAATTTCATTTGACATTAAAAATACACTTATTAGATTATATATATATATATGTGTGTAGCTATATTTTATTTCTTTTATTAAGAATTTTTAAAATCAAAGATATCTTGATTTTTAAAACTTTGATGTACATTCCCTTTTCCAACTTTCAAAGCAAGAGATATAGTTACGACTATATCTATAGGAAGATATGAGATCTCTCTTTTGTCTTTGTCTCACCCTCAATAATATAAGAAAATGTAACTTAAGCTTAGAAAGAAGGAGCTCGTTTCACTTTAAAATTCTAACTTGCATTTCCCAACTAGGTCTTTAACACCCGAGCCCACCAACCTTAAGGTGATATTGACTCTTGGTCAATTGAACCAACAGTAAAAAAGAATAGAACTTATTATGCATAATCCAAATCCATCTCCATTATAGGAGGAACAATATTGGGGTCACTACGAATGCAACATGTTTCTTTCAAGATGCAAAGAGCTTGATCCAGGTGCTTGTATGTGATAGCTATGAATTTACATAGGTGTCTCCATTGTACAATCCATAGAGACGGAACCTTTCATCTTGACGATAGATAATGGATGTCATCTTGTGATTCTTCACATCTAGTTTGAATTATGATTGATCATTTTGAATTAAATTCTCATGACCAATCCTTCAAAGGTAAATCCATTCTTGTTAATAACAGATTGTAAATTTTAATTGAATTAAATTAATATAACACATTAAATCAATTATCAATCCAATGCAACCAACAAATAATTCTTACTTAATACTAGTATATAATATACACCCTCACCAGGACATTTTTATTCCAAATTTGTTTTTAGAAATACGCATAGACTTCTCATCCCAGCCTTCCTTGAAATCCATCAAGTTAGGTCGTACAAACTATTCTTACATGGAGCACTTCCACTTCTAATGCAATGTAGGATGCAAATTAGGCTACCAATGAGCATATTCATGACTAGACACAATCATTGTTCCAATTTGAGGTAACATAATTGGTAAAAAAATGCATTAAGGAATTTTATCGATCTTTCAATCATGTGTGATAATATATATTAATCACTATGAAATTTAGGAATTTTAAAACCAGTTTAATTTTCTTAATTTCTAGTCATAAGAAGCAATCTAGTTATTTTCATGAAAAATGTTGAGTTACAACTATTGTTTCTGATATAGAATTTTTCATGAAGCAATCATTCAACCAAGTTGTTATTTGTCAGTTATTTCCATAAATAAATGATACAACATACGTTCAAAGAAAATTCTTAATTTTCAAGATTTATTTTGAATGGAAAACATAGTGAAAAATGTTATCAAGATGATCTGATCATCTTCCGACCCAATCCTACTAAATATTCAATGTCAAGGGAAATCAGTATTAGAATCATGCAAAATAAATTTGAAAAGTTTGCTTGTTTTATTATTGACATAATTAATGTATTTCTAACATGTTTCATGATAGGAAGACAAAAATTAAGTTATATTTCTGAAATTTATGCAAAAACAACACACTATGGAACTTTTCGAATCCAAAACGATGCTCGATTGTTGCCAACCTTGTACATTTTGGTGACTGATAACGAGAGTTTTGAGAGCAGTTAAAAATGAAAAATAAAGACATCGGTAGAAAATGCTCGGGACAAAACCATGGTTCATTAAATAAAGCTTAAACTCTGATAAAAAAAATGATCAGAAGTGTTCACTAATTATTTATCCATGTAAGTGTGCCTCGCTCAAGCATGAGGCAGAAAATTGCACTCGAAATTCCTGAGTGAATAAAATATTTTTATGATATTTTTTGTCACTCTTTTATTTTCTTTTTCAAGGCGAGAAAACCCATTTTATATTTTTAGTTTTTGTGATTTTTGTTTTTATTTTCCAATTTTTATTAAATTATCAAAAGGATATTGTTAAAGGATTTATCTACCATATAATATGTGGAATAATATGAGATATAGGTGATAGTATAGAGTATATAAAAGATACTTGAGTAATATGCTCGAGAAAGGATACAGAAACAAAACAAAATGGGTCAAAACTCCAGAAAGAAAAACAAAACAAAACACGATGAAAATCATCAAAATCGAGAACGATATAAGCCGTTTGTGCATAACTTGTGTCGCGAGGCTGCTATCCGAGTTCATATGGGTGTTCTTCCCCAATACCGGAACAACGATGACAATTCCTCCATCTCCGAAGATCCCCAGCTACGGCAAGTGTTGGCTATCCTCCAACAGGGCTAGGAGGAGGTCTTCTTCCTCCTCCGAGCTCTCCTATGGCAAGATGGAATCGGAGATGGCGACGATGATTAGCTTCAATTAACGAGGAAAGATGAAGCTATAGTAGAAGATGATGAAAGCAGCTACTCCAGAAGCTTGTTAGGATCTGCAATCAAGATGTAGAATGATCAATTCGTAAGGGAATCGGCTAATAAATGTGGGTTTTACAGATCTCAAATGTTTTCCAGAAATAGGTTTCATAAAAAAACGAGCCACAATTTGGTATCTAATCAAACATGGACGTGGGCATGTGATACTAGAAGGGTGATTAGGAGGATCTAATCATGCAAGTAAAGTTGCTAATTCAAGCACATGGATCAAGGAATTCAGAGATGGAATGGAATGGGGGTTCACATGGGAAAAAAGAGTCGACAGACCTCTAGGTCATCGCTCGAGGACCGATGAAGTTTGAGTTGTTACATCATCAAATTGATGGTGATACAGAGCCAAGAGAACCTCTTGAACCCTCCTCCGTCGATTCGTCGTCCGCACAGAGCATACCTCAAGCATTGACACTGCCAGAACGAGGTTGATCAAGGAATACAAGATAGGTTGATGACCATTGTGTTGGTGGTTCTAGAAAAGTTAAGTTCTAAGGCCTGATCTTTAGGCCTTTAAATAATGAAATCGATGGGTAGTTAGTGATGATCCTAGGGCTAGCACGCGTTAGGGTTATTAGATCTAGGATTTGGATGGTTAAGATCAGGGAATAGATGAAGAAGATGGCAGGAATAATTAGTGGAAGTCAGACTATTAGAATAAGTGCCCAACAGCCACTCGTGGAGAAGAAACCCTCAGGTGTTGACACATGTCAGCACCCGATAGCCCAATTTAGTAAATAATGTAATAATTGATCAATATTTATCAAATAATGTTATTTCAAATAGAAAAAAAACAAAAAATCTGTGTAATTAATTTATCTAATTTATAGTATAATTTATTTTTATAAATATTATATATTTTATGAAATATAAATATAATATTAATAAATATATATATAATATACTTGATAAATATGTACTATATTTTTATTCAATAATTTAATGAATAACATATTATTTTTATATTTTATTAATTAATATAATAATAAAAAAGAGTTGTATGAATTTTTATTGATTTTAATAAATTAATATATATACATGTATAAGTAACACAGTTCAATTCTATCTATAAATTAGGGTTTTTTATTATTTAAAACATTAAGTAGTATCTAAAAATTTTAAAATAATTTATATGTAATAAATAAGATCAAGAATAAAATTATAAATTATAAAATCATTAAATCTATAAATAGTATGTTCTGAATAAAATAAATAACCCAGAAAACTAATTGTCATTAGTTCCCTAAATTGACTTTTTGCAAATGGACTTTGAATTTAGTGAAATCAGCTTCATAATTAGATAATATTATTTTATGAACTTTAAAGTTAAGTAGAGTGCAATTGGGTTGCATATATACAACATATATTTTTAAATTATTTTTAAATCATCTTCATTAAATTGTAATTTCTTGGCATATATACAAGATAATATTTTCAAATTATTTTTATTTTTTTATACATTTTAGAAATAAAAAGGAAAAAGTTCAGTGAAAAATATTTACAAATGAATTAATTAAAAATCAATGAATTCTTGGTATTGATTGGATAAATAATGAATAATGTGTAGAATGCATAATTAATTCTTTTTGATGTTTCTGTCCTTATCTCCCCCTACTTATTTGTTTATCGACCAATCCGTGCTGACTTGGTCTTGGGGGTTAGGTTATATAAATATATCTTGTAGCTATATTTAATATTTTATAGCCATATTGTGCATATATACATATTTACAGTCTGCTTATTTTACTTCCTTTCTTTTTACTCTTTTTATTTATTTACATGATTTGAGTGCGCAAAGATGCATTTCATTCATGAATGGCATTTTGTGTAGAAATGAAAATTAATGAATATTTATATGCATTTATTAAGGGTTTTAAGATAAAATGCAGAAAGAATGAATCGTGGATTCATCAGTGACATGTTCATACATTAAAAACATGATTTATTATCCCAAAAAGTCATTCATATTAGGGAAAATAGTATCTACGTCAATTATGAGAAAAAATGATTCGAAATCACATCTACGTGAAAAATGGCGAGTTCCCACACATCCTGATATCCAAAGTCTTGTTCTCTAGGATTTGGATCATATCCAGTACCGTTGACTAAATCTCTGATACTACTTAAAGGTGAGTGATTATGCCTCACGTATCACAGAAGCATAGATATCGAATCATATCCGATTTAGATCAACTAGTTATACTAGTCGATGGTGCAGCGAAATTAAAAAATCAAAGAACCACAAGGCATGATAACAATTCTATTACTATTTCACCGTAATCACTTGAGTATAAGGGTTACCTATTGAATCATGATTGTGATTTTGAAACCTTTAATGGAAAATCCTATTAAACACGTCTTTTCAGGTTTTTATCTCATGGAATTATTTACAAGGTGAAAATATCGTAGCAACCTAAAGAAGCTTCAAAAAAATTATTATTATTTCATTCACAAGCAAAGAATTAAGCAGTCAAGTGCGGTGTAAGAAAGAGAATGTGCCATATATTTACATGTATAGCGTACAAGATCGAACTCAGGGAGGCTATAAATCTCGATGATTATTAAATCAATGAAAAATCAAAGAAATAAAATGGAAACCCTTTCTTATGGAACTCTTGGTCCTTTTACGGAATTTTTATATTTTAATGTTTATATTATTTTATGTTTTCTGATTTTTATTTTTTTTTATTTTTATTTTGCTATGTTTTTCTTTTTAATTTTTAAAATAAAAACAAAGGAAAACATAAGATAACAAATTCTTTTGTATTTTTCAAATAAATTTAAAATGTCCAAAAAATTCAAATAAAATTAATTTCATGTTTCGGATAAATTTTTACTATTTTTTAGATTTTTTGAGAAATTTTAGAATTTTTAGGGTTTTCAAAACAATCAAAATAAATAATTAAGCAAACATAAATACAACAAATGTTTTTGGGTTTTTAAAATAGAAAATAAAATCAAAATTAAGAGGAATTTATATAAAACAAAGGTTATTTTGAAATATTTCCAGAAATGTATTTTAAGCAAATTTTAGGATTTTCTGTTTTTTTATTTTTTTTTTAATTTTTTGGTAGTTTGCCATTTTTTTGGTTTTTACGAGGAATCTAAAGATATAATTGGTACAAAAAATAAAATAATTAAAAACAAGCAATATGATTTTTTCAGAACTTTTCAAATGAATTTTCATATTTTTGTGAATTATTTTCCACATACATGACAAGAGAAAGGATTTTTGAATTATTAGAAATCATAAAACTAATTAAAATGTGAAATACAAATTCGGGTGAAAGATGTGATTAACAAGAAGATTAGGGTATTTGTATTTTGGAGATAATTAGTTTTTTATTAAGAACAATTAACTAATAATTAAATAGACTTCATAACTAGGACTAAACTATAAGAATTTTTATTTCTTGGACTAAACCAATAACATAAATAAGAAATACGCGGAGTGAAATGCAGATTTCCCACTAAAAGGCGTGTGCCACCACACGTGAGTCACGTTGGCATGAATATTTATTGAATATTTTATTTCTTATGTCTAATGAGTAATAAAAAAATGCATGGGCCTTTATCGCAATTTTCTAGAAGATCGTGTGTTGTGCATGTTATCCAGTTCAAACAAGACTTCAACGTAATTAAACAAACAAGAGGGAAAATAATGCAATTATTCATAACATGACTCATTAATATGTGTCCTACTGGGGACTTATTTACAAAATTAAACAAAAGCAAGGATGAGGAAGAAAATTTCATTGAAACGTATGCGAAGCACGTGCAGATTGTGTGATCTTGCTTGGATTTGGAGTGATGGATCCACGACTGATAATTGGGGCAATTCGGACATCCTAGATTCAATCTAAGAACGAAGTTCTTGCTCCGACGGTTGCAAGTAGTCGAAGAAGAACTAAGAAAAATGTCTCCTCGCCAAGCTTTGATAGAGTCGATCTTAGTCAATATCCGCCTAACTTGAAGCCTGAAAGTAGGAATGGCTTACTGTAATTCTCCTCTGTCGCGTGAAGATGATGACTACTCCAGATTTTGATTCCCATCTCCAGATGCATTCCACAAGCATGTAGAGAGTTTAAGCAGCTTATCTGCTAAATTATTAGGCAAAAAACAAATAAAATGGAATTGAATGGGGACGGGAGGGTGGTAGGGAATAGAGTTGAAATCCAGATCTCAGTAGATATGGAGTGATTAGCTATGATGACAAGATGAATAATTGTAGCGTGAATGTGATGGTGTGATTGGATTGAAGATCAGTGAGCGGTGGAGATCCGATCAAGCATATCGGAGCAAGGATGTATGATAAAAGGATTTAACCTAAAACTCGTATTAAAAACGGAACTGGAAGTAAAATGAAATCTATAATTGATGTAATCATACATATGGATGACAAAGATGTGATCATGATCTTGATCCTCTCATCAGGAAAAGAGACTCAACGTATCTAGCGAAGGATCCAGTGACATATGGATCTCGATTAGGAGGAAATCACGCTCTCCTGGTGATGAATCTGCATTTCATCATCTTTATTCACTTATTTTAGCTTAAAATCTCTTGTAAAACACTTGTATATAAAACTACTTCCATATTTTTACTAACTTACATTTGTGAGTAAATATTGTACATTTATTACTATTTTAACCTAAAATAAATAAAGAAAGAAAGAAAATAAAAAAAGACTATATATATGTAATAGATACAGGATGGCCCGAACCTCGAGAGAAGGTCAAATTTTGACCTGATCGACCCGGAATAAAGTAGGGGGAGATAGGATCTTTAATTAGAAAATCCAAAAAAATGTGTTCTACATATTTATATACTTACACTATTTTGTTTTATATAAATTTACCTGAAATTAAAAAAAATTTCAAAACAAAAGTTGTGAATTAAAATGTATTCTAAAAAATGTTTGCAAAATAAAATCATGTACAAAATAAAAGTAACCACATCCGGAA
Organism: Ottelia alismoides; assembly: GCA_037367405.1. NCBI lineage: Eukaryota > Viridiplantae > Streptophyta > Magnoliopsida > Alismatales > Hydrocharitaceae > Ottelia > Ottelia alismoides. The sequence continues at coordinate 1,428,379 of JAZKJV010002860.1, read as the reverse complement.
AAGACCATAAAGAGATAATTGAATGATCAAATCCATCTCCATATGAACTAAAATTCAACCAAACTCACTTCCATTGTATTTTAAATAAATTATCTTTAAAATGATCGTGATTTCAAAATTTTTGAAGTTACAATTTGAAAGACGGTTTTTTAGGGGTGGTTTATGTAATTTTACCATTTATTTGCATATATGATATTTGTAAATAATTGTAAATATTTTTTGATAATTAATTAAAAATAAAAATAAAATTTTAAAATAAAAACTATTTTCCTTATTTAACTATGTATATAATCAATTCCCTCAAATAACCACACCAAAAAATAAAAAAATTAACATTTATTATTTAATTTAATAAAGTGATGAAAATAAATAAATTAATTATGTAAATAATTTTAATTTCTTTTCTTATCATTATCTCATTTCAATTGTTTTTCTTATCTCTTACTTTCGTTCAAATTTTTGAAATTCAAACTCCATTCTTTTATCTATTAATATGGCCCCCTCCCTCATTTTAATTTGATCAATCTTTAGTGATAGGAGCCTATTCTCCAAGAGTCTTTTTATGGTAGAGAGGTTCCTAGCCTCCAAACCGTCCGGTGACAGTGAGTCGGCCTTTGTCGAGATCATTACGACATTTTCCGCTCCCGCTGTGAGATCCATTTTTTCTTGTTCTTAACTTAGGATAATCTTAGTTTTATTTTGCATTTTTAATTTCATCGTCATTTTTTTCTAGATCGTAGTTAATCATTTTTTCAACCATCACGATTTAATCCGCCCTCGATTCTGATTAACTCATTTTCTCGATCCACACACGTTCTCATTCTATCTCACACATCTCTCAACTCTGGCCATGTAAGGTGGCTGGAGAACCATATCTATCCTTCCATTTTTCATCGGATCCCCATTCACATATATTTCAATTTTTTATTTAAATATTATTTCAATTTGTCACCTTCGAGAGTTAATCGATCATGGCAAGGTGGTTGATCGATCGGCTTGACTTTTTGACCTAAAAGTCAAATTCAAAAGTTAACTTTTTGACTTCCATCCATGGTTTTGTATTTTATAGTAATTTGGCCTTGGCGGGGTCCATATTAGATGTTGATGTGGCCTCCACCGTCTTCTTTTTCCTTCTCTTTCAGTACCTAAAAGTTTTGATTTGGTGTCCTTTCTTTTTCGTGGTCATCAAAGTTAGATACCATTGTACCCTTCTTTTCCCAGCCCCATCTTTTTTTCTAACAAGAATTAGAGCTAGAAGCATGATTTTCTACTTTCTCTTTCCCTTTTCATTACCATGCACAAGATTAGTTGTCTTTTAATTTAAATTATAAATTACTAAGATCCTTTTTAAATAATTTGTTTTCCTTTTTGAAAACATCCAATTCATTTAGCAAATGGATTTATCCTCTATCAATTTCTTGTTAATATTTTCAAGCCTCATGACCTGTCAAAAGAGATCTTGTGATGTTTTATAAAGTTTAGTATAAGAAAGTTTACTTACCTCATTATCTAATTCAGAATTAGATGAGTCGAATTTCTCTAATCCAACTAATCCCATGCATGCACTTTTGTTATCATCTTCACTCCCAAGATGCTTGCGTAGCTTTCTTCTTGAATTTCTTCTAGGATCTAAAGTTCTTTAGTTGAGAACAATCCTTCTTCACGTGTTCCAATTTTTACATTGAAAGTAATGTATTTCTCTTTCTCCCCTTTTCTCTTTTTTAGACAAGATTTAAACTATCAGGTCATAAATGCGATATCATTATCACAATCAGATCCCTTATTTGATTCCTTGGTTGCTACTAGGGTAAGACTCTTTGTGGCTTCTCTTCTCCTTTCTTCTTGTTCTTTATTTTTGTTTCATAGGTAAGAAGATAACCTATGAGGGCTTCTATTGAGGTCTTGCCGAAATTTATTTCGATAGTAGTGACCTTGTGTTCTCAATCAACTGATAAAATGATAGTAATCTTGCTGGAAAGTTTTCTGGGTAGAAATACTCTTCCTAAATTCCTTAGTTGATTTACTATGGTAGTGAGTCTCACGTTTGTATCCTTTACACTTTATCTTCTCTGCATCTAGAAAGTTCCATATCCAAGAGTGAGCATTCTAAGCCGTGATTACTTTATCGTAGTTGTGACTCCCTGAGTTTTCTACAAGCACGTCCATATCTCATAGGAATTCTTCAAATTAGAGATTCACTAGAATTCAATTTCTGATAGAGCACAGTACACCGAATTCATTTTCCTTTGAGTTGAGAGTCATCTATGCCAACTCAGTGGTGGATATCATCTCTCTCTCCCTCCCTCTTCAAAGAATTTGAATCCTTCCTCATCATATTTTAGATAGAAAAGTTGAAAGATTGAAGGAAAATAATCATCTTGGTATTCCAACTAGAGTAGTTCATCATGCTAAAGAGATGTGGATGAGCAACATAGCTTCCCTTAAAACATGATTTTGCGATGGTGGCCATGTCTATGTCAGAGTGTTACTTCTTCTATGTCAACGAGAATATGATGCCAAATGTTGGAAACTCTATATATCAAGAGGGTGCGGAATGGATCTGACTATATGACCTAGATTGATGCAACAATAATTTAAAAAACAAATACAATGTTATATAGCACTTTCAATCACAAGGAAAGCAATCAAGCATACATGCACTTATATTTAACATGGAACACTCATGTGTCAAAAACCACAACCATAGTCTCACTAATCGTGCTTTTACCCTGACCCACATGAGTTTTTTCACTAACCTGAGTTGCTTACGTGAGAAACCAAATCATATTACAGTTAAATAATCTTAATAATCTCAATATCAAATAAAAATATGCAATGAAATAATAGGAAAAATTGAAACAATCTTATAGAGCTAGGAGTGATATCTTAATATGAATAATACAATATTAGAGTTGTATACATAATTATCATTCTTAGATATTTCTCTCGAAAAATAGAGAAGAAAGTAGTGAGAATATGACCATTTCTATATATTGTGTGTGGACCAGGTGAGATATGGGACCCTATTATAGGTCTAGAGTTCCCATAGCCATCGACTATGAAAAAGTAAGTGTTGTGATGAAATTGGAATGAGATCCCCTTCGCTTCCTGAAATAACATATGATTGATCATGAACAAAAGATTATCAATCATGTAGATATTATTGATCAGGTAAAATGGTTGATCATAATTCAAAAGGCGATCACAGCCATATGATAATCAGTCATTTAGTGATCGTTAGATGAACATTGTAAATTGATCAATCATACAAGAGAGTGATCAATCAGAGCTAAGAAAGGAAACTGGTCGATCATGGGTTGATGGATCATGGTAAGGTGATTAATCAATTAGCTTGACTTGTTGACCTTAAAGTCAAAGTCAAAAGGCTAAAATACAAAATGCATGTTGCTTAAAATCTTCTACAATAGAAGACAATTGATATGTGGTAATTGGGGATTTTACTCACAGTTAAAAAGAAGAGATGTCGGTTGTAGAAAACCGCTCAAAGAAAAACTCTATTTGATCAAATAAAATTTATCAAACACCAATTAAGAAGGAAAATCTGTGATTGTTTCACTATTTATTTATCCAGGCAATTGTTCTTGGTTGAACACAAGGAGGAGAAAGTCATGCTCGTGTCTTTAAATGGAAGAAAACATTTTATGATTTTTTATCTTTCTTTTCCTCTCTTCTTCAATGAGAAAACTTCTTTTTGGATTTTTAATTTTTATCTGTTTATTTGATTTTCATTTTTCAATTTTTATTTAATTTTCAAAAGGAATATTTTTCAATCAATTTATCTACAATATAGTATGCGAAATATAGAGTATATATGGATACTATATATTAGATAATTTGCTCGAGCAACAAGCTTAAGAAAGATCACAAAAACAAATCAAAATATCTCGAAAATCTTAGAATAAATCCAAGCTAAAAGCGAGAAGAAATCCTTTAAATTCGATATAATTAAAATGTAAAAAATATTACGATGATATAATAGTGTCCACAAATATCACAATCGTCTACAAGGTATAAAAAATAGTGTAGAATGTATGTAAAGAATAATACAATAAAAAGAATATAAGTTTCTTTCAATTAGGTCCCTAGTCAGGAACCAAATTAAAAGTAAACCTAGAAATTATTACGCTTAGGCCCTTGGTCAGGCACCTAAATGTAATTAATAAGAATTCTAGAGGCACATTTGGATTTCTAGAATCTTCAAGGGCTTCTGTGCATGTTTTGCACCGGTTCACACACCAATGGCTCTGATTAAAAGATATCCATGCGGTCTGGTTCGTTTATTCATGCCTCGCATTGCCTGCCTATGTGTCAGGTTCTTGGGGTTGTTCGCTATCTGAAGGGCGACGATGGTGTTGGAGCAAGATCCTCTAAGTCTAGATGGTCAGAGTTGGGGTTGGAGAGGATGCTCCTCACCCTCTCAAGCGCTCCCGCTGCGAGAGAAGTCAAAGCTGATCAGAGAAGTATGTTTGTACAACGGCTAGGGTTTCAGGACTTAGATGAGGTTTAGTTCTGAAATGCTCTAGAAGATGCTACAGAAGATGCTCCTCATTTCCATATGAAGGATATGGTAAAATCCTTAAGCGCACCAAGTAAGAGTGAGGATCGCATCTATGCGATCGGGAGTGACTAGTAGCACTAGCTGTTCAGGGCAGCAAAATTTTAAAAAATTAAAACGATGAAACACATGATCTAAGAACACTTCTCATATCATTTCATCTAAACTACAAACAAGTATTAGGTTTATCTTTGAAGCGTGGTTGTGATCGAGTTTCTAAATGAAGAGCCCCCCTGCCTCAAGTTCGATATGACGAAGGAGACGCTTACGAGTGCGCCGATGAAACGTATGCTCCTCGCAATCCATGTTAATGATCCAAGCGGTGAATCTCCTGATCTCCACACAAGTTCTGACGTCTTCTTCACGAGCGAGGGGCACCGAAGGAGATGGATATCCATGAGCGGTCGAAGCAACACCACGACAACATGTCGACGACGACGTTCTTCTCTAGGTCGTCATATGGGCGGCCACCTGCTGCGAGAGAAGGAAAGAGAGGACATGTAGAGAATGAGAGAGAGAGAGAGAGAGAGAGCATACGTTGTGTCTCTTCTTGTAACGTGAAGAGCAAGGAGTGTTTCTTCTTATATAATATTTTAGGAGTCCATGGATCTCAATCCATGGACAATACAAAAATCAATGGATGAGATTGATTTGTGTTCCTTTCAATGGCCATGATTTTGTTGTAAAAACACAACAACAATTAATTTAATTTAATTTATTATATTTGAATAATCAAAAAGTATTGAACTAATAAAGCAAATGACTCATAGATATATTTTTCACGAAAGAAGATGTATCAGATTCTAAAACTAAAGTATATTGAAATCAAATAAAATAAATAAGGAGAACATGAAACATTTGTGTTTGAACCGTTAAATAAAAATAATTTTTATTTTAAATTAAATCAATCATCCTTGGAGATAATTGGGAAGGAGATAATCATCCTACCAAGATAAGGGGGGATGTCCACCCAATCCAAGTAGGACTTGGTGGTTGTCCACCAACTTTGTTGGTGGATGGTAATCTTGTTCCAATGAGATTACATTATCTCATGAAAATATCCAACAATATTTCTCAATAATAATTCGTAATTATCTTGTGATCATTGCAATCATGTCCTTGGAAATTTGCGAATCATATTCACAACGCAAAAAAATGTTAATTATATTATAAACTAATTATACAATGTGAATCCAATTCACATCAATTATTAATCAATAAATATAATATAATAGGCTTTCTATAATATATTATAAATCACATTTACAATATATATGATTAATATGGATTGTGCTATCCACATTATTCATATCATTGATAATTAAATCATATTTAATCATCTTAGATCTCTATTCTCTAGTGCCCAAATAATGAATCACATTCACATTATTCACATCTTTGATAATTAAATCACATTTAATTATCTTATATAACTCTCCTAATATGAATCAGAATCATATTATTCACACTAATGAACTCATGTTTATTTATCCAGTTCTCAATGGTCGGATACATATATCAACATAATACACTTTCTCCGCGGATACTTGGAAATAAGGACATGGAATTGTGCATTACATGTAATGTGACTTGGATATTGAGATCATATCTCAAATCTAGATCTTGCAGACCTCCCATAGATGTTAGATTAAATCAAAATCGAAAATCTGATCTTTTCAGTGCATCTGAATCATATTCAGATCACTGTCCAACATTTGGACCAAGATCATATCTTTTTTCTTATGAGAGAAGTCACTAAAATCCAAACTTGTTTCATCACTCCCTAGGAATGGAAGCATCATGTTTATACTATCTTTTATGATCACATAACCATCAGGTATTCCTAATACCCGTTCATCCTGTATACTGGAAGACCTAGAATAAACCCGAAGTATTAGGTCTATTTAGATTGTCCCCTTCATGGTTTTTATCATTAAATTTCTCATTTGGTCGTTGGGATTTAGCGTCGATCATATACTTTCCAAAGGCATATATCATACCAAGGTATTGATCATATATTTTCCGAAATCATATATCAAATCTACAATTTTAGTCATGCTTCCAAAGCGAGATGACCGTGCATGTTATTTGATCCCAATATCTCATGAGTAAGCTCATTTCCTCCGATTCAGTAAATAAATTTGTGTGATCCCTTTGAGAGATCGTATTACTCATATGCCCTTGTATGCACAGCAACGTGTTGGTATATAGAACTTTATTAGGCCATTAATCTATAGATCTTCCAAATGTACACACTTAGACTTATAGTAACACATTTGTCTCTAGTCAGAGGGTGCATGCCTATATCGAAACATCATACGACTTAGATCTTTGGTTATCTCGATCTCGCTAAGTCAACTCTTTGACCTAACTTGTCTGATAGCTTTGATTATCTATTCCTATGCAGAGAACCTACATCAAGAGGTCGGTTAGATATCAGTCTATAGAGAAAGAATTTCCATCTCCTTCTCAGGTTGAAGATCCTCTCTTAACAATCATTTGATGGTGCTCAATGAGTCCTTAATCAAACTCTTTAGACATTCTCAAGCACCAACCTCTATGTTTCAACAATTGAATCAACAACTGTGTGATCATTAAAATGGTCATGGTATATAATCCTAAATGTAATAAAGGGCCTATTATGCAAATTATGTATTCTTCATTTCAGATCAGTTGGATGATATTTGCAATAACATTTATTACATAATGGCTAGTTGTGGGCTCACATGTCCAACAATCTCTCACTAGCCCAAAGAGTCATTAATGGGCTAATCTTTAAACCCACGCTCATGTGCCAATCATAAGCTATTTACAAAAATATCTAGGTAAGCTGACTTGTCTCTCTGTTCCCAGAAGACTGCGCCAACTCCTTTTACAGTACTTACATATCCCCAAGTAACAGTGCGTATCCAATGCGAATGTTGCATATTATGCAACCAATACTCAATTTTGTCAGTTATAGTGTCCTTGACCCTAAAACTCAATAGTTATTATAACAGTACGTAATTTCCATTATCCTTATCAAAATACCCTTATTTTTGGAGATCTCTATCTCCTAAGATATCCACAGTTAAAACCTTTTAGATCTCTATCCATAAAATCTTAAGTTCTTGAAGAGAAGACTTAGAGGTCACTATCTCGAAAATCTTATCCTCTTGAAGATATTGTTATTATTGAAATCAAGTATTCTATTTCCATAGTAGGATTAGTAATAATTTATCCGTCCCACTGCATGGCAGACATCTGACTTTTGTACACATCTATCATACACCCGGCTTCTTATAGTTGATGCACAAGGATAAGCAATTTTTGCATTCACTTCCTTACTCTTTGAGGTTCTATACCTTCATATAGGTCAATACCATATCTCAAGGGAATGAAGTCTTCCTTGGAGTTTTCCCAATAATTGGAATATGTCCAAGGAATACCGTTAATGTGACAGTCCCAATACACTCTTCTCTATGCTTCTGAACATCTTCAGAACTAAGATCTAAGAGGTATCCTTGAGATCATATCTCAAGTATGGAATAGCCAGATTATAAAACACTTATTATCATCTTTATATCATTCCAAATGATTAGGATTTTATCTACGTTTAACGTGATGAACACAATGGCACTCCCACTAAGCTTCACATTGTTCATCAAGATTCTATCTGAAATCATAACCTTTATAATTTCATCAAATCTATAATGTTCTTATTTGAGTCCATAGATGGAGTTCCTTAGCTTGCACACCTTGCTTTTCTCAACTATGAAGCCATTAGGCTACTTCATGTGCATGTACTCGTTGAGATATTCATAAAGGAATGCAATAATGGTTTCCATTTTGTAGATGTCAAAGTCAAGTTGTGTAGCTATAGTTAGCAATATTCTGATGGGTTTAAGCATGGTCACTGGAGAGCAAGTCTCATCACAAGCGATATCTTCTCTTCGGTGTGTATCTTATGGATATGAGATGTGCTTTGAAGGTTTGTACATTCTCATCAGGTTCCCTCTATCTCTTGGAGATTCATTTATACCTAACAAGTCTTACCCTTATAGATGGATCCTCAAGGGTCCATATACAACATTTGTATATGAAGTCTACTTTGGAATTTATTTCTATCATCCATCTCTCCATGTCATGATCCTTCGAAGCTTCATCATATGAAGTCAGATCATCGTCAGATTTAACTGACACATGAAATCCATCCTCAAACTCATTTGAAGAGGTATGAGTGTTTCGTCTTTAATTTTTCTTTTAGTTTCCGATTTCAGGAGCCTCATTATCTTCTCAAGATTCAATGAGTTCCTTCACTTCATTTTAATCTTGATTCTCAAGAGTCTGATCCTCTAAGAATCATATCCTTAGAGATGAAATCTTTTAAGAATTAAAGGTCATAAAGTAGGTATCTAATACCATCCTTCATTTTCCTAATAAAGCATCTCTCTCTGGTGCTAGATTCCATCTTACTTGCATCCATGACAAAGTTATGAACCAAACAACCCTAAATCCTCAAGTGTCCAACAGCAGGTTAGGTTCCAAACCATAACTTATGAGGATGTCCGAGTTTAGATTTGCATGAAATCTTACTAAGGATATATATATATAGGGGGCCTTTCAAATAGGACGCAGGCCTTCCATTCCTAAGGAAGGCCGACCCTTTTTTGTATAAAACAGGGCACTTTAGTAGAATATGTATATAGTTTGTATTATAGGTGCACGTTATAAATACAAAGCCGCATACAAAACTGCGCATTATAATACAAACATTAAAACTGCAGATTATAATACAAAACTGTTTATAACGTGCGCCTATAATACAAACTATATACGTATTCTACTAAAGTGCCCTGTTTTATACAAAAAAGGGGCGGCCTTCCTTAGGAATGGAAGGCCTGCGTCCTATTTGAAATAAATCCTATATATATATATATATATATATATTGTAGTGTCTACTACACCTGGAAACTAAGAGGTAATTATGTTAAGATTCATCATTGATCAAATCATGTCACGCATGATCCAATTGCATCTCCTTACAACTCTATTAAGTTTAGATATATTAGGAGGAGTGAGATAAGAATGATATTCATATCTCCATAAGGTATTCCTTGAATTTATCTAATAGGTATGTGTTACCTAGGTTAGATCAAATTCATTTCATCTTCCTTCAAACTTTCGTTCTAAACCAAAAAGTGAAATCTTTGAACATTTCAAAGACTTCTAAGATGAAGGGAAGAAATCTCATATCACAAATAATCATCAATAGATATCACATATCATTAATGTTTATTATGATTTGATGATCCACATACATCAATATAGATGAGATCTTGAAAACCTTAGCATCTTACACCATTCCCAGTGAAGAGTGCATTGGACATTTTTACTTTGAATAAAATATTCACAAGTACGTAAGATTTGAAATTTTAGACATTCTAAAGCTTCATCTAAAACTAGTCTATTGATCTCATCAATAGACTATATCCAATGCGTGATGCCAGATCATTATCAAATGATCTTCATCCTCCTATTGATCTTTTAAGGTTTAATTTTCAGTATTTAAAAATATTAATGAACCATTCATTAATTTTCTAATTAGTAGAGTCATATAGACGTTAGATTGCTTTCTAAAACATATCCATCACAACTCTTTATGATTGATCTTTTCCAGAATTCATGTTTATTTCCAGCATAGAAATAAACTATGAGTATATTCTAATATCTAGGTCATAGAGACATTCTCTAAAACTAAGGTCTCTCTCGTTAAAAATATAAGTCTATCTATACAATAGAGATTGTTGCAACAATTGCATCAACATCCATGTGGATGACTATTAAACCATTAAGATCAAATCTTGTAATAAAACATGTGCAACAATTGTAAGTGTTATTAAAAGAATGAGATATAATTATTAGACTTTGATCTTATCCTATAAGGACGTCAATTTCAATGATGATATGTAGATGTAGATTATTTTGATGTCCTATCTGGGTCCTTCTCTAAGTATCTAAGATAGTCAAGATAGTCATATTATCGATACATTGACTTACTGCAGCATTGGCATTCATCCAACTCTTCAGATGTCATATGGAAATCATATAAGTACAATCAATTCATTGACTTTAATTCTTTCTTGGGTCAGACCCATGCTTCCACCATGCTAACATCATCTATAAACAACCATTGCTTAAGACCAAGGATCTCTTATGTTGAACTCAAAAGGATTTCGATATAAGAGTATTTCAACATTTATATATGCTTCATTCAATTCATACAATATGAATATTATGAATCTTCATGGATTACTTGAGTATAGACACAAGAATGATGACACTCATCGTATCTACATCCATCTAAACTCTAAAAGACTTTGGTTCAGGTAGGTACTCAAAAGTTTTGAGTACATCATCTCTTATTGAGACACCATTCTGCATAATGCAGTGATCCATGTCACTCATGATTAAATGTCGAGAACACATATGTATACCAAAACATCTTCTTAGATTTTATAAGGATTATTTTACATATACAATCATCATCGACGTTTCACTTTCAAAGTATATTCGATGAGAAGTCAAGATTATAGAGACATACAAACTCTAGGGTTGTTGTCCTATTATCTGTTTAATTGTCATTCCACATTATTATGAGGAAACTTGCACATTGCAACCGCATACATTATGTGTCCAACTGTAAGTATAATATCTTCATCGTGGATCCAATCCATGGTATTTTACAGGTTATTATTGAGTATATTGTTGAGTGTGTTTAATGAGGATTATCTGAAATAAGAAATTTGCATAAATATATATTTTACTTTGATTTAGGAATTTTTATATCAAAGTTGACTTGCCTTGTCAATACTGAAAGTTTATTCCCTTATTCACTTTCAATGTAAGAGATATACTTACCATTATATTCCAAGCAAGATCTGGGATCTCCTTTCTTATCTTTGTTGCATCACAATAATATAAGAACTTCCAACTCGGATAAAATGAAGCAGGAATCCATTCCTCCTTGCAAGTCTAACTTGCATTCCTAATTCGATCTTTAACAGTCGTGCCCACCACCCCTAAGGCGACGTTGACCCGTTGTTAATTGACCAACCATCAACATGATTAGAACTTGCTATGCGCAATCCAATATCGCCTTGATAATATGAGGAATATATATTAGTGTCACTACGCATACGACCTTACTATTTTGAGAAGCAAAGAGCCCGATCCAGATACGCTTGTATGTAGGGTCACTTCAGACATGCATCTCCTACATACAATCCTTGGTGATAGAATCCTTTACTTTAATGGGAGACCATGGATGTCACTTATGTGATCCTCCATGTCATGTTCAAATTCTAATTAATCATTATGAATCATATTCATATAATTAGTTCTTCCTAGAGTAATTATTCACAATAAAGTGTTTGATTGGATCTAATTAATTCAATCATATTAAATCAATTATTAATCCAATGCATCAACCAACAAATAATTTTGATTATTACTTGAAGAATGGTATAATCTCAAAATACGTATTATTTGAATTTTAATAATTAGAAAAATACATCATGATCGCTTAAAGTATTATCCTTTCCTTACCCGTTGTCATTGTCAGTATTGACGGGAGTGGGACAGGCCACTCATGGAGCAACCTACTACCCCAACGCTCCTCGATTAGACACCATATCCGCCTCAGGTCAAGATAATGTGATTTGATAATATTGCATTTGAGATGATAATCAGTCATTCAACCTAAATTATACCATATAATATTTATCAAAGTCATTTTGATCAATAAGGAGATTTGCTAAACAAATCCCCAATCCTATTCAAGCAGCCATGTTTGTTGGAAAGTTCGTTATAACCAAATTGATCAAGATCATTATCTCATCATATTGGTTATTGCAATCATAAATATTTCACAAATATTCATCAATAATAATTTCATGAAATTAACCATTAATTTAATTAATTAATTAATTAAATGACAATCACAAGATTCTTGATTAGGAAAGTAATTTTCAGCAGTGACTTTTACTTAATTAGCATATCTCAATCAAGTTAAATCAATATCATGAAAAATAAGTTTTCATGAATTTCTAATTTTATTTAAAACAGAAATAAGTGATAAACACATATTTCTAGCAATGTAAAATCGTAATTAACTCTCTAGTATGTCAGGATTCGCCATATCCAAAATAGTGGCTGCATGTTCACTAAAAAGATCATAACTTGAGCAGATGGATTCCAAATCATGCCACCTCAAGTACCAAAGTTTCCTTAATTAATGGGAAAAATACAAGTGATAATTTGGTGTTTAAACACATTAAACATGATGACAAAATTACACAAAATAAGGTTACATGAACAAAATGCGATAAAAGTTTGCACATTTAAAAATGCTCAAGTCATCTTCGATTTAAGAATCATATCCTAAACCTCTAACATAGATCTGATACCACTTGAAGGATATATAAAAATCCTTATGTGCATCACAAAAGCATGAGGATCACATCGTATGCGATCGGGGGTGGCTAGTCCCACTAGTTACTTGGGGCAGTGGAACTTTTAAAAAAAAGTACAACGGTGAAACCACATGATCTAAGAATACTTATCAGATCGTTTCATCTAAACAAAAACAAGTATTAGGTTTACCTCTTAAAGCATGGTTGTTATTGAGTCTTTAAATGAAGATACCTCTTGTCTCAAGTTCGATCCAACGGAGGAGACGCTTGTGAGCGCATTGATGAAACGTGTGCTCCTCGCAATCCATATTGATGATCCAAGCAACAAATCTCCTGATCTCGTCACACAAGATCCGATGTCTTCTTCACAAGTAAGGCACACCGAAAGAGATGGAGATCCACGATCAGTCGAAGCAGCAGCACAACGTCAAGGCGATGATGGCGTTCTTCTCTAGGCCAACATATGGACTGCCACATTTTGAGAGAGAAGGAGAGAGAGGATGTGTAAAGAATGGGAGAGATCATATATTGTGTCTCTTATTGTAACTTGAAGATCAAGGGGTGCCTCTTCTTATATAGTATTTTGGGAGTCCAAGGATCTCAATCTGTGGACAACACAAAATCAGTGGATGAGATTGATTTGTGTTCATTTCAATTGCTATGATTTTAATGTAAAAATACAACAACAATTAATTTAATTTAATTTAATATGTATTGAATAACTAATATAAATTAATTTCAAATTAAATCAATTATTCTTGGAGATAATTGGGAAGGAGATAATCATCCGACCATGATAAGGGGGACAACCACCCAATCCAAGTAGGACTTGGTGGACATCCACCACCTTTGTTGGTGGATGACAATCTTCTTCCCATGAGATTACATTATCTCATGAAAATATCCACATTATCTCACAATAATAATTTACAACTATCTTGTGATCATTATTGAAATCATGCCATTGGAAATTTGTGAATCAGATTCACAAAAAAAATATAAATTATATTTTCAACTAATTATCCAATGTGAATCCAATTTACATCAATAATTAATCAATAAATATAATACAATAGGCTCTCTCTAATACATTATAAATCACATTTAATATATACATATATATATATGATTAATATGTATTGTATTATCCAAATTATTCATATCCTTGATAATTAGATCACATTTAATCGTCTTGGATCTCTATTCTCTTGTGCCCAAATAACATGAATCGATAATTAAATCACATTTAGTTATCTTAGATAACTTTCATAACATGAATCAAATTCTTATTATTCATGATAATTAAATCACATTTAATTATCCATTGCTCAATGCTCAGATACATATATCAAAAGTGAAATTATCCTTGAACTCTTTCAAGGATAATGTGTTTTCTCCTTGGATACTTAGAGATAAGGATATTGTGATTGTACGTTCCACATATAGTAACTTGTATATTGAAATCATATCTCAAATCCAGATATTGTGGAACTGCCATAGATGTATAATTAAATCAAAACTGTAAATCTAATCTTTTCATTACATCTGAATCACATTTAGATTACTATTCAACATTTGGATCAAGATCATATTACTTATCTATTGAAAGGAGTCACTAAAATCCAAACCGTTTCATCACTCCCAAGGAATGGAAGCATCATGGTTATATAATCGTTTATGTCACATCATCCTCATGTCTTCCTAGTACATGTTCATCCTGCATATTGGAAGACCTAGAATAAACCTGAAGTTTTAGATCTATTTGGATTGTCTCCTTCAGGGATTTATCATTAAGTTTCTCATTTAATCATTGGGATTTTGTATCGATCCTATACTTTTCAAAAGCATATATCATACCCAGGTGTTGATCATATACTTTTCAAAAGCATATATCAAACCTACCAATTAAGTCAAGCTTCCAAAGCGATACGAGCATGCACGGAATTTGATCCCAATCTCTCATGAGTGAGCTCATGCCTTCTGGGTCAGTAAATGAACTTGTGTGATCCCTTTGAGAGATCTTACTACTCATATGCCCTTCTATGCACACCAACATGCCAGTGTAGACCTTGATTAGGCCATTAACCTGTCGGTCTTCCAAATGTATATGCTCGGACATATAGTAACACATCTGTCTCCGGTCAGAGGATGCATACCTATATCGAGACATCATACGACATCGATCTTTAGTTATCTTGATCTTACTAAGTCAATTCTTTGACCTAACTTGTCTGATACCTCAGAATATGCAGAAGACCTGCATCAAGAGGTCGGTTAGATATCATCCTTTAGATAAAGAATTTCCATATCCTTCTCAGGTTGGATATCCTCTCTTAATAATCATTTGACGGTTCTCGATGAGTCCTCAATCTAAGTTTTTGGACATTCTCAAGCACAACCTCTATGATTCAACAATTAAATCAACAATTGCATGATCATTAAGATGGTCATGGTACATAACCCTAATTGTAATAAGGGACCTATTATTCAAATTATGTATTCTTTATTTCAGATCAATAAATCATATGTGCAATAACATTTATTGCATAATGGCTAGCTGTGGGCTCGCATGTCCAACAATATCCCACTAGTCTAAGAGTCATTAATGGGCTAATCTTTAAATCCACACTCATGTTTTAATCATAAGCTATTTAGTAAAGTAGCTAGGTAAGCCAACTTGTCATTATGTTCCCAGGAGAATACGCTAAATCCTTTTACAGTATCTGCATATTCCCTAGTAACAGTGCTCACATCCAATACGAATGTTGGATCCTAAGCAACCAATACTCAATTTTGTCAGTTATAGTGTCCTTGACACTACCGCTCAATAATTATTATAACCAGTATGTAATTTCCGTTATCCTTATCAGGATACCCTTATTTTTATTAATGGACCTATTATGCAAATTATGTATTCTTCATTTCAAACCACTGAATGATATTTGCAATAACATTTATTGCATAAGGACTCACCGTGGGCTCGCATGTCAATTACCAGATGATGAAGGAGATCTCAAGAAACTCGTGTGAACTTACAATCAAGATGTAAATGCTCGATTCTAGAAAGAATTGACCAAAATGGTTAGATGATATGCAACTCAAAGGAATGGTTCTGGAACAAGGATTTCTCAGATGCGAAATGAGTCGAATCGAAGTGAAATTGATTCTGATTTGAATTGAGAATAAATGATCAGTGATTATGGAATACTAATGATGCAATTAGATTTCTAATTATGTCATGAGGATCAAGGAAATTCAAAATGGGGTGGATGTGTTCTCCTGGGAATAGGGTGTATGACCCTTGGTGAAAGCTTCAACGACTGGTGATTCTGGAGCTGTACGCTCGCGATGCGGTAGTGCAAAGCCAAGGATGGCCTTGGAACCTCTTCCCCGGAGATCCACCTTCCACGTGGGACTACTCATGGGTGATATCACCATTGGAGTCGGGTGGAGCCATGTGAGGAAATTGGTGGTCTGACCACGTATTTCTGTAGTAGGAGAGATTTTTGTTGTGGAGGATGAAGTTCAAATGATTATATATATCGATTGGAGAGAGTTGGGTAGTGATTTGATGATGGGTGTCTATCTAGGTTTTTAGGAGAGTGATTTGGAGGTTTTGGATTGATGATGGGATTGAAGATGGATGCGAAAAAATATGGGAAGAAGACCAGTTGCAACAGAATGCGACAACCTTGTTCTTGGAGAAGATGGCCTAGGTGCTAACAAGTATTAGCACCTGATTGGATGGAAAGAATAAATATCGTATTAATTAAATAAATATCAAATGGCATTATTTTAATTAGTTATAAAAAGAAAAACGTATATAATTAAATTAACTAATTTATTATAATTTAATTTTATAAATAATAAAAAGTTAATGAATTATAAATATAATATTAGTAAATATGTATATAGTATACTTAATAAATAGGGTTTTTAATTTAATATTTTAATAAATAACATAATATTTTATATTTTATTAATTAATAAAATAATAAATAAGGCCTGAGTTATTTTTTAAATTTTAATAAATTATTTTAGATATGAAAATAAATATAGGTATAAATGACATAGTTGATATTCATCTATAAATTAAGGTTTATAATTTAATTAAAATAATAAATAACGTTTAGAAATTTTGAAATAATTTATACACAATCTAAAATATAAAAAATAACTAAAAATTATTAAATCACTTAAACTATAAATAATGTGTTCTGAATAGAATAAATAGCCCACAAACCCAATTGTCATTAGGTCCCAAAATCAACTTTTTCAAACTAACTCTAATTTTAGTTAAATCACATTTATTATTTAAATAATATTATTATGAAATTTAAAAATGAGTAGATGAAATTGGAGTTTGTATGAAGAAGTTATGATGTTCGAAAGATGAGAAATTGTAAATTAAAAGCAAGATTTCTTAGCATATATACAAGTTGGAATTGTTTTTAGGATTTTTATATATTTAAATACTTTTTTAGAAATAAATAGAAGAAGAGTTTGGTGAGAAACATGTAGAAATGAATTAACTAATAATCTTTGTAGTTTTAATAAATAATGGATAATTAACGAATACGATGTGCAGTGTATAAATATTTTTTGTGGTTTTCTTTCTCATCTCATCTTACTTTGATATTTGTCAACCAGTCATGCTGACTTGGTCATGAGGGTTAAGTTATATAAATATATTCTTTAGTTATATTTATATTTAATAGTCATATTGTATAATATATACATATTTATAGTCTACCTTTTTTTATTTTCTTTCTTTTTATTTCTTTATTTATTTACAGATTTTCAATGCATAAAAATGAATTTTTATTTATGAATGATATTTTGATAGGAAAATAAAATTAATAAATATTTACATGCATTTGTTATGGATTTTAAGATAAAATACGACAGAAGTGTTAATGAATCATGGATTCATCAGTATGTAGGACTCAATAAAAGTAATGGCTCGGTCTTTTATTTGTGCTTGAGATCCTTTTTTAATCTTGAGCTAGAGCATTGAACTCCTTTGTCTTCTTAGCTTCTTATTCACTTAAACTTGAGTTCCTCATGATTGAGCTTGTTTACTAGGTTCCCTGCTTTTCACTTAGCTTCAAGCTAATGGCACAAGTTTTGTTACCATCAAAGTATGCATGTTAATGCATGAACTAAAAGTTTTCACTCACATTTATGAGAAATAATTGTTAAAGTGGGGTTTATGATACAACACCATAGGAATATAAACCATACCATGAGAAAACACCAAGGGCTCTACGAATGTCAAACATATAGGACCAATAAAATCATATAGAACAAATAACAAGAGGAGGGTAAAATTTGTTACCTATGATGTTGTTCTTCAAGATCTCCCCCCCCCCATGGAATGGTGTTATGATATGCACAAGCAACGACTGCACGTGCACCCTGATGACCTTGTGAAACTCTAGTAACGGTGCCTGGAGTATTTTTTCATTTATGATAAGGGCTCTCCAACACAATGAAATAGATCTAATGAAGGATGGAAGAAGGATAGAGGATTTGGAAACCCACTCCCTCTATTTAGAGAAAAAAGGGGTATCGAGTTCGATTTGGATCTTTATATGATACCGATCCATTTAGTTTAAAATGGTTGTATCTTGAGCTCCGGATCTTGGATTTCAATGTTCTACAACTTGTTAGATAGGTTTAGACAAGTTGTATGAAATGGATTTACTTGTATTGTTCAAATATTAAGAACTCTCTAAATTTCAAGAATATGAGGTTTCACATCATAAAAATCTTAATGGAAGACTCATCCTCCAAGATTGATGTTTAACATGCAATGTATTGAAACCCACATCGTGATACTATGTTTTTGAAAGAGAATCGAACTAGGATTTGGTGATCATACCTTTAAAAAGGTATGGATTTTTTTACATGTATCCGCCACAGATTCCCATGTTGCTTACCAAGGTGTGTGTGTTTTTATTTAGTTCATGTACAATTGTTTCTAACTTATCTATGTTACTCCCAAGAGTTTTTATTTCAGTTGCATGAGTTGTTCAGATAAAGAAATAAAAAATGAAATCACATGAATGTTTTTTTAACAAACTAACTTCATTTTTATAACTGACTATAATGGTATATGTAGTATATTTTAGCAACTTGTTTTCCTTCTTCAGTGTAACGAGAATTTCATGTAAACAAGAAAATTGATCTTATACTTCTTCTATATAAGATTCTTTAGAATTTACCTCTTTATTGTATTGGTCCATCAATCCGAGCAAGGCTTTTTCTTTATTTAAGTTGTTGATATTACTCTCAAAAGAACTGTAGGTATCTGAGTTGGATTTGAAGGAGTTCCAAGTAACTTGAAAGCTTTCCTCTTCGGGTGCACGTGGTAGTGTCTGTGGATTTTCCCCTTTATTGTTTCTAAACTTCTTTTCCTTTGCTATATTTGTGGCTCTTTGTTTCTTGATTGATCCTTTTCTTGAGTAGGGTAATATTTCTTAAAGTGGTCCTTCTTTTTGTAGTTAAAGCATTCAAGTCCACTTCTTTTTCTACTGTCATCTTTCTTGAAGATTTTCTTAAACTTTCTTATGAACATGAAAATGTTATCTTCAGAGCTTTCATATAAGGCCGGCTCAATAGCTTCAAGTGGGATACCCTTTTTCTTCTTGACATATGCATCTACTTCACTTGTATTTGTCTTATCGGATTCATAGGAGAGAAGTTTCCCTATAAGTTCATCAATCTGCATATTTTTGGCGTAGTTTGCTTCTTTTATCACAGTTGTTATGGTGTTCCATACATCAATGAGGGATCAAAGAATCTTTTTCACTTGATTAAACTTCGAAATCTCCACATTAAGGTTTCAGAGGAAGTTGATTGTTTCAGAGACCCTTGCATACATGTCCCTGATAGACTCTCCAACTTCCATTTTAAATAGCTCATATTTTTGTTGGTGGATACTGACTCGTGTCTCTATCAACTTTGTTGTTCCTTTGTATGTCAAACTGAGTTTATTACATATTTTAAATGTAGTCTCGCATGCTAAAACATGGTTGAACTCATCTTTTGTGATGAAAGAGAACATGGTGTTCATTGCTTTTGAGTTGTGCGTATCTCTCTTCTTTTCAGCATCGGTTAATATTGCACATGTTGCATGTCTTATATACTTCAACTTTATAATGTTCCACGCATTGATATCGTTGAACTCGAAAAATATTTGCATGTTTATCTTCCAATAATTGTAGTTGGTTTCATCGGAGTGAGGATGTTTGATAGTTAATTGGCTCTTGAAGTTTATGCTTGTAGATGCTTTCATAGGTCCTTTAGGATTTACCATGTAGCACTAATCCTTGCATTGATATCACTCGTGAGTGTCAGATCATGAAACCACTAGAAAGAAGGTGAATAGTAGTTCGAGACAGTTTGAAAATATTTTATGAAAGTAATAACCAAAATAAAATATCCAATCATTCAAGCCAATCAGCACACTGTATACTCAAGAAAGATTGTGTCTCATTTGAAGGGCCCCTTACACAAATAAAATTTCATATTTGGATATTCGAATCTAAATTCAGATATTCTTTATACATATGCAATTCATGTTTGATTTCTATTCAAATACGTATCTATCTTCAATAATTTTTTCAATATGATAAACATATATTCGGATATACCCATATCCAATTTTATCCCTACCTATCGAGCATCTATAACTCGAGTCTTACGTGTTTCTTGCAGGTACTCCAGGAGCCCAACAATAGCATCACCCATAAAACCTTGGTCAGAGTGGCTCCAACCGCCAAAGTACAGTAGGACCCAAAACCATTGTTGATACCTTCATCATGCAAAGTTAAAGAAGATGACGGAGAAGAGAGGAAACTTAAAGGTACCCTCAGATCAAGGGACCCATCAGTCTCAGCCATTGAAGGAGCTCCTCTCCTAGGTCATTCGATCATTTAGATCAACTGCTCTAAAGAGCAATGTGTGGAGATGCTCTGGTTCTTGAATCGAAGTCACACCATTCCATCCCTGCACACCACGTGGCTAGGGAAGAACTGCACGATCAAGCTCCTTAAACTAGTTGTCCTCCATTAGATCAGATGAGCCCCTCAGGTGCTTCACCCATGTGAGTGGGCATTTGGCAGTCTCTCTCTCTCTCTCTCTCTCTCTCTCGTTTGGTAACCGGGTTACCCCTGGGCTACCGCGGCGTAACCCGGTTTACCCCCCTCTTTTCATGGAATGGAATTTTATCACAATCATAGTGACAACACATCACATTCTTTATTCCAACCCCCTCCAACCCTCATAACCATCCCAAACATATACTATTCCAATCAGGTTACTTCAACCCAACCCAATCCACCCCAACCCAGCAACCAAACAGACCCTAAGCATCATTGATGTCCATGAATACCCTAGCTTTGGGTCATTTGTACCAGTGCTTAAGTTATTCTCTAATTTTGCATATATGCCCCTTGCATCGTATTTGGAGTTGATTTTAGTTCCCAAAAATTGTAGTTTGGTCCCTGATTTGAATATTTTACATATTGTAAAATTTTATACCAATTTTAATGAAATCAAATGTATGAAGTACCTTGTTTAATCATCTTTCTTTTGAACTATTGTGTGATTTTCTAAGCTAAATTTTATTTTGATGTGAATTTTTAAGTAAAACCATGGTTCTAATATTGTAAATTCTATATAAATTCAAGGTAGTTTGATTTTTTTTGGAAATTGGATATATTGTGAACCTTTTGTGTAAGTAAACTTTTGGCATATGTCTTATTTGAATCCGTTGAGAATAGTATTTTGTAGAAATTAATTATGCATTTCTTATTTGATTTTTTAGGGTGTTTCATGCAAATTTCACAAATAAAAAATACATAGATTTCCCAGTTATGTTCTATATAATGTAATTTATTAAGAATTTAATTTCTGATTTACAATATTAAAAAAATAAAAACCTCATATCGGGTCCTACTGCATTTTCATATTTATTTAATTCACATTAATCCCAAAAAGTTCAAAAATTATAAACTAGATATCATTTTCATTCTATATCGTCAATTTTTTTGTTTTAAAAAGTATGGCATTTGCATCCCTAACATAAATAAACAT
Source organism: Ottelia alismoides (assembly GCA_037367405.1). Classification (NCBI taxonomy): domain Eukaryota; kingdom Viridiplantae; phylum Streptophyta; class Magnoliopsida; order Alismatales; family Hydrocharitaceae; genus Ottelia; species Ottelia alismoides. The sequence continues at coordinate 1,406,248 of JAZKJV010002860.1, read as the reverse complement.
CTTTAAAATTATATAATTCATATTAAATTTCTATTAAATCAAGAAATATAAAAATCATTGTTTGATATCGTAATTAGATAACGTTTAGAAAAAATAAATTAAAGAATTTTAGGGCCATTTTTTACATAATTCCTATTTACAAGCTGACCATATTTCCCTTGAAAAAATTTTAAGAACTTTTTCATTTTAATTATATTTTTATGCTTTTAAAAAATACAATAACATTCTAAAATCGTAAAAACCCAAAAACATGTGTTTCCCTTTATTATTATTTTTACCACACATAAAAATATAGAAACCCTCTATTGGAGTCACATCTTACATATACGTATCACTATAGTTTCTCTCTTTTCTTTTAAGCATTTTAAAAATCAATTTAATATTTACCAAATTAAAAATATAAAAATATAAAAAAAAACTCAAAAAGCTTTGGCAATTGCTTTCAGTACATAACATTTAATGCATTCGCATTTTCATTCATTTTATCACATTAACTCATTTGTAATGCATTCGCATTTGCATTCACTTCATCACAATGTTTTGAAATAAAACCAGAAAAATTCCCCTTATGGTATTTATATGGTGTTAACAATAACGTATTGTTGCCCATTTGTTAAACTACCATGATTAACTCATTTTGTATTGCTTTCAGGGTGCACCACACTTACCTTTATTTCACATAAAATTGCATATATTGTTTTGTACTGGGGTTAGATATAAAAACTTGACCCACTTCTTGTGTTCGACTTTGGAATATTACCTAAGTCAAAGAAACTACATTAGGCTCTCTTCACGGAGATTCACTATATTTTTATTAGGATTAGAATCAAATTAGGATTAGGAATCCTAATGGGGTTTGACTCCTGATTCTAATAGTAGTTGAGTTGTATTTCATTTGTAGCCCTAATGGGAATAGGATTATAGGATTGTAAATGGGTTATATATAGATGGGATGTGAGGCATTGCCTCCACACGAACACAATAACAATGTGACCCCTTGAGAAAGGGGGTAGAGAGAGAAGAGAGAGAAAGAGAGCGAGGAAACGGAGAGAGTTGTATTCGTTCTTCTTTTAGTAATCTTTCTTCTCCAGTGGTCGTGAGAGGTGACCGATCACCGTTATATCTACTTGTTCTTTCTTCACATGCTTTCATAGTGGTGATCGATTGCGCATCCGCTTCCACATTCGTATGGTGGTCTGTAACACCAAAAACCAATATCCGAGAGGAGACAATACTGTTGGCTTGTGTTCCTATCAACTGGTATCATAGCAAAGTTGGTATCGCTTTCTTCCCATCAAGGAGTATAAGAGTTGGGATCAACGTTGTTGAAGGGACATGATGCGATAGATCAGAGTGAGATTCAACATCGACGAGATGACTCAATGCATCAGATGCATAATCCTTAGAAGACATGATATGGTGGTCTCTTGGATAAGTCGACCTGAGGCTTCGAAGAATTCTACTAGCGACGACTGATAGGAGATCATGCAAGGTGGCATGTTGAGGGCATCCAATGACGGGTGTGTCGCCCAAAGGCGGTGAGTTCCTGCTAACGGGACTTGCGGATGATGATGATGGCCCAATACAGACTTAAGACGATGAAGAGATCATGATGGAATTCAAAACAAGGGGGAGATTGTTAGGATTACAGCCAAATTAAGATTAGGAATTGTAATGAGGTTGGACTCCTAACCCTAATAATAGTTGAGTTGTATTTCATTTGTAGTCCTAATGGGAATATGATTATAGGGTGGTAATTGAGCTATATATAGATGGGGTGTGAGGCATTGCCTCCACACCACCACAAAAATAATGTAATCCCTAGAGAAATGGGGTAGAGAGAGAGAGAGAAGAGAGGAAGAGAGCGATGGAAGGGAGAGAGTTGTACTCGTTCTTCTTTTAGTGATTTTTTTTCTTCCGATAGTCGTGAGATGTGACCAACCACTGATATATCTACTTATTCTTTCTTCACGTGCTTTCATGATGGTAATCGATTGTGTGTTCGCTTCTGCATTTGTATGGTGGTTCATATCGTCAAAAATCAGTATCCGAGAGAAGACGATATTGATGGTTTGTGTTCCCATCAAATGCTATCATAGCCGAGTTGGTATTGCTTTCGTTTCCACCAAATTTATTAGTGTGGTTTTCGAGTGGTTGTTTCTGTTGAAGTTACTATAACTCGATTAAATTAACAAGGGTAGAAAATGGTTATTTAGTAATCACCGCTACTATTAGGAATAAGTAACATGTCATATCCCAACAAGGACGTTGCGAATGTAAGTAGGAGTAATTGTAACACCCCAAAATAATGACAAATACTTAGAAGTCACAAAGTTTGAAAGTGTGTCATAAGCAACGGGGATTGGTAGCTGAAAATTTGGACTTAAAGTGTAACATTTTTTATGGTTGTCAATGAGTTCGTTTCGATCTGAACTAATAAGTTGCTAGAGCCAACATCCCTGATTACAGTCTGTGATCTAGGCTTTAGACTTTACATTTGGTTTTGCTAAAAATAGAGTCTCACACCCCTTGTATTCATGGAGAGATTTCTATTAGAGATCCAACCCTTATAAGCTTTATGTTCTTGATTTTCTGTAATCGCATTCTCTATTTCATGCAATCACTCACAAATCGATACTTGAGTGTCGAGTTTCAAATAATTACTTATATCATTCTTCAACTTTATTACTAAAATCATTATGTTAAGGTGAGCCATCTTTGATAACGGGCCACGAGTAGAGATGCCTGGCAAGTTGAATGAGTCGAGTCAGCCTCGACTCAGACTCAAACATGATAACCAAACTCAGACTCGATGAGCTTTGAATCTAAGAAAGTTGACTTGAGCTCAAACTCGTTGAGTTCATTTTGGCTCACGAGTCTCTTAATGAGACTTTAGTAGGTTGATTTCTATATATCTTGTTTGTGAATTTTCTTTTACAACAAAGTTCTGGGCTAGCATCTTCGGACTGTTATTGGGAAAACTGACTCGGGTAACTTGTTGAGTTCGAGCTCTAAATACGGGCCCGTTGACAATAACTTAAAATACTTAAGTCCAAGTTATCAAGTAGTAATCTCATATTCTCATTATTCACTCTCAAACTTCGTATGTTTTAGATTGGTTACTATATTGTGGGCGTTACAACCTTCCTCCACTTATATTTGTGACATTGTTGTTGCGATATGTCTATCACTTATTCGCAGTAATAATGACATACTGCACTTTTCGGGTAGCATTTTCCTCCTATGTTTTTATAGGGGTATCCCTTTCTGCTAATAGAGGAAAATCACTCTAATACCATTTGTAATGTCATGAGTTTAGATTCCCACAATGTTATCGAGAAAACCGATCTCGACGCCTTGTTGGTCTAGGGCACTAATGTACCATTGACAACCACTCGAAAACTGTAAACTCAAGTTGTCAAGTAGTAGTCCCCCAATCTTAGATGGATCGTGACTTTTTTTGTTTTTCTATATATTTTCGGCACTCCGGCAGTCGGCAGGGGTCATCTCTTTATGGAACGTAAATCAATTGCCAAGGTTTAGTCCCCGGTATGGGCAGTGTTTCTTTACTTTCTTACGTTGTTCGTTTTTATTTTAACATCTTCTCGTCCATCTAATTTTGTACTCCCGTAATCGGGTGGACTGTCCTGTGTATTCCTTCCTCGTGATACGAATCAATGCATGATTTCAGAAAGAACGAATCACACTATCCATGGCCCATTTTCGGCTTCACGAAACTTCTATTTTTGTAGCGCCTATACAAATTAAACTCTCTCACTATTTCTTGTCTCTAAATTATATAATCCATTTTAAATTATGGACATAAAAATAAACTGTAAAAATGTCATGTGACCCATTAATTCCACTATTATGATGAACATAATTATGATAAATTCACCACTTTCTATGATTAGCAGTTGAGGATATGCATGAAAGTAAAAGGACATCTCAAATCATAACACTTTAATTTGAATTCGTGCTAAACATCATATTACATCTCCTTGGCTTGTGGCGTATAGATATATGACATCAAATATTTACACCAAGAAGCCATGCACACACCCCAATCACTATGTTAACTAGGTAAAATTAAATAAAAGAATTATACACTCTAAAATTGAAACTGGAAATCCGCAATCTACATTGTGCGTATATTTCATTTCTCTCAACCCTTCTTATGTCTGCAACAGTTCATCCTTCATCAACTTTCGGCTCAGATTGTTGAACCGTTCCCTCGAATAATGCCTCGATGCCTTTCTCCAGTCGGTACCAGCCTTCATCATAGTCGCAAACTCATCGTAGCTTATGCGTCCGTCCTGAAATTCCGAATAAATTTAGTTTAAGAGACAGTGTAAGAAAATACAGTTGTTCCTGGAGTCATAACTGTAAGTTTTAAGATGAAAAAGGCAAATAAATCAGCAAACGTTCTGCAGGAGTTTCACATTTTCAAGTGCACGGGTGGTTTCCAGTGAACGATTAGCGAAAGTCAGACTGAGAATTCGCTAAAACCCAGTATTTTTTAACAGAGCAAATATGATAAATAAGGCGAAAACATGGAAAACTTGAAGCTGACCTTATCAGTATCAACATCTTGGATGATGGCATGGATGACCTCCTCAGGATTAGGACCCAAGTCATCAATGAGTGACTCTCTCAGTTCATCAATCTCTATATATCCGCTCTTATTCTTATCGAAGTACGAGAATGCTTGATGCAGATGATTATCATTTCCCAACTTCTGTGCATGAAGGGAGATGGCTACGAACTCTCCGTAATTCAGGTACCCATCCCTATCAACATCAGCCTGCACAAACAACATCACACCTCAATTAGACCGCATTATATACAATCAACGAAACTAAATGGCGATCCGGTTTTGGTTACAGACGATAATGGTAATAGAGTGTGAGTATCTTTTACCGCTTCCATGACAATCTGCAATTCAGCATCAGATACTATATGCCCAATCTTCTGATCTTCCGAAGGCCTATCTTGATCTCCTGGTATGTTACTTTCCCATTCTTTCCAGTGTCCATTAGATCGAAGGTTTCTTTAATGTCAGCCATCTCTTCAACTGATAGATGCTCAGCAATAACCTGCAAAAAGCAGTAGTTCTACTCAATATGGGAATGTCCGAGTTAAATTTATTTTATTTTTTTGAGCTGGATTAAAGTTTCAGAAATTAAACAATAGTATGTCGTTACCCTGAGAGCCTTCTTTTTTAGTTTGTTCATCACCGAAAATTGCTTCAACCTCGCTCGGACTGACTCACCCCAGGAAACATTCGGGGCCTTCTTGGCATTCTGTAACCAAGGATGATCTGCCATTTGAAACAAGAACTCTAATGAATTTCTAACAACTTGAAACTTACGGATCCGTTACACACATACATGTATACCCACATATGTGCGTATATGGCAATTTCAAGCATCGAACATGAATAAGAAGAGAACGAGGTACGCTACCCAGTACTTCTTGTGCATTTGGACGCTTGCTTGGGTCAGGATTGAGCATCCTTTTCACCAAGTCCTTTGCGCTGTCGGATACGATAGGCCATGGATCTCTTTTAAAGTCCACGACCGATCGAAGGATAGCCCGTGCAACTCCCTGTTCGGTTTCTGTACCGAAGTAGAATGGTTTAACATGAGAATTGTCCATTCAAAGCGCTAAAATCTACTTCGTAATGCGAAAGATACCAGTTCCAAATAAACACGATTCACCTGCCCAAAATGGTGGAACACCACAAAGCAAAATGTAGAGGATCACTCCTGCGCTCCACACGTCGATTTCAGGACCGTAGTTACGCCTAAGAACCTCAGGCGCCATGTAGTACGGGCTACCAACGATCTCATTGAAATGCTGGCCTGCCATTCAACCGTGTCGATATTGAAGAAGTTCATTTTTATATCGGACAAACATACGCAATGAGAATGCAGCTTTTAGGAGCATACCAGGCTTGAAAATTATGGACAGTCCAAAGTCTATAGCTTTAAGGGGAGCTGTTTCTTTCTTGTTTCCGAACAGGAAGTTTTCCGGCTTGAGATCGCGATGCATCACTCCATGCTTGTGACATATCTACATCAAACATTTCAATTGATAACCATGACCTTTAAATAGGCTATAAGAATCTTAAATTTAAAATTAAGCTAGAACATACACTTCATCCAAGTCCAAGTACTCTAGGTGCACTTCCGAACATAGTCTGAACTTAAATAGCTCTATCTATCTCATTTAACTGGACCTTATTTGAATGGAGTCGACAATCTCGAATCACCCTCAAACTGTATCCATCTCTGTAGGAGGAAATTCTTGTACTAATCATGGAAATCGAAGTTTCCTTGCTATTTACTATTTTCATATCGATTATTAATATAGGTATCATTTCTTTGCAACCAAAATATTTATACTATTAATGTAGAGGATTATCCGTGCGGAAGCTCCATTTTTTCCTATTAACAAATATCTAGCATAAAATGTCGATCATGTACCATGGAGTCTGAGTTATGACACCTATAAAACATAGGCATATCTTGAGCAGCGTATGTACATATGTAATTTATTTTCCTAATTTATACGTACATATATATAGGGAAAAATGGGGCTGCCCCTTAGGAGTAGCCTACATGGCTGCCCCACCCTATTTTTTGCAAAAAAATTATTTATTTGAGAAAATATCACCATGTATATTCATCCCTATATTCCTCCTATATGCCATTCGAATTTCGTCAGAAACAGAGACTCCTACGGTCTTTATCCAGACATCATTTTTTAACGATCACAGGATTTTTTAAATCGACCATGTCTGGATGGAGGCCGTAGAAGTCTCTATTTCTGACGAAATTCGAATGACATATAGGAGGGATATAGAGATGGATATACATGATGATATTTTTCAAAAAAAATAAAAAAATTACCCAAAAATGGGGCGGGGCAACCCCATCAACCCCATATATATATATATATATATATATATATATATATATATATATATATATATATATATATATATATATATATAAAATCAAAAGTATGAATTAAATCATTTTCCCAAAAGCAAGAAAAACAGGGTGACCAAAACAGAGCAAAGACAGAGAACCCGGAGAAGAGGAAAACTTTGAAACAAAGCATGCGAGGACCACCATGGACAAACCTGGACAACTTCAACGATGGTCCTAGTCACCTCAGCCGCTGCCCTCTCTGTGTAGTGGCCCCTTGCAACGATCCGATCGAAGAGCTCCCCACCCTCACAGAGCTCCATCACAAGATGCACGGCCACATCGTCCTCATACGCCCCTTTAAGCTAACGATGTTAGCGTGATCAGGCAAGTGCTTCATGATCTCCACCTCCCTTATCACGTCATCCACATCCATCGACGTGCGCAGCTTCTTCTTGGATATAGACTTGCACGCGAATACCTCCTTGGTCACCCTGTCCGTGCACAAGTGTGTCACACCAAACTCCCCACGCCCGAGCTCCTTTCCGAGCTCATATTTCGTGGAAAGATCACGCCCGGTGGGGTTTCTGAGGACTGTGAGCTTGGGGATGCCGTCTGGGTCATAGCCGTTGCCGTTGGCAGTGTGCTTTCTCTGTTTCGCTTCTGTTTCTCCCCTGTTTTTGGGGTTCTTGTTTTTCTTCTTGGAGGAATAGGGCAGGCCGCAAGCATTCCCCATGGTATGTGATGTGGGATTGAAGGTGCGGGGGAGACGATATCGAGATTGACGATATCTGGGCTGTGGCCTGTGGGTGTTTTTGTGAATAGTAACCAGGGAAACAGGTGTTTTGTTGGGAAAGCGGAATTGAGATGGGAATTTGACAATATTGACCGGAGGGGAGACCCCCGTGTTGGAGGAGAGTGGTGGCTTCTGTTCGAAAGATGGAATGAGTCGGGGGGTCCGCTCTGTTTTTCGTGTGAAGGCGAAGGAACGGTATAACGACTATTCCAATACAATTTCTAGATTTCGTGATGGCGTTTGGTAAAAAAAAGGGTAGTTTCCCTCATGGGATTCCTTCGGGGTGTGGTTTTGTCGAATTTTCCGCACAGTTGGCAGTCCATTGGAGGCTTAGCAATTAAAGTATACTAGGGTGCATACCCGCGCTTTGCAGCGGAAAATAAAATACATTCTGCATCATCTTAATTGTACCATGTATGATCATCATTATCTTTAATATATTATAAATTAATCTATAATTATTATTATGATTATAAAAATACCAACATAGCATTTAGAAAGTATTTTTTTACAGTAAAATATGAAAATAAAAGGTTAAATAATAAGAATGTATTTAGAACTTAATATGTAAATTATAAAGGCACATATTATGTACAATGTATCTATCTTTTGAAAATGTTGTACTTAGGGTAATACTATTTAAATTTTTTTATATTAAAATTAATTTTTTTCTTTGAAATAATGTCTCTATTGAAAAAAATACAAAATCATTCCAATATAACATCACAAACATATGTAGGTATATGTACATATTAATATAGTAAATATAAAAGAAAATATGAGATTATAATATCTAATTTAATAAAATATTAGAATAGAGAGAGAAAGGGCAAGGAGAGAGAGAAGAGGTGAGAGAGAGATGGGTTTAAGAGAGAGAATAGAAATGGAGAGGAGAGAGGGAGAGAGAGATCGGTGGAGGGAGAGAGAGTGAACGAAGAGAGAGGTGTATAAGAGGAATTGATGTGGAGAGTACCCACGTATCAAAAAGCTAGTTTCTTTTAAAGATGTATATAGATACATTACATCAGTAAAAATGATTTTATATCATATACGAAAAATGTGAGAATTTAAGTTTTTCCCTTTAATCCGTGAACTTGAGTTTAACTCAAAAAGTTTAATGCTATTACCATTATATTATCAAGGAAATAAATAAAATATTATAAGTTCAACATACATCAAAAATAATTATAGATAAAATAATTGACATTTTCATTATTAACATATAAACATGTGCTTCATTTCTGTAAACCTTTTATCTCAATTTTTAACCATATTTATTTAATATTTTACGGGAATGTTTTCACAATATTATATTTTTTATCATTTTGCTAGAAATCGACATCTTTATAGTATTTAAATTCATTAATGTCCAAATTTATGAAATTGATATTATTGAATTTTAATATTCTATAATATTATTATATTGATTTTAAAACTTACGCTTAAAATGAAGTGATTTCATGAAGTCATTTTAACTCTTGTATTTACAATATAATCCATAAACTTAAATTATTTATTAAACTTTCAAATATTTAATACATAAATATTAAATTTTAAAATAACAAATTAATTATGTTTTATAGATGACTTTGAACCTATTATCATATATCAATCACAAATCAATAGGATGCTATGAAGAATAATATTCATACCATAAAATATTCTAAATTATTTTATTCATGATTCATTTGATATGAAAAAAAATATTTCTTAAAAATTATTACAAATGAATGGAGTCAAGAGTAAATATGAAAATTGCATTCGATGTTTCCAAAATGGTAGGTTTAAAAGTAATATAATAATTTTGAAAGGAAAATTCTAACTTATTTTTTTCAAATTTTATAAATTTTTTTTGAAAGGTCATTTTTTTATAAAATTTTATAAAAGATATAAGTAATGTATACTTTACTTCTAAATTAAGAAGTGAGAGAAACATAATGGGAATTAATGAGGGGAGAGAATACACTTAACTTCTAAATTTAGAAAGAAGTGAGAGTAATATAATGCGAATTAACGAGGGAAGAGAGAGGAACAAATTGGATTAGATTAACTCAACGTGGGGAGAGAGAGAGAGAGAGAGAAATAGTGGAGAAGACAAAGTGAAGAGAGAGAAATACAAAGTGCGGGAGGGAATCTAGAGATAGGCGGGAATGAGCGAGAGAAGCAAGGGATCGTGAAATGGAAAACAGCCATATTGCCACGTGTTTCGTTTTGAGATGAAGTGGTGAAAAACCCACTAATAGTATGGGTAATAGATTTTCCTATTCTATGTTTGGTCCAAGAATTTTTCTTCCAAGATTTTATATATTTGAAAAATGGGGCTTCACCTTAGAAGCTAACTTAGCTCTCTTCCTCTTATTTTTCTTGTTTTTTTTTTGAAATTTTCTTCCATTAATATTCATCACTAAATTTCTATATTAAACCATTCAAATTTCGCATAAAACATATATTTCTATGACCTCCATCTAAACAAACATTTTTTAATGGTCACCAAATTGTTGAAATCGACAATGTCTGGATAGAGGTTGGAGAAGTCTCTGTTTCATACGAAATTTGAATGACATAACAGGGATCTAGTGATGAATATTCATGAAAGAAATTTTCAAAAAAAATTTAAAAATAAGGGAAATGGGATGGGGGAGCTAAGTTAGCTTCTCCTATGGGGCAACTCCATTTATCCCTTTACATGTATGTGTATGTGTGTATATGAAAAATTTGAATAAAGGTGGTACCTTTCTAAATCACTATATGATACCCCACAACAGGTGTCCAATGTTAATCTATACCGGATAGCAAAACAACCATATTTCTACAAAACCAGCATTCGAGTTATCTATTTTTAGAAACTTCTTTGTTATTATCGTCTTAATACTCTCTCTCTCTCTCTCCGAGTCAATCCTCATTTTCAGCGACTCAATTATTCTCTATTTAATCTTCTCTCTCTTACCTTTATGAGATGTTTATTGCATGCATATTAATTTTCATTCCTTTTCTAACTTTTCATGGGATCTTCCTCGTGTTCTCCCATTTATTCTCCCATGTGCTATTCAAGAATCACAATCGAAAGCCAATATTCTTCTGATGACACCGATATTTTTCAGGTAACTCATTTTTTATTATTTGTATTCAATCTTTTTGTTGTTAATTTTTTCTTCAGATTTCCAATGAAGTTGAAGAAGGCGATGGATGCCTTGAAGCAATCGATAGCGCCTCCCATCTTTCAGGTTTCATGGATATATTTTTTATTTATAATTTTCAACATCCTTCGTGTTTAAACTTTACAACTAGTAGGAATTTTTTTACTATAAGATTCTCTCTTTTATCGTAATTTACTATTTTTACATTTTTATTTTGTCCGTTCATTTTTATTGTGTATTGTTCATTTTTACAACATACATGAAGATATGTTTAATAGGTAATTTACGTAAATCTGTCTTTTTCTACAATTATATTCTCTAAATTACTTACATATCTTTCATATAATACTTGAAAATCTGGGTGCTTTTTAGTTAGACTATTCTGTAAACAAATTATTTTCATTTATTGCCTTATTCTTTTAGAGTCATTAAATTTACTTTACATTAGTAATTTGCATTTTACTAATATTGTCTATATTCTACGTTTTAATGTATACCATTTATATTTCCTTTTAAAATCATTCTATATTTTTCAGGATCATGTTTTGTCCCGATAAACTCTCCAAGCATGACTAAGAAATTATAAATCTTAATGTTCTATATTGCTTTTAAATTAATTATCGTGTCCTATATTATTATGAATTACAACATTTATTTTTCATTATTTGGTTCATTCTATGAAATCCAAGCATGTCGAAAAACTATACCACTATTTTTAGTTACTATTTAACAATAATTTCCATTAATACTTTTTAATTTACATTTATAGTTTCTAGCTAATTTTCATGTCGATCATAATCTTTGGATGCTTTTCTAGTAACTCTGTTTTGTAAATAATTTCTTTACATTGTCTTTTCATAATCATTTACAATCAATAATTTAATTTTATCTTATCAATTACTATTTCCCTATATAAGTTTTACAGTAGTATTATTTAAATGATAAAAATGTAAATGTATTAACATGTTCAACATCTCCACTCAACGAAAATCGCAATGTGCATGCCTTGAATTAGGCCAAAGATTTGGGTCCATTCAAGATGCATACAAATACTCTAAGGTACATGCAACTGATATAAGGTTTAATGTTATATAAGGTAGTTCTAGTGTTGGTAAAGGTATGGTTAATAAGGAAAAAAATCATCAACTTCAACACTTGTGTTTACTGGAAAGAGGGTTTTTCTAGAGTTGCACATAAACTATTGTCTAATGATAATGCAAAAAGCGATCACAATGATGATTCTAGATTTTACAAGGAGGAGAGGCATGTTGGATTGTCAAGGATTGGTTGCACAACATTGATGTCAGTTACCCTTAGATCTAATCTCAAGGATTGGGTTGTTTCTCATTTTGACCCTCAACATAACCACAACCTCATTTCTCCCTTCAAAAGAAGATACTTCAGACCAAATAAATGCTTTTCAAAGGCCACAAATATGCTAGTGAAGCCAAATGGAACATGGAGGATTAGATGATTCGTGTTTACACCAAGTTTACTGTTTACAAGTTTCATTTGAACTCAATGAAGTACATGATTTGAATGTTCAGCGTGAATCCAACTCTTTCTATTACCCTCATATTTTTATCCTATATTGGGAGATCAGATGAGGAATTATGTGTTTCATTGCTCTACAAAACAACTTTCTTTCTTGTAAATGAAGGACCATGAAATTCTTTGTATACCCATGTAGGCACATACTTGTAGTAATGAAAATTCAAAATGTTGTGAAGGATATGGGAGAATCCTTAAGCGCATTTCGGAAGCGTGAGGATCGTATCATATACGATCGAGAGTGACTAGTCGCAATAGTTGCTCGATGCAACATGAATTTAAAAGTTTAAACGATGAAATCACATGATCTCAGAATGCTTCTTAGATCATTTCATCTAAACAATATAATAGATAAAGGAATACCTCTTGTAGCATGGTTGTGACCGAGTATCTAAGAGAAGTGACCTCCTTTCTCTAGTTCGATCGGCCGAAGGTGACACTTGCGAGCATGAAGATGAATCGTGTTCTTCTCGTAATTCAAGTAGTTGATCCATGTAAAAGAACTCCTGATCTCATCACATGAGATCAAACATCTTCTTCACAAGCAAAACGCTCAAGAAAACAGAGACTTAGGGCAGTCGAAGCGACGGTACAATGACAATCCGATGATGACGACGGTCTTCTCTCAAGGGTTTGGATGGATGACCACCCAAAGAGATAGAGATAGAGAGAGTAGGCATGAGACTAAAGAGAGAGAGAGAGAGAGCTTGATATTGCAATTGTTGTGGTAACTTAAATAACAAGGGGTGCCTCTTCTTATATAGTATTTTGGGAGTCCATGGGATCACAGTCCATGGACTACACAAAATCAATGGATGAGATGGATTTGTGCTTCTTTCAATGGCCAAGATTTTTTCTAAAAACACAACAATAACTAATGTAATTTAGATTAAATATATATTGGAAAATTAATATAAATTAATCTAAAAATTAAATCAATCAAGCATGAGATTATGGAATGGAGATTGCATCCTTCCATGGGAATAGAATGGACGACCACCCTTTCCTAATGGGATTGGGTGGTTTTCCACCCAATCAGGTCGGGTGCAATCTCATGTAATATCATGAGATTACATTATTCCATGGAAATCTTCTAGATTTACATCAACACTTGCTGTAAATTATTCTATTTTGTGAATATCGTAATCTTTCCATTGGAAATTTGTGAATAAAATTCACAACCCAAAATAAAATCTGGATTTACATTTTCAATTAAATATCCAAAGTGAATCCAACTCACATCAATAATTAGTCAATTATAAATCATAATAAGCTCTCTCTAATGCATCATAAATAACATTTATATTATATTATGAATAATTTGGATAATGCTAACCATATTATTCATATCGATAATAATTAAATCACATTTAATTATACTGGATTATCATTCTCATGATTCAAATGATATGAATTAAATTCACATTATTATTGATAATTAAATCACATATAATTATCCATTTCTCAGTGCTTAGATATAATTCAATAATGGATATATTCTCGAACTCTTTCAAGAATAATGTGCTTTCTCAGTAGATACTTAAACATAAGGATAGGGAGATTATACGTTCCACGTATAGTAACTTGGATATTGAGATCGCATCTCAAATCCAGATCTCATGGACCTCTCATAGATACTTGATTAATCAAAACCACAAATCTAATCTTCTTTTTGCATCTGAATCACATTCAGATCAATGTCCAACACTTGGGCAAAGATCAGATTACTTCTCTACTGAGGGGAGTGACTAAAATCCAGACCTATTTCATCACTCCATCGGAATGGAAGCGTCATGGTTATACAATCGTTATGATCACATAACCCTAGGGTATTCCTAATACATGTACATCCTACATATTGGATGACATCTATAAACTCGAAGATATAGAGCAATTTGACACTATTATCTTTAGGGTTTCATTACCAAGTTTCTCAGTCTCAGTCATTGCGAGTCGGTATCGATCATATGCTTTCCAAAAGCATATATCATACATACAAATTCTTGTGACGCTTCCAAAGCACGATGACCATGCATGGAATTTGATTGGTCTTAACACCTCACGAGAAGCTCATGTCTTCGGGTTCACAAATGAACCTGTAGGATCCCTTTGAGAGATCATATTACTCATATGCTCTCATATACATACCAGCTTGCTGGTATATAGACCTTGGTTAGGTCATCAATCTATTGGTCTGTCAAATGTACGCACTCAAACATATAGCAACACATCTATCTCTAATCAGAGGATATGTGTTTATATCGTCACAATATACAACATATGACTTTGGTTATCTTTATATCGTTAAGTCAACTCTTTGACCTAACTAACTGACACCTCTGACTCTCTATTCCCATGCAGAGGACCTGCATCAAGAAGTCGGTCAGATATCAACCTCATGAGAAAGTATTGCCATCTCTACTTAGGTTGGAGATCATCTTCTAGCAATCATTTGATGGTGCTTGATGAGTCATCAATCTAACTCCTTGGATATTCATTCAAATACCAGCCTCTACGATTCAATTATTGAATCAATAGATGTCTGATCATTAAGATGGTCATGGTACATAACTTTAATTGTATAGAGGGACCTTATAGTGTATTCATTCATTTAATCTCAAATAGAGAGTGAAAAAATCAATAAGTTTTATTGATAAATCAAATATTACAATAACATTTATTGTAGGAATGATTTTCCTCAGGCTCACATGGCTAACAGTCTCCTACTAGTCCCTCATAAGCATTTAGGTACAATCCTTAAACCCATACTCATACATGCTGGTCGAAAACCTTCTGTGTCAAAGGTTTGGTAAGAGGATCAGCAACGTTGTCGTCAGAGGTCACCTTGGTGATAATAATAAAGTCACCACATTTTTTAATCTCTCGAATGATGTATTATTTACTTTCCATGTGCTTGCTCTTTTGTTGCCATCTGGGTTCCTTTTCCTGGGCAATGGCTCCCGTGTTATCGCAGAGTAACGAGATGGGAGTATCAAAAGAAACTATGTCAAGTTCTAGTATGAACTTGCATAACCACACCACCTCATTTTGCAGCATCAGATGCGGCAATGTATTTGGCTTCTATTGTTGAATCTATTATAGTTTCTTGCTTCTTGCTTCTCTAGCTCACAACACCACCTTTCAACAGGAACACAAACCCTGATGTCTACTTCCTATCATCAATATCCTACTAGAAGTATGAATCTGTGTATCCTAAGACTTGTAGATCACCATCTCCATAGACCAAGATATAATCTTACGTCCATCTTAGATACTTGAAAATGTTCTTCATTGCATTTTAGTGTTGTTCTCCATAGCAGGATAGGTAACGACTTACCACTCCTACTTCATGGCAGATATCTAGCCCAATATACATAGAGACATCCCTTTAGATAGGTGGATACCATGTCTTAAGGGGAGTAAACCTTTCTTGAAACTCTCCATACGGAAATATTCAAGAATTTTCTTAATGTACACATGTTGTGATACTCCCAATATCCTCTTTTCTCATTTTTTGAATAGCTTCAGACCCAAGATGTAAGATGCTTCTCCAAGATCTTTCATCTCGAAGGTAGGGATAGCCAAATCTTACACTGGTCATCATCCCTGTATCATTCCCAATGATAAGGATGTCATCTACGTAAAGTACGATGAATACAATGACACTCCCACTAAGCTTCTTGTACACACAAGGTTCATCAAGATTCTACACAAAATCATAACTTTTTATGGTTTCTTTAAACCTGATGTTCTATCTACGAGAAGCTTGTTTGATTCTACAGATGGATTTCTTCAGCTTGTATACTTTACCTTCCTTGGTTATGAAGCCCTAGGGCTGCTCCATATAGATATCCTCCTCGAGGTATCCATTGAGGAAAATGTCTTGACGTACATCTGCCAGATATCATAGCCAAGAGATGCAACTAAGCTAGAAGTATCCTGATGGACTTACGCATAGCCACATGCAAGAAAGTCTCATCATAGTCGACATCTTCTCTCGGTATGTAGCTTTTGGCTACGAGCAGTGCATTCAAAGTCTCTACTTTCCCATCAGGTCCCCTCCTTTGAATAGATATGGGTGTTTCATCTTTATTTCACCCTTCCGTTTTTGGTTGAGGAAGCTCAGAATCCTTAGGGGATTAAATAAGTTCTTCTACTTCATTTTTGTCTTGACATTTAAGGAAGTCATCCTCCAGAAATATCACATCTCTAAAGATGAAAACCTTTTGGGTCTCAGGGTCATAAAGCTAGTATCTAATACCATCTTTAACATACCCAATGAAGTAACACTCACGAGAGTGAGATTGTACCTTACTTGCATCCACGTTCTTCGCATGGACCAAGCAACCCCAAGCCCACAAGTGATTAACACTAGGTTTGGTTCCATACCAGAGCTCATGAGGAGTCTTAGATATATACTTGCTAGGAATCTTATTCATGATATATATGCAGTCTCTACTGCATATCCCTAGAAACTAAGAGGTAAATGTTCTTTACTCGTCGTTGAACAAACCATATCCATGATGGTGGTGTTGCGTCTTTTAGAAACACCATTAAGTTGTTAGGTTCCAGGAGGAGTGAGATTGGAGACAATTCCATTCTCTATAAGGTATTCCTTGAATTCATCTAAGAGATACTCTCCACCTCGATCAAATCAAATCCATTTGATCTTCCTATTGGTTTAGTGATTATTTCCTTAAATGACGTAGCCTTAACCAATAATTCATTAGATATGATCTAGATCACAAATTGGTTACATGATCTTCTTTCAACAAACAAACTTGCTTGAATAAGATCGGGAATTTGTTTAGAAAATTTTGTTATAATATAAATCAAAACGGTT
Source organism: Ottelia alismoides (assembly GCA_037367405.1). Taxonomy (NCBI): domain Eukaryota; kingdom Viridiplantae; phylum Streptophyta; class Magnoliopsida; order Alismatales; family Hydrocharitaceae; genus Ottelia; species Ottelia alismoides. Next base: position 1,388,986 of record JAZKJV010002860.1, on the reverse strand, counting down.
TTGATTATTATTATTATTATAACTTCAGTTTAAAAAATGATTATCATATCAAGTACAAAGTGATCAATTTAGATTATCCTAACCTGATGTGGATATGGTGTCTAGTTGGGAGCGTTGGGGTAGCATGTAGCTCCATAGCAGTCCATCTCACTCCCATCGGTATTGGCCATGACAACGGTTAGGGAAGGGATAATGTATGAGGGATCATGATGTATTTTTCTAATTATTAAAATTCGAAGAATACGTACTTTGAGATAATACCATTTTAATGTGATTAAATTAATTATATCTAATTAAAACACTCTATTATGAATAGATGTGTATTTTCCTTGGAAGAATTAATTTAATGAATGTGATTCATGTGATTAATTAGAATTTCAATATGAGGTGGAGGATCACACAAGTGACAATCATGGTCTCCCGTCAAGGCGAAAGGTTATGTTGCTAGGGATTGTATGAAGGAGACGCCTGTTCGAAGTGACATCTCATGAATATAAGCGCATCTAGATCAGGCTATTTGCTTCTCGAAAGAGTAAGGTCGTATGCGCAGTGACCCCAATATTGGATCCTCATATTATTGGGGCAATATTGGTTTGTACTTAGCGAGTTCTAATCATGTTGACAATTAGTTCAATTAACGACGGGTCAACATAACCTTAAGGGTGGTGGGCCCATGTGTTAAAGATCGAATTGGGAAATGCAAGTTGGATTTGCCAGGTGGAATGTGTTTCCGCTTCTTTTTATCTGAGTTACAGCTTCTCATATTATTGGGATGTGACGATGACAAAGAGGAAATCCCAGATCTTGTTACAGATATAGCGGTAAGTATATCTCTTACTTTGAAAGTGATTAAGAGAATGAACTTTCAAAATTGAAAAGGAAAGACTAATTCGATTAAAATTCCTTAATCAAAGGAATAAAATTGAATAAGTAATTATTTATATATTCTAATATAGTGCATTCTTAAATTCATAAAATGAATTCCATGAACCCACTTAGCAGGCTCCTGGACGTCAATCAGTTGATCAGACTAAATTATTCGGATTGGACCTGAAATTTGGATCGTGTCCTATCCGCCGAGCGCATCTCTTTTGTGCTATTAAAGGGCAAGTACACAGACCAGAAGACTCCGGAAGAAATTTCTTATAATGAAAAATATGATGAAGATCATAATCTGGCAAGGTGTTACATTATGGGTTCATTATCTAATGTGCTTCAAAAGCAACATGTAGAAATGAACACTTACCATGGTATCATGTTGAATCTAAAAGAAATATTCGGTGATGTAAATCACACACAACATTATAATGTAATGAAAGAACTTATTCACTGTAAGATGCAGGAGGGGACCTCTATTAGAGAACATGTACTCAAGATGTTTGGGTACCATTATGAGCTGGAAACCCTAAGAGATGACATGGATGCATGCAGATATGCAGGTTGACTTCATTATGTTATCGCTCCCTACGTCTTTCAACAATTTTGTGGTCATGTATCACATGAGAAAAGTTGATTATACTAACGTTGATTTATTGGATGCATTAAAGTCTGTTGAACATGTAATGAAGAATGACAACCCCTCTAACAGTGCAATGGTTGCACAAGTAGGAAAGCATGGTCGGAACCAATGTTCTTGGAAGGGCCCGACCCAGAAGAGAAAGAAGAGTCAAGGTGTTGGCTCATCTTTATGAATCTCATATTCATCGCTCTAAAAGTGACTAATGAAACTCAAATCCTTGAAATTTATATGCATTCTATCCATTATACTGCATAATTAGCATCCATGCATGTATAAATAATAATTGCATTTTATCATTTATAATTGTATAAAATAAGGAGCCAAAAATCCAAGCCCAATTGACCTGTAAAATATGCTAACTTACCTGATTTTTAACTAATTCATGCTAACTCCAAACGAATTGAAACCACCACCATTATGTACATATTATGAACTTTAATAAAAGAAAAAATACCAAAAAATGACTAACACAAATAAGTGATCCAGAAACCCAAACCCTAATTTTAGGATTCTTGGACCAGAACGTTGATATCTTCCTCAAATAATGTTCGATTTGATCCTACTCACTTTTGGATAATATACATTCAATTATCTTGAAAACAAGACCAAGTTCAGGTAAATCGAAGCTCATATGTGAAAGTTGGGTTTTGGGCCTCATTAGTTCAGTGTGCTTTTTACCTGATTTTGACCAAGTATTTTATGTACATAATCAAATCATTTTATTTTATTTATTTTTCATTTATTTTCTTTGACAAAAGTTTTATTAAAATATGTAAAATCCAGATCCAAAATGAGCTTGAAATCAAAGAAACTAACTAAGTCCGGGTCTTCACTAATTGTCTTTACAAAAGTCCCTTTTCTCTTTTTTTATTCTATTTCTTTATTTTCCTAACTAATAAAAATTTAAAAAATACATTAATTTGTAAATATTTATTTTTGATTTTATCTTATTTTTTTATTTTTATCTTGACTAAAATCGTAAAAAATTATAATACCCAAAAATCAAGGTATTATATATACATGGAGCCCAAAAATATCAGTTTGTGCAAATGACCTAGTTTGGGTTTGCTCTCCATGAAAGTTATATATCTCATTGAGATGAGAAACTCTTGTGAAGAAAACTTTTCGATCCGAGGTCGTTTGATATTTCTTTCGAGTTTATCTTTGTCTTTTTATTTTGAATTTTCTTGGAGTAACGTATGCCCGCTCTTGGAGTCTCCATGTGTCACCCAATTTTATCCCTTTTAATTATACATTTTTCATTTAAATTTAAAAATAATAACAAAATGAAAATAAAAAAGGGCAACACGTGCAATGTACGTGCCTCCTGCGCATGTGCCCTGCACGTGTGCCTGCCTGCCCCTTCTCGATGGTTGTTGCTCTCCTTCCTGATTTGGCATGCGGCCACCACCTTACTTTTGCGACTGTCACCACCTCACCATCGTATCTCCTCGTCACATCATATTAGTCATACAATCTCTATGACTCTCTTCAGAGTCGATCGAATCCAATTACCCTCACTGCCACTCCACAATTCTCGCACGTCACCACCCTCGTCTTTTCCTAATTTCCCAATTTGAGTCAAGCATATCCCCCTCGCCTCCATCATATCCCAATGAAACACCTAAATCACCATCATTTTCTTCCCCAAATCAATCAAACCCCTGAAATCTCTAACTGCCTTAGCCGACCAACCCTACTCCCTATTTAGCGAACACTGCCGCCACTCGTCCAAGCGATCTGTCTATATCCCTTACTTTAAGGAGGAGACCACGTGATAGAGTCGCTTACTCAACTTCCCTTATTGATGAGATCCGATCTTCCACCCACGATCGTCGCATCGCTGCTTCCTCTCGCGGAGCTTGCTATTCTGCTCCGACCATCCTCACACCGTCGAGCCCGGATTTCATCTTCAACTCCATCCATCAATTCACACATCTCAAAGGTAGGCCTCCCTGGAGGTGATAGAACCATGTACAACTCCCCTGAAGGTCGAACGAGATCCGAGGATTCTCCCTTGTTGTAGCGCAGCCCGCTTCCGCCGTGACTGCTCTAGCTCCGCCCTACTGTTGAGCCTACGATTTCAACCACCTACAACACCTATGTATTCGCCTTCTTCAACCCCATACTTCATTTACAAACTCCAGCCACTTCGCCATCCATCGCCCACGTTTCAACTCCAGCAAGTCCTGCAACGTTCATCTGCAGCTTCGCCCTTTCATTGCATTCACTTCATCAACGCATTGAGGTTATCTCCAGCCACCCTATGCCTAAACTAGAGCCCTTCGACATCACTGGCGCTCCATCTTCAGAAGCCATCACTTGTACTATGCCTTCCTCAGTCGGGCACGAGGCCCCCCTCACCTGCACCTCCAACATCCATTGCTCGGGCTCATCGACGACTGCCCGGAGCTTCATCGCCCACCTCCTTGGTTAACGGCCCTTGCACTGCCTCCCACCACCGAGTCGATCTGTTGGTTCCTCCATCAAGCTCCTCCCATAGCCACCGCTGCGTGCCACTAGGCTTAAGGTCCGAGGCCCTCCCACGTGTTATGCACGTGCGGAGGGAACATCTTATATCAAAGCCTTGGGGAAGCTGCCTAATCCGCTCCTAGTCTAGCAGCAAAGGGTCACACGCTTAGCACGTAACCCATTGGTGCTTTTGCACACCAACCCCCTCGTGGGTTTGGTAATTACCATTTAGTCCCTGCACTACATCTCTTATTTTACTTATTTATTGTAATTTGCAAAACATAACCTCATATTTATATGTTATTTGAACATCATTCTTGCATCATTTAATTATTCTAAAAATAACATTGTATTCTTGTTGACCACAAAATTTCAGGGGTGAAAAAATTGATTGATAATGGTAAATAAGTTGTCGTTTTTTTAACCCCAAAATCTTGCGTCAAATAAAAGATATTTTTTTTAAATTTTGCTACTTATTAACCTGTATAGCGGACAGGGTCGAACTCAGGGAGGCTACAATTCCCGAGGGTTATTCAATTAATCGAAAATCAATTAAGAGAAAACAAGAATCTCAAAGGACAACTATCCTTGGTTTTTGTGATTTTTTTATCTTTTATTTTTTTATTTTCTGATTTTCAAATTTTTAGTGATTTTAGTTTTGCAACTTTTTTTAATTATAAAAAACGAACAATATTCACATGGTCAAAAATACGCACACCAACTCTTTTTGTAATTTTTCAATTAGTCAAAAATTCTCAGAAAAACTCAGAAAAAATATTTTTGGGTTTTAAAAGTTTTGAAATGTTTTTGAGAATTTTTATGGAATTTTCAGATATTTTTGTATTTTTCTAAAAGTCAAACAGTAAAAAAATGCGAAAATGTGCACATCCAGGAGTAATTTGCAACATAAAAATATTTTAAGTGCCCAAAATTCATAATAATAATTTTTAAAACAAACTACAAGCAAATATCTACAAACATGAACTAAAATCACAATTTTTGGATTTTTGTGGGATATTCTATAATTTTTATGAGATTTTTGATGTTTTTCAATTTTTTTGGGTTTTATAAATAATTAATGCGTGACAATTGGTCAGAAATTAAAAGACAATGAAATACAACTACTCTAATTTTATCAGAATTTTTAAGTAATTTTTCGAATTTTTATGAAATTTTGAATTTCAAGAAGACAAAGACACTGTTTTTGATTTTTTTTAAATATACTAAATGAACGCAAAATGCAATGAAAATTTTATGCTAAGAAGATAATCAAATCAGAAGCATCGCACAATTTTTGTGAAATTTTCGGTTCATAAATAACATTTATTTCATTCAAAAAGAGCAAGCAAGTTTATTGTTTTGCAGTTCAGGGACCAAAATGTAAATAAGTAAAAGCTTTGGACTGAATTGTAATAAAAATAAATTTTAGGATAAATTTCACAAATTACCTATAGTCATGTGCGTCTCATGTGATCTGATTTGAAGGCGGGGACGTCTCTGCAATTTTAAAAACTTCAGAGGGCTTTTATTATAATTTCCCCCAATAAATTATTCAAAACCCTAGATGGGTTTTCTTCGTTTCCAAGCAAAAGGGAAGTACGGAGGGGGCAGGGCCACTGCCTTTCTCCTTCCTCTACCACGCGGTGGGCACGTGGTTGATCGGAGGGGTGGTTGCGGCAAACTTCGGCAGCAGTCGGTTCGAGGAGGAGCGGGGCTCCGCACGGTGGGGAGCGCACGCGGAGCTCGGGGAGCTTTGGCCGACCGCGATAGCGGCGCCGCTGGAGGAGACGCGGGCTCGCGGCCGATGGAGGAAAGGCTGTAGGAGATCGCGCGACGACCATGCGTCGCGGAGGGGGGGCACTGGGTAGCGCGACGCACCATGGGGCAGTGATGGCGCACGAAATCGGCGAGGTGCACGGTGGGGCTCCGCGGAACAGGAGGGCGGCACCGCGGGCACGATGATCGTGGGGTTCTGGAGAGTGCTGGATGACAGCGCGCAGCCGCGCACGTCCGCGCGGATCTGGAGGATGGGGCGGAGCAAGGCGAAACGACGGTCGACCGCTGCTGGCGTCGATGGCGATGCCACTGGAGGTGCTACTGGCGGGGCAAGGAGGAACGGCGGTGCCGCCGACGACGATGGAGTCGGTGGGCGGCGGGGGTGGCGTCCCCGCTGCTTGTTGATTTTTTTGTATTTTTTTTGAAATGATGTAAACAGTAAATAAAAAAGAAAAACCTTTTTTTGTTTTCGTAAATCCGAAAAACATGAAATAAAAAAGATAAAGAATTTTGTTTATTATTATTTTTATTTTTTATGTGATCCTGCAAAACAAATGTTAGAGAACAAAAAGAAACAAATGTTTTTTTATTTACAAATCGGAATATGAATGGAGATCCGGCGAAAATGAAAGCATCGAATCCGACTCTCCGACCACCGTGCGTGGTCGGAGTTGATAGATTGTGGAAGGTAGAAATTGAAGGCAGATAGATCGAGAAGATGAGATGAAAAATCGAGTCGGTGGCATATAAAAAACATGATGGATTTTTTTTGATGATCTAGAGAAATAAAAATACGATAAAAAATGCGATGAACTAAACTGCGATTAAACTAAGATAAAAGTACGAAAAAATGGATCTCACCTTAGGAGCGGAAAATGGACCGTGATCGCCACGACAAGGCCGACTCGCTGTCACCGAACAGCTTGGAGACTAGGCAACTTTCTCGACGAAATTTTCTCTCGGAGATCGGGCTCCTTTCTCTAAAGATTGATCAAGTTGAAATGAGGGAGAAGGAGCCATATAAATAGAAAAGATGGAATGAAATTTGAATTTTTGAATTTTTTTGGGTGGAAGAGATAAGAGATATGAAATAAGAGATGAGATAAAATAGAAGACTGATAAAATTATTTACAAAACTAACTATTTTTTGAATTTTCGTCACTTTATTTATTGGAATTAAAAAATGTTATTTTTTTATTTTTTTATGATGGTTAGTTAAAAATAGAAACTATATACACATACTATATACATATATGACATTATATACAAGGGTAAATGAAGAAATTAGCCTTTTTTATTTTAAGAATTGTATTTTGTTTTATTTTTATTTTAAATAATAAATAAAAATATTTACAAATATATACAAATACAATATACACAAAGTACATGTGAAAATTGCACAAACCACTCTAGAAAAATGACTTTTCAACCGTAACTCTAAAAATTATGAAATCACAACGATTTTGAAGATAACTTTATTTAGAATTCAATGGAAGTGATATTGGTTCGATTTGAGATCATGTGGAGCCAGAATTGATCTTCCAATTAGTGCTAAGTGGCTTTTTCCAAGTGTGGGTACTTTTATTCTTTACATGATTTAATTGTGCAATCATTTTTATTAATTAGGACACATTTTTTTTACAACTTTGGTTTTGAAAGGTATTTAATTTGGGGTCAATTAAGGCACAAATAAATTAGTGTTAGTTTTATACAGATATACACACAGTAAGTGAGAAATATTTACAACAACACACACAAATTGTTTTTTTGATTTTCTACTTAAGAACCCTATCTTCCCTACTTTATTCCTGGTCGATCAGGTCAAGTCTTGACCTTCTCTCGGGGTTCGGGTTAGCCTGTATACAGTCTTCCTTTTTTTATTTTCTTTTCTTTATTTTTACTTTATTTATTTATTTATTTTAGGTTAAAATTAGTAAGAAGTGTACAATATTTACACACAAATGCAAGTTAGTAAGAATATGGAGTTAGTGTTATATGCATGTGTTTTGTAAGGGATTTTAAGCTAAAATAAATGAATAAAGATGACGAATCACAGATTCATCATCCCCCTATGCTTTACCTTTGCTAGTCCCTTAGCAAACACTTATTTGAAAGAATAAGTGAAGAAAAAGAAAAAGAAAGGGAAAATAAAGAAAGTAGGACAATATCGAGTATTAAACTTATCTTCATAAAATTGTAGTTTGGAGCTCTGTTGGACCTTTGGATTATTGGTGTATCGGAACTTCTGTGAGACTTAGAATTTTAAAACCAACAGCCTTCAAGTTCTACACATCATTGTCACAGTTTTGGCCCAGAAGTCATCTTAGATCGATCCTCTTCCCAAAGCATACCCTATGAACATTGAACAATTGACTCATGTGTGTGAAAGTTTTTAGCTCTTCCCATCTAGAATGCCGGACTACCATGCAAATCTCCTCTCCAATAACTCGTCCTTGGGGAGTCAGGTATTTCCTTCTAAGGTCTGCCATGCTGTGTTCACAATCGAATTGGGGGAGAAGTTAGAAGAATGAGAAAAGAACTTGAGGGTGGCCAGTGTAGTGACCTCTCATTGTGAAGCTGGCCAGTGTAGCCGAGTCTCCACCAAGATCTGCAGGTTTTCTTGAAGCTTGTACCTTTTTGGTCAGATATTTATGTGGTAGTAGCTTCTTTGTATTTGGATTTTTGGTGGTTCTGCTTGGATCTTGTTGTGCCCCTACGGATATATAATCTTTTTGTTCCGTACATGTTTTGGGGTCTTAGAAAAAATTGTGCCCAGCTGTCTATCCCTTTTCCGAAGCTTTTTTTCAAACCGTACTCCGATCTTTAGATTTACATGCTACCAGAAAAGAAACTCACACAATCTTCCAACATCTCGTTTGAGTTGAGCTAAGTGCATAGTGCGGGAGTACAAATTAATTCCCTATTCTAGAGTTGTACCCAGAATGAAGAGACCATGTTAGACACTAAGAGTCAAACGCTGCACATTGTCATGTGGAACTCAAAGAATTAAGTCAAAGACCTGAAGCTTCTAAAATCCTATTTCTCGGTGAAGCTCCTATGAGAATTAGGTGGATTAAGGTCCAACTAAGCTCCATTATTCTATTTTATTCCAGACATAGTTTAAATATCAATACCATCCTAAAAAATGCACATGCAAATGCAACATATGAACAATGCATAGAGTTTTGTTTTTTAAGAGGAATGATGCACATGTGAAAAGAACAATTTTTTTAAGCAATTTTTTAATTTTGAACTTTTTATGGATTTTTTTGGATGAAAAATGCAGATGTGAAAGAAAGGTTTTTTTTTTGCAAATTTTTATAGGCTTTTGGTTTTGTAGTTTTTTTAAGAAAAAAGGGTTAGTAAAATATATACAAGTATATACAAGACTTTTGTTTGTTTTGTTTTTTTGTTTTTGTTTTTTTGTTTTGTTTTTGTTTTTTTGCATACGTAGATTTTACAAAATTATACACATAATCCCTTAAATAAACATATTTAAAAGTACGAGTTATGTCTAATGTATATATACAATATATATGACACCTCCCTATACTTAGCTCGAACTATGTCCACATAGTGATCAGAAAGCGACAAAAGAAGACATAACTCGTGCTAAGTATAGAAAGGTGAAAAGACTCCTATGCTACAACGACTCAAAGAAAAGATAAAAAGATGAGAAGTTGGCGATCCCCCCTATACTTATGATCAAGTAATCTTAAGTATAGTAGAATGTACAAAGGGGAAAACCGATGACGAGAATGTACAGACTCAAAAAGATACAATATGAGCAACATCACCCCCAATAAGTATCCCTAAGTATAGGCAACAATAACAAGGGTGATAAAGAGGACGAATATGAAAAACACAAATCCTTCACTCCCTATACTTAGGATAAAGCACATCCTAAGCATAGCATATATACACACACGGAAAAGGGGTGAATGATAAAACGGGAGAAGAAAGAGTGAAACAAAAGGATATACAAGAGGAGTGGATGTACAAAGGTTAAGAAGGTCGAAAACGAACCTTCTTACGGGACCGCTGAGGTATGGATTTGACAAGGTGTAGGTCGATATTGGGATCATCATTAGACATAAACTGAGTAGGATCGACCAAGAATGTATCCTCAGCGATTTCAAATTGTGCAGGCCTAAACCGGTTATTAGAAGTAGTGTGGTCATGTCCTGCCTGGGAAGTCTTGCAAACCTCAAAGGAAAATGGCTCGTAATCATTATCAGAAAAAGTAGGATCAATTTCAGCCTGGGTAGCCTCTACCAGATCATCATCTTTATCAAAAGGCCCAAATTCTTTTATAAAAGCAATCAAATCAAATTTGGCCTGATCGGTCTCATCTGAATCAGTGTGAATAGGAACGGACTTATCAGTGACAGTAGTCAAATCATGTCCGTTCTATCTAGTCTCAGAGTCTGCCTTCCTCTCTAGGGTGTCTATCGTGTAATTTCCGCAGATGTCATCAATGCATCGCCACGTACCAGAAGAGGAAACTCCAAGGTCTATGCTTTCCGAGTCTTCCTCCTTGAAGAGGAATTCTCAGATCTCAGTATCATCCATCATATAGCAAAAATCTGGTAGTATCATCATGGTCAAAGTCATTGGGATTTGCTAACACGGGCGAGCTCTCATGGGATGTGGGTCTCTAGATGGTAGTGGGTGTAGTGATCAACACATCGCTCCCTACATCAGGACGGAAGTGAATCTCTCCTGGATCATAATCAATAACGGCTCTTGCAGAGGCGAGGAAAGGCCGTCCCAGGATGATTGGAGGGTGCTCCACATGGGTGGAGGTCTCCATGGGCATTACAACAAAATCCGAAGTAAATTCATGCCCTGAATGAGAATGACATCGTTTTCTAGAATACCCTTCGACCTCTTGATAGATCCATCAGCAAATTGAACTATCATCCTGGTTTTCTTGAGAGGCCCAAGATGAAGAGACTGTACCATAGAGAAGGGTATTACATTAATTGACGAACCACCGTCAAGGAGAGTGTTATCACAAGAATAGTCTGATATGGGGCAACTCACAAGAGGTGTAGCAGTGTTCCCTTTCTTAAAATACGGACGGTGAGAGATGGCGTAGGCAGTGACCATGGTCAAGATGTGACGCTCAGATCTTCTCCTTCGCTTTCTCTTCTTCTGTTGAGGAGTAGATAAATCTGTCATGGCCTGTTGAAGTGGGGCTTTAATGATCTCATGAAGGGTGGCCACCACTTCAGGTTTAGTCAACATTTTTTTTTAAATTTTTGGACCTCATCCATACAAGGAGGAGGTCGGAATCAGCATATACACGAGGATTGCTAAGAGTAGTCTGTACAGTGGCGTCCTCGAGGTCAAAGTTGGGACATGGATGTGTGGGGTAATGATCGGGCATTTGGGTCTTCTCCTCGTAAAATGAATCAACAACGTGTCCCCCGAATTCTTTTTGGATTTTTGAATTTTTTTATTTGTTTGTATTTTGGATGATTTCAAGCTCTCATTATTATCCTCAAGTGAATCAATATCCTCAAATAGTAGAGCAACGTTCTGGCTCTCATTTATAGTAAATAGATTGGAAATCCTCGAATTCATATGCTCCATCATTTGGTTCAATGTCTTAAGTGTGGAGACCATGAAAGATGACTCCAAAATCCCAGGATCGGGTGAGTGGGGTGGGGGTGGGTGAGAATCAAGGTCCTCCGACTCCTAAAATAATGGGTCAGGCAGATATGCACAAACATCAGGAGGAAGATCCTCCTGGAAAAGGGAAGGTGGATCGTCTGGAGAGTACGAGGTATCTGCGAAGATCAGATAATAATAACTCCAGTCAACCATCTTTGAAACAAAAGATGAGAGACCACGAGGGTCAAGTCAAAAGATATGGAGAAAAAGGCGCAAATGCACAGAAAGATCTAGTATGCACATAAGCAATCAAACACAATACAAAACCCCAATTCACCAACTCAACTCAATGTGAAGACCGTGAAGGTTCGGTCTCTTAATCTTGTCTGTTTTAGAGTTAGGTGATAATCACAAAGTTGTACAAACACTTAGGTTGAATTATGGTATTTGGGCACTAAACTTAGTGTGTACGTGAGCAAGTTAAAACGAATACAATGAGGGGGTTACTCTCCCCAAAACAATGATTTTTCCTTATGTTTTTTTAGGGTCGAGTTTTCTTTATCAGTCCCAAATTTTAGGCAATTATCACTTGGCTTAAGTATAATTCAACGAATCGCCTACCGAGTGTCCAATTTCCTTTTTAACTTATGTGAGTGAAAACAAGGAAGGAGATCGGAAATGCCAATGCGCGATTAAATACGATGATGCATGCAGGGGTTACAGATGCGTACCTTGTCGCTAGCACTCTACATGCAAGTGATGCACACATAATTTAAATATAAAAAATAAACTAGCCTATATGATGCAAGTGAACCGTCCTAGATGATAACTTCTATTAACGGGCAAGAACAAGTTAATTTGACTAAATCCAAATTACGCTCTACTCTATAGGCACAGAAATTCTTGTTTAGGTGTTTGGACCTAATTAATTACCTGCCTCAAGTAAATTAATTAAAGCAATCAATAGGTGGCTCTCGAAATCTGCGGGAAATAAAGAAAAATAAAGGCGATGAAAAATAAAACCGGTGAGGTCCCCCAAGTGCAACGACACTTGGCGAAACAAACCCGCAACAAATGAATGTCAGTTTACAAGAGTTCAAATGCTAGAAATAATCCCTCTCCCTCTCTCTTTTTCTTTCTCTCTCTCTCTCTCTCTCTTCTTTTTTTCATCTCCTTCACTTCTTCTTCTCCTCTTCTCACGCTATCTAATGGCTTGGTGAAGAATCAAGCCACCTCCACGTCGCTTGGGTGCTTCGGCTCTCCTAGGATCGCCTCCTTCGCTCCGAGGGCCCTCGCAAGAAAAAGAATAGAAAATGTGTAAAAAAAATAATTATCAAATATGAGAGGAAAAAAATGAATGAATGCAGTGGATATAAACAATGAAGTGAATGGCGAGAATGTAACAGATATTTACAACCAAGAATAGCAGATCAAAAGAGAAACCTAACTACCCTTATCGTGCCTCCCCGGCAAAGGTGCCATTTTGTTGATCGCGGAATCTCGAGGGTTGGAAAAATTGATTATGAATAAATGTGTTATCGTTGTTCCCCAAAATCCCACGTTAAACAAAAGATATTTTTTTATTTTTGCTATTTATTAACCTGTATAGCAGACAAGGTCGAACTCAGGGAGGCTACCAGTCCCAAGGGTTATTCAATTAATCGAAAATCAAGTAAGAGAAAACAAGAATCTCAAAGGATAACTATCCTTGGTTTTTGTGATTTTTTATCTTTTATTTTTTTATTTTCTGATTTTCAAATTTCTAGTGATTTTAATTTTGCAACTTTTTTTTAATTTTCAAAAATGAACAATATTCACAAGGTCAAAAATACGCACACGAACTCTTTTTGTAATTTTTCAATTAGTAAAAAATGCTCAGAAAAATTCAGAAAAAATATTTTTGAGTTTTAATGTTTTAAAATGTTTTTGAGAATTTTAATGGAATTTTCAAATGTTTTTGTATTTTTCTAAAAATCAAATATTAAGAAAATGTGAAAATGTGCACAGCCTGGAGTAATTTGCAAGTTAAAAATATTTTAATTGCCCAAAACTGCTGACAATTATTTTTAAGACAAACTACAAGCAATTATCTACCAATAAGAACTGAAATCAAAATTTTTGGATTTTTGTGGGATTTTCTGTGATTTGTATAAGATTTTTGATGTTTTCCAATTTTTTTGGGTTTTATAATAATTAATGTGTGACAATTGGTCACAAATTAAAAGGCAATGAAATACAACTATTCTATTTTTTTTTGGAATTTTTAAGTAATTTTTCGAATTTTTATGAATTATTGAATTTCAGGATGACAAAAAGAAATTGTTTTTGATTTTTTTAAAAACAATAAATGTAGGCAAAATGCAATGAAAATTTTATGCTAATCAGATAATCAAATCAGGAGCATAGCGCAATTTTTGCGAAATTTTTGGATCACAAATAACATTTATTTCATTCAAAAAGAGCAAGCAAGTTTATTGTTCTGCAAATCAGGGACCAAAATGTAAATAAGCAAAAGCCTTAGACTGAATTGTAATAAAAATAAACTTCAGGATGAATTTCACAAATTACCCACAGTCATGTGCGTCCCATGTGATCTGATTTGAAGGCAGGGACGTCTCTGCAATTTTAAAAACTTCAGAGGGCTTTGATTGTAATTTCCCCCAATAAATTATTCAAAACCCTTGATGGGTTTTCTTCGTTTCCAAGCAAAAGGGAAGCACGAAGGGGGCAGGGCCGTTGCCTTCCTTCTTCTTCTACCACACGGTGGGCGCGTAGCTGATCGGAGGGGCGGCTGCGGCGGACTTCGGCGGTGGTTGGTTCGAGGAGGAGCGGGGCTCCGCGCGGTGGGGAGCGCACGCGGAGGTCGGGGAGCTCTGGCCGACTGTGATGGCGGCGCCGCTGGAGGAGACGCGGGATCGTGGCCGACGGAGGAAGGGCTGCGGGAGATCATGCATCGGCCACGCGTCGCGGAGGAGGGGCACTGGGTAGCGCGGCGCACCACGGGGAGGCGATGGCGCATGAAGTCGGCGAGGTGCGCGGTGGGTCTCCGCACAACAGGAGGGTGGCACCGCGGGCACGACAGTCATGGGGTTCTGGAGAGCGCTGGATGGTAGCGCGCAGTGGCGCGCGTCCGCGCGGATTTGGAGGATTGGGCGGAGCAAGGCGAAACGACGGTCGACCGCTGCTGGCGTCGATGGCGACGCCGCTGGAGGTGCTGCTGGCGGGGCAAGGCGGAATGGCGGTGCCGCCAACGACGATGGAGTTGGTGTGCGGCGGGGGTGGCATCCCCGCTGCTTGTTGAATTTTTTTTGTAATTTTTTTTGAAATGATGTAAATAGTAACTAAAAAAAGAAAAACCTTTTTTTTTGTTTTTGTAAATTCGAAAAATAGGAAATAAAAAGGATAAAGAATTTTGTTTTTTGTTTTTTTATTTTTTTATTTGATCATACATAACAAACGTTAGAGAACAAAAAGAAACAAATGTTTTTTTATTTACAGGTCGGAATATGAATGGGGATCTGGCGAAAATGAAAGGATCGAAGCCGACTCTCCGACCATCGTATGTGATCGGAGTTGATAGATTGTGGGAAGTAGAAACTGAAGGCGGATAGATCGAGAAGATGAGATGAAAAATCGAGTCGGTGGCGGATCAAAAACGTGATGGATTTTTTTTGATGATCTAGAGAAATAAAAATGTCGATAAAAAATGCGATGAACTAAACTACGATTAAACTAAGATAAAAGTCCGAAGAAAATGTGGATCTCACCTTAAGAGCGAGAAATGGACCGTGATCGCCTCGACAAGGCCGACTCGCTGTCACCGGACGACTTGGAGACTAGGCAACTTTCTCGACGAAATTTTCTCTTGGAGATCGGGCTCCTCTCTCTCAAGATTGATCGAGTTGAAATGAGGGAGAAGGAGCCATCTAAATAGAAAAGATAGAATGAAATTTGAATTTTTGATTTTTTTGGACAAAAAGATAAGCGAGATAAAAATTGAAATGGATTTTTGAATTTTTTTGGTGGAAGAGATAAGAGATATGAAATGAGAGTTGAGATAAAATAGAAGAAAGATAAAATTATTTACAAAATTAACTTTTTTTTTGAATTTTCGTCACTTTATTTATTGGAATTAAGAAATGTTACTTTTTTATTTTTTTTATGATGGTTAGTTAAAAATAGCAACTATATACATATACTATATACGTATATGACATTATATACAAGGGTAAATGAGGAAATTATCCCTTTTTTGTTTTAAGAATTTTATTTTTTTATTTTATTTTGAATTTAAATAATTAGTAAAAATATTTACAAATATATACAAATACAATATGCACAAAGTACATGTGAAAATTGCACAAACCACCCCAAAAAATCGACTTTTCAACCGTAACTCCAAAAATAATCACAGCCATTTTGAAGATAATTTAATTTAGAATTCAATGGAAGTGATATTGGTTCGATTTGAGATCATATGGAGCCAGAATTGATCTTTCAATTAGTGCTTAGTGGCTTTTTCCAAGTGTGGATACTTTTATTCTTTACATGATTTAATTGTGCAATCATTTTTATTAATTAGGACACATTTTTATTTACAACTTTGGTTTTGAAAGTTATTTGATTTGGGGTCAATTAAGGCACAAATAAATTAGTGTTAGTTTTATACAGATATACACACAATAAGTGAGAAATATTTACAACAACACAAACATAAATTTTTTTGGATTTTCTACTTAAGGACCCTATCTCCCCCTACTTTATTCCTGGTCGATCAGGTCAAGTCTTGACCTTCTTTCGGGGTTCGGATCAGCCTGTATACAATCTTCCTTTTTTATTTTTTTATTTTTATTTATTTATTTATTTATTTTAGGTTAAAATTAGTAAGAAGTGTACAATATTTACACACAAATGCAAGTTAGTAAGAATATGGAGTTAGTGTTTTATGCAGGTGTTTTGTAAGGGATTTTAAGCTAAAATAAATGAATAAAGATGACGAATCGCAGATTCATCAATTCTTCTATTAATTCTCTACATTATGGAACACTTTTGATATTTTTGTTATCTATAGTTGATTAATAATTAATATTCTTGTGGAAATTTGCATGTTTTACCCAATTTGTGCTTAAAAATTCATAATAATCAACCATCAATTTAAAAATTATCGAAAATTCACGGACTGTAAAATTAATTATTTGTTACATAATGCCAAAAAAGAATTACATTTTCATGCATATATTTCATATAAAAAATATTTTGTGTATTTCATTAATTAATTTTTAATAGGTATTCATTTCAATATTTTTAGAGTTTAGGATTTTTCTGAGATATATTATGTAGTGATATTTCTTAAATAATTTTATTTCTTGAAAATAAGTATATTTAATATTTATTACAATAATTATTGAAAATCACGTTGTTTATATTCAAAAATTTATTATTTATTCATATTGCATCCAAAAATCCAAAAATAAATTAGAGTGTATTTATTTCATCATTATTAACATCTTGGCCAAGTTTTAGATTTTTTTGTCATCATTTGTTAAATATCAATTTTCTAATCCCTAGGTTGGATACATTTTCATTTGCATCCAAAAATTGCATTAAAAATAACAAAAATGTTTCGTCTTGAAAATCGTACACGAACTTTGATAGACATTAACCTAGGTTGTTCCTTTGCCTCCTCAAGTTCGACCTTGGGATTTGCCCAAGTAAAATAAACATTAAAGCACTTTCAACTAAAATTGAATAAACTAATTGTAGTTATTTCCTTAATTGATTCCGATTACCTTCCTACAACGAAACGACACACAATTATTTTAAACGATAATTCACGTATATTAACGTCGGGTAATCCGAACTCATCAATCTTCCAATGCATCCACTTTGATAGCATCAAAGAAAACCGATGTCTATCATTAATGCAAAAAGCTGGGGCACTGGAGGCGTAATTGCTCGAAATACCTTAAGTCTGCCGACAAAGGTAAAGTCCCTACATGTATGAAACATGCTTTCATCATTGAAACTAGTTTTCTCGTTGGACGATATGGAAGTAGGATTGTTGATTCTGGTGATTCTGTTCATGTATGCAATTTGTTTCATCTATTTTAGGAAACTAAGAATATCAATGAAGGGGAGATAGTCATCTAGATGGGATGTGATGTAAGTGTTACAGCGGTCGCCGTCGGGACCTGCCAACTATCATTATCTAGTGGAAAAGTCCTGATCCTTAAAGAGTGTCTATGTACTTGAAGTCAGAAGGAATCTTATATCTATATCTAAGCTTGTTGAAAGTGATATTCGTTCCTTTTCTGTAATAAACTAGTCACATATCGTTATGATAAGCACATTGTGGATGATGTTTTGACTTCTGGTGGTCTCTATGAATTGTGCAGTGATAAACATGTCATGAATGTTACTACCACTAATAAAAACCTAAAAGATCCATGAAGGATGGAAATCATTCAAATATGATATGGCATCAAAGGCTTGGTCATTTATCTATTGATGGGATCAATAGATTGATAAATGATGGACCCTTAGACTTCCTAGAGTTTCAATCTTTTCCTAACTACGAATATTGAATTTAAGGTAAAATGGCTAGGATGCATTTCTGTAGCAAGGTTACAAGATGTGAGGGTATTCTTAACCTAATATATATCGATGTATGTGATCCCTTCAGTGCCGCGATTAGAAATGGATATCGATATTATTTGATGTTTATTGATGATCATTCACAAGACGGGTTTATCTTCTTACTACGTCATAAATCTGAAACCTTTGAAAAGTTTAAAGAGTTCAAAGCTTTGGTTGAGACTCAACTTCCGCAAAACAAATCATACACGGAGGGGGTTGCTCTCCCCAAAACAAAATTTTTTAGTAAAGTATAGTTTTAGGTCAAGTTTGCTTTAACAGTCCCATATTTTATTTGGTCATCTCTTTTAATGTCTTTTTCTTAATAATATAACATCTAATGAATTTTATGATTTCCTTTTTATTTTAGTCTAAGAAAACTAGGGTGGGAAGATGGAAAAGCCAATGCACGACTAAACGCAATGATGCATGCAGACATAGAAATGTGTACCTTGCTCCATCACTCTATATTAAGGATGATCCGCGCACAAATTTAAAGATAGAAATAAAACTAATATATATGATGCATGAGGAAATCGTACTAAGATGAGCAACTTCTATTAGAGGGAAGAGCTGGTAGTTAACTAATCAGAGAAGTGACCTGAGTCCAGTCTTGTAAGTCCCTCGGTGCCCACCACAATGGGTCCTGCTAGCGTTGTATATGACTTCTCACGGCACATGGTCTATTAACTAATTAAATTAAATTTTTCTTAATTTTACTAAGTCCAAGTACGATATATAGGAACATATAGTCTATTAAGATGTTTAGACCTTAGCTAATTACCAAGCTCAAGCAATAAAAATCTTAAATATAGGGGCCAAATCCTCAAGAATCAAATAGAAAATAAATATTGAAAATCAGCGATAGTGGTCCCCAGAGTGCGCCGGCACTCGACAAAATAGACCCGAATAAGAGTGTCTCATAAGTGTCCAAAGAGTGTCCAAATGTCCTAGGTTATTACAATACATTTTCTCAAATAAACTCTATATAAAATAACTGCTCCTACTACATTCTACTCCTCCTCCTGTGATGGTTCTTACAAAGTAGACCGAGTCGTACTCCTATAGTCCCTCACACAAAAAGCCAAGCAGAATAATGTCAGAAAACAATTAAAATTAATAGAGATAAAAAATAGGCAAAAGTTGGAATCAAACTACTAAGACGTGCTCCCCAGCAATGGCACCATTCTGTTGTTCTGATTTCTCGGTCGACTAAGGTAGAATAAATAAATCAATTGTCATTGTCCTCAATCAATCAAATTGATCACCAAGAAAATCAAAGCACTAATAGATGAAACGATCAAATGTAAGTGGTTTCGTTACTTTTATTTACCAGGTATAATAAGCAGGGTCGAACATAAGGAGCACAGTTAAGAGCTAAGTAGTGTGATTTTAAAAGAGTTCTTATTATTTCTAGTGGTTTTTAGTTTTGCAATTTTTAATTTTCAATAAGAGAAAAATTAGCACAGATGATAAAAACACATGCCCGTACTCTTTTTGTATTTTTCTAAGAGGTCACAAACACTCAGAAAATTACAAGAAAAATATTTTGGTATTTAAATGATTTATATTTATTTTGGTAATTTTTATAGTTTTTTCAAATGTTCTTGTCAATTTCTAAAAATTAAATAGTGACGAAACAACAAATAGTACCTAACAACAAGTAATTTACAAGTTAGAAATAAATAAAATTCCTAAAACTCCTAGAGGGGATTTTTATAATAAAATAGAAGAAAGTATCTACAAACAGAGGCTCAAATCACCATTTTTGTATTTTTCTACAATTTTATATAATTTTATATGTTTTAAGTATTTATAATTTTTATGTCTTTTATATAGTATTTTTCAATAAAAAAAGTTGTCGAAACCAAAGGATGACAAAAGACACCTATTTAATTTTTATGGAATTTTTCAAGGATTTTTCAAATTTTTATGATTTTTCTAATACAAACATGACACTTTCCAAGGTTTTTTGAATTTTTAATAATTAAAAATGCATGCAAATCAATAACCAAAAATTACCAAAAAGAATACGTGCTAACATGAGCTATCAATAATTTTTAGATGATTTTTAGAATTGATTTGATATTTATTGCATTAAATAAAATACAAATAGTCAGAAATAGTTCACAGGGACCTTTTTGCAAAGAAATTCTCAGGGAATAATCATAACATGTAGTAAAACTCCAGGGGCCAACTATGCAATTAATCTAGGTAGTTCACACGTAATGCGCGATTCACAACTCACAGGGGTATAAGTGCAAATACTCAAAATGTAAACTTCATTCCATCATAAGCAAAAATTCAGAGCATGATCTACAAAATTTCCAAAATACTCATGTGTGTACATGTGACTCAGACTCGACTAAAGTGCAAATAAATAAACTAGAGGGTCCAAACTGTAAAAGTTCTTAACTATTTATTATAATTATTGGACTGAATGCAAATATCATAAAGGATAGGGTAAAAGGTGAAATTTACCCTTGCAGACACGTGGCACCCGCATAGAGGCTCTCTGACATATGGCTCTGATGACATATGCAGAAAGGATCTAACGGTTCTAATAAGGCTAGATTTTGCATGTCAGATTTGTCCCAGAATTTGATCAGACCGTTACAATGTGGGCGTGTTTGTACGATCTTGATTAGATCTAGAACTCCCACTCCATATGGGATGGTAATAGAAGGTGCTGGATGAACTGGCTCAGGAGAGCTTCAATTGAGCATGGAGGGAGATCCACTGCTCCGATAAAGACGTTGAAGGGTCCAACACAGTCGTGGAAGTGCTCCGCATTGGATGGACAAAGCCGATGGATGGAACGATGGTCGGATGGTCGGTACAGTGGAGCTCTGCCTGGAGCAGGTACACTAAGTCTGTCGAAGGGCCAATGATGTTCTCGTGTGTGTCTGAACCTACAAGGAAACTCCGAACTTGGAGATAAAGCTACGACCGAGGTTATTCTGCGAAAGAAGTAAGGGAAACGATGGTGGATGATGTCCGACCTCCGGTGGAAATGGGAGAAAGAGGTCTTACCCTAATCCAGCTCTGATGAGTTGGTCTAAGGATGGTTAGGACACGCTAGGAGATGAAGGGTGAGTCGGCATAACGATATGTATGGGTAGAGATGTGTAACAGAGCTCCAGACCTGGTGGTTGGAGCAGACAAGGTTGCGGTAGAGGATATGGCTAAATTGAAGTGAAGCGAGGGAATGGAAGCGAATAGGGGGGTACTCTGACTTCTGAAGGATTCAAGAACTTCAGGCAAGGTGAACGACGGGGTTATGGCCTTGACTAGGATGCGGCAGGTGAAGGAGGCTTCTCGTGGTGGCGCTCCATCCACGCGAAGAGTTTTGCTCAACGGACCACCAGACAGGGCTCCAAAGGATGTTCTAGACTCTTGTCACTCAACTGAAGGTAGCTTGGGGGCAAGAAGGTGGCGAGGAACGAGCTGCTCAGCATGGGAGGCGGAGAAGATTATTTATAGTGGAAGGCTAGGGTCCAAAAAGATCGGAAGATTATGCAAAATCCTAGCGTGATCCGGTTGTGCCTAGGGATCCACAAGGGTCATGGATCATATGATCATAATCGGGCACAATGATCGATGCAAATGGATGTCTAACCCGATTGGGAAAGGGGGGAGAAGAAGCTCTGGTGAAGTAGGTTGTCAGGTCGGGTCAACAAGGAGGGGTTGACCGTAGTCAACGATTGACATGGACCAATAGGAAAAATCCAGGCCAAAAAATTAAAGAATTATAGATATAAAATAGTATTGATTGCAAAATGAAAAATGAATCGAATGAAAGTTGTTTATTATTTTTCAAATTATTTTCCTATGAATTTTAATTGTTTTAATGAAAATATATGTAAGGTATATACCTAATATTGTATTATATACACGTATCCTATATATTGTATACAAGTATTTTTATTTTATTATTTTTACAAAAATATGTTTTGTTTTATATTTTATTTACAAAGTAATTTGAGGAATATAAAATGATTTTTATTTGATTTTTTATAATTTGAATAAATGTTCTAAATAAATAGGTGATGTATGCGTTGTGCACCTATGTGGTTGCTGTACAATGGATTGCTGCTTTAATTTTTATTTTTATTTTATTTTGTGTTGTCTGTTTTTTATTTTTTATTGGGGCTATATAGAAGTGTTCAAAAATAATATAATATTTACAAAAATGTACAAAAAATATAAATATTTAGTTGTATATGTATTATCTACAATGTACCCTATTTCCCTATACTTATATTCCTTGTAGATCAGACCAATTTTTGACCTTCTCTCGGGGTTTAGTCACTCTATTTTTTCTTTTCTCTTTATTCTTCTATTTTTGGAAAATATGTTTTAATTATGCAATATTAACAAGGGCATATACGATGTTAAGTTATTGTATTTACATATAATTATAGGTGATTCTGATAAAAGATAGAGCTAAAATAAAATAATAAATAATGAGAATCGTAGATTCATCAGATCTCATGGAGGAGAGCAACGTCTGTGGCTTGACTAATCCGATGCCTCCTGTATAATCTGGTACTCGACATCAATTAGATGGCTCTTGATGTATCTAGATGAACTAGGAAGAACTCCTACCTAGATCTCACTCGCTTGAGCCTATCTCCTCACTCTTGTGCCCCTAGAGGCTGTTGAAGTGTTTAAAACGGTCGCTGATGTCGATCTGCAGCACCTGGAGGTGTCAAAGAGGTATGGGGCCTATCGATGGGGGCCTGGAGCATCGAAGTACCTGGAGCCTCTTTTGAACCTCGAAACCCCTCGTATGGGGTTCTTCCAGACCTGCATATGGGTTAGGAATCTTTGAAGTGTAGGGTGGGATAGGTCTAAGCTTTTATTTGTGGTTGTCAAAGACAAAATGTTGAAGTGTGATGAGGTCTGACAAGGACGATAGATGTGACCTCGATTTGCAAATCTAGGTCATATCTGGTTGGCAGGTGTGCATCGTGAGATGGAGAAACAGAATGGTAAGGTGGTGAGGTGGAAAGGCATGGACAGAACAAGGGGGCACAATGAATAATAGTGGCCAGAGCTCAAGAGCTCTGGTGAGGATTAAGTCCTAAAATCTAAGACAAACTAAGTAATCAAAACACTAAAAATGAAAAAAAATCAAACTAGAATTAAACCTTACCTAAAAAAAAAAGAAAACTGACCTCAAGTAGTTAGAGATGCGAGAAGAACCCTTACGATGGTGGACCACGAGATAGTGGGAACCAGACTTCGATCCGCTCCTTGTTGCAAGCCCGCTCAACGTGTCGTTGTGACCAACATAAAGAACATGAATGGGTCCGAGGGGCTGAGAATGGGTAAGAAAGGAACCAACCTCAAAAAGAGGGCAACTGAGGTGATTATATACAAGGACATGGAGTGAAGTTCGATGATGGGTGGCAGGAGAAGGAAACAAGGAGGGTGATGGGAGATTATTTGGCATGGATTGGGGAAGATCAAGGAGTAGAAGTGGTAAAGGGCTCGAGGGTGAAGGGACAATGACTAGGCCATGGGAAATGGAGAAACTTAGGTGGTACGCACATGACATGGGGAAGGGGGAAGAGAAAGGACACTTGACCTAGAGTCAACTATCGGAGGACCCTGGTTGGTCCACAAGGACGAACCAGGAAAAAGGAATTAATAAACAGTTTGTAAAATAAAAAATAATTAATAAATGGATTGATTAATTAAATAAAATTTATAAAATAGAAATTGTTTATTATTTTATGTAGCAGTTTAATTCGATTTTTATTTATTTTTAACGGTTAATTTATTACAAGTTATTATTTGTAAGTTCAATCATAGGTATATTTACCTATATATCACATATTTTATTTGTATTTTTTCCATTTTATTATTTTATTCACAAAATTTCTATATATATAACTTATTAAAATGCACCTAAATGTATTTTTTGAATTTTTTGAAATAATTTATACATTAAAATAAATAGAGATATATTATATAGGTATGTGTATAGTATATTTATCTACGTATTTCATACAATTATTTATTTTAGTATATTTTTAATGAGTTTTAATTTAATTATGTGAATATAGTATAAATAATATATACAAAATTACAAAAATATAAAATATTGAAAAATATAAAAAATTAACAAAATGAATATTTTATTCATGTATTTTGTACAATAAGAGTCCAAGACATAAATTTTGCATATTAACTGCAAATTAAATAAACCACTTTCGTTAAATAGCTAATAAAAAGTTATATACAATTAAAGATGATTTTGGTTAATTTGGAGTTTTTATGGATATGGTATGAGTTTGGGAATTTTGGAATCTTATTAAGAGTGTAGAATGTACAATGTGTATTATTTTTGGATGAAATCAATTTTGTACTTTCTTTGTATTTTTATCTACAATTTCATTTACAAAGTTTCTTTTTTTGATGTATAAATAATTAAGACTATAGTAGGTCCCAACAATGAATTATTGAAGAATTAAAATGAGGTTTTTAATGTGATTTCTGTGTGATATATCTTCCCTATCCCGGCCTACTTTATTCTTTCTGGATTAAGTCATCATGATGACGGAGTCTCAGGGGCTAGCGTCATAGAATACCTTTGGTATTTTATTTCCTTTTCTTTAATTTTCACATTAAGTACACATTTTATACAATATTTATAAAATAAATAATGAATGCTAATTTATACAAAATAATGATATATATACATGCATTTATCTTGGGTTTAAAGGCTAAAATAAAAGAATAAAGGTGATAAAATGGAGATTCATCACCTATCAAATCACTTAGCTTGCCCATAGAAAATGAGAAAATATCATCATCCTGATCTGTTGAAGCTGCAATGATATGCGAACAACACATATTGATCTGGGCTGCCGTATCTTGTTGTATATTATGCTCATATATAGGATAATTCCTTGATTTTTTATGATTCTTGTCTACCTCTTTACTATGTATTCAGAGCTCAAAAGTTCTACAAATTAGCCATGTGAGCCTGAGGGAACCATTCCTACAATAAATTTTATTGTAATATTTGATTTATCAATTGTTTTTTCACTCCCTATCGGATATTAAGTCAAATGAATGTACTATATGCTCCCTCTATACAATTAGGGTTATGTTCCATGGCCATCTTAATGATTATACAACAATTGATTCAATAATTGAATCATAAAGGCTGGTGGGAGTTAGATTGAGAACTCATCAAGCACCGCTAAATGATTGTTAAAAGATGATCTAAATCCTGAGTAGGATATGGCAATCGCTTCTCATTAGGCTACTATCTGACCAGCCTCTTAATGCAGGTCCTCTGCATGGAATAGAGATTTAAAGATGTTGGATTAGTTAGGTCAAAGATTTGACTTAACGATATTGAGATAACGAACGTTCTATGTCATATAATATCACGATATAGGAACACATCCTCTGATCGGAGACAGATGTATTGCTATATATATAAGTGTGTACATTTCGCAGACCAATAGATTGATGACCTAACCTAGGTCTATATACCGATGAGCAGGTGTGCATATGAGGGCATATGAGTAACACAATCTCTCAAAGGGATCATACATGTTCCCTTGTTAACTAGAAGACATGAGCTCACTAATGAGGTGTTGGGACCAATAAAATTCCATGCATGGTCGTCGTTATTTGGAAGCATGACAAGAATTTTTAGGTATGATATATGCTGTTGGAGAATATATGATCGATACCGACTTTCAATGACCGAGATTGAGAAACTTGGTGATGAAACCCTAAAGATTACAATGTAAAATTGATCTATTTCTTTGGGTTTATTAGAGGTCTTCCAGTATGCAGGATGTACAAGTATTAGGAATACTTGAGGATTATGTGATCATAATTAAATGTATAACCATGACGCTTCCATTCCGAGGGAGTGATGAAACAAGTCTGGATTTTAGTGAATCATCTTAGTAGAGAAGTAATATGATCTTGGTCCAAGTGTTGGATATTTATCTGAATGAGATTCAGATGCAATAAGAAGATTAGATTTGTGGTTGATTTAATCAAGATCTATGCGAGGTCCATAAGATCCGAATTTGAGATGTGATCTCAATATCCAAGTCATTATACGTGGAATGTGCAATCACCGTGTCCTTATCTCCAAATATATGCAGAGAAAACACATTATTTTTGAAAGAGCAAGAATAATTCCACTGTAGAATTATATATTAGCTATGAGGAATGGATAAGTATATGTGATTTAATTATCATGAATAATGTGAATTTAATTCATATTATTTGAATGCATGAGAATGATATTCCAGTAAAATTAAATGTGATTTATTTATTATGGATATGAATAATGTGGATAGCACTATCAAAATTTTTCAAAATATATTATAAATGTGATTTATAATGTATTAGATAGAACTTATTATGATGTATATTTGTTGATTAATTATTGATGTGAATTGGATTTATATTGCATAATTAATTGAAAATTTAAATCACATTTTATTTTGGGTTTAGAACTTGAGTCACAAATTTCCAATGGCAAGACTACAATATTCACAAAATAATTATGACTTATTTTTGTAGAATAATTTACAACAGATGTTGTTGTAAATCTTGGAGATTTCCATGGAATAATTTAATCTCATGAGATTACATGAGATGGAACAACTCCATAATGGGAGGGTGGATGACTACCCTATCCCATTAAGAAAGGATGGTCGTCCATGCTACTCCCATGGAAGGATGCAATCTCCATTACATAATCTCATGCTTGATTGATCTAATTTTAGGATTAATTTATATTGATTTTCTAATATATATTTAATCTGAATTAAATTAGTTGTTGTTATATTTTTACAAAAAAATCGTGGCCATTGAAAGAAACTCAAATCAATCTCATCCATTGATTTTGTATTAGTTCATGGATAATATATAAGAAGTGGAACCACTTGCTCTTTGAGTTACAACAACAATTCTGATAGCAAACTCTCTCTCTCTCTCATTCTCACACCTACTCTCTCTCCCTCTTTGAGTGGTCGTCCATCTACACCCTAAAGATAAGACTTTCCGTCATTATCGGATCGTCATTGTAACGTCGCTTTGACTGCCCTAAGTTCTCCATTTTCTTTGGAGAGCTTCACTCATGAAGAATATGTTAGATCTCGTGTGACGAGATCAGGAGTTCTTTTGCTTGGATCAACTATATGGATTGCGAGAAGAGCGCGATTCATCTCCTCCCTCGCAAGCATCTCCTCCGACAGATAGGACTTGAGACAGGAGGTCTCTTCTCTTAGAGACTCGGTCACAACCATGCTACAAGAGGTATTCCTTTATCTATTATGTGATTTAGATGAAATGATCTGAGAATCATTCTTGGATAGTAGTTTCATCGTTTAAAATTTTAAATTCCGCAGCACCAAGCAACTAATGCGACTAGTCACTTTCGATTGTATATGATATGATCCTCAAGCTTTCGTGATGCTCACATATCCTTCAAGTGGTATCAGATCCAGGTTGAGGTTTTGGATATCATCCATAAACCTAGGAAGACTTGAGCTCATTAAGGTTTGTGAAAATTTTATCGCATTTCTTTCATGCACCCTGTTTTATGATTTCTTTCGGCCCTATTTAAATTATTGAAACATGAAATTATCACTTGTATTATGTTACCCATTAAATACTGAAATTGTTGGGATTTGAGTTTGCATGATTTGGAATCTGATCGCTCAAGGTATGGTCATTTTAATGAACATGTATTCGTTGTTGACGCAAATAAAGAGTTAATTGTTCTGAAATGCTAAGAAATACATGCAAATCACTTAAGTTTTATAAATCAAATTAGCAAACACAGGAAACTTATTTTGCATGATTTGGATTTAAATTGATTGATATACGCTAACTTTAGTAAGTGAGGGTCACTAATGGAAATTACATTCCTAATCAAGAACCTTGTGATTATCATTTAATTAATTAGTTATATTAATGGTTAATTTCCTCGAGTAATTATTGATGAATATCTTGTGAAATATTTGATAAGGATAGAGCCACACCTAAACTTTCTTCAGACTACCGATTCTAAAAACATTTAACTATTCTCCGGTGAGGACTTTTGGGTATCTGGTAAACGGTCTAAACTTCTTCAACAGAGTAGGTGGTTTAGAGGACATCGTGAAAGCACGGTCCTCAAGCAAAACAGGTTGCTGGAAATAATTTGTTCTTACATATATACTGTCTGGAAATTGATGCAACTAGTCGTAGGAACTCGAGCCAGTCTCTAGGGAGAATCGGGCTCCTAACAACTTGGTAACCTGCTCTGAAAGATTGGCTTATCATCTAAATAAAATTTGACAAGATAAACTTCTGCGCATTTATGATCATCACATTGCATTGCATAGGTGAACCAAGGGTGTGTTTTCACATCCTACGTGCTTTGCAGATCTAATCATCAATAATGCCCACATCACGATGACGGGAAGGAGGTCTATTATACTACCTTTGGCAGCACCACTTTCTAGCACTCCTGCCCATTCATCTTGGGTGAATTCAGAGATTTTAGAGCTACTCTCTGAAGCTGAATTTTCCTCCTTGTTCCGCCTCGAAGACCCTTCTTCCACACCTGAGGTATAGACTGAAAGGCCAGTACAACTATAAGTTCACTTGACAACACCTAAGCTAGGGTCTTTCTCCTTTGCTATACCAGTGAGATGGCCATCAGTGAGAACACAACTAATCAACAATCACAGACATCCTCGTTTGTATTAGATCAGGCCGCCATCAACAACACATTGTTAGCTTCCTTGGATACCATGCATCGGCAGATTCAGGACTAGGGGGTGTTCGTGGTAGAAGTGAGGAGCAAGCTTAAACAGATGTGGGCTAGACGAGACGAGACCGAATGACCAATCAGTGGAGAGATACCGAGAGCATTGGGCGGAGACAGATGCCAGGACGAGCTGTAGGATCCAACCAAACCACCTCTCACCATGAGGCAGTTGCACAACCCTGGTACAAACCTCACCCACAGATGGATTCAGCTACCAACCATCCTAGGTAACTTTCATCTTCACCCCCATACCATTCAGTTACTGCCCATATTCTAGGGGCTAGCCACCGAGGAGCCTTACCTCCATCGGTAGGAGTTCGAGATGATCTGCAACACCGTCCACGTTATATTTGTGGATGAGGACACTACCAAGTTGATCGCCTTCCCCTTCTCCTTAGTTGACAGAGAAACCTACTGGCTGAAGCATCTGGGAAATATCATCACCACTTGGGAGCATCTCCGGATCGAGTACTTGAACAAGTACTATCCACTCGGCTGGACCAACGCAGCTAAAGCCATGATCAACAATTTCACCATGATCCGAGATGAACAGTTCCATGAGGCCTGGGATCGGTTTAGAGAGCTCACCGACATGTGTCCCCACCATGATATCGGCAAGCCTAACCTCGTCCAAAGTTTATTCGTTTTGATGACACCTGAGCTACAGGGGCTAGTGAACACCTCGTGTGGAGGTTCGTACTTCTCCAAAGATGAAGACCATGTCTGTGCCATCTATGAGGAGATGGTAGAAAATTATACAGCGATGTCCTAGACCCGTATCTACATGTGGGGGAAGCCTCTTCCACTAGTGGTTTCTTACTAGAGGATTGCATGCATTGAAGCATGTCCTTCTACATCTTCATCGAAGCATCACTAGCAGAGTCTTCATTTGTCGATATGAGCATCATTATCCAGAAGTTGGATCGGATAGAGATCATTGAGAAGAAGAAAGTGCCAGGGCATGGATAAGCTCAATAAGATTGATGAGCTGGCCCAAACATTGAGTGACTTGAAAACCCAAATCACGTGTCTCCAAGAGGCACATATGACTTCTCAGGCCTGTTCCAGATCACAGACTGATCTAGGAAAAAATGCTCCATAGTTTTCCACCTCATACAATTAGGTTCACTACATTCAGGCAAAACCCATCCAGCAGCTCCAGCAGTACCAACCACCGCCATCCTCTTCAGAAACTCAAATAGTGGTATATCATTCGGATCAGCTCTTGGCAGCCCTTTGACAATTCCATAAATCGCCCTAGTTAATTGTCAATTTGTTGTAGTGGGGCAATCATGATCGATCAAAAATGAACCACACGAATCGATGAATCAATGAATTAATTAATGTGCGATTTTATGTATTTTTAACATGGGCAAGTCTTAGGGTCGACTCAAGGAGGTAATGGAACAACGTAAGATCAACTTAGATAATTTAGCTCATGATTTTCCAAGCAGATTTTTTTGTAATTGTTATGCGAAATAAACGCAAATGCACAAATGCGATTGAACTAGGATATTAAGAAAATAATCCACTTATCCAAGTTAATTTTAATGTGAAATTAAGTCAATCTAGCAAAGTTATATTTTTCCTAAAAACCTAATCCAATGTTGAATGCAAAATATATTTTTTTGGAATTTTTGGGGTTACCATGCAACAATGAAAAATGCAAAATTTTTAGGTGTTTTTATGTAATTTTCATGCAAATAGAATGCAAAAATTATGAAATTTTTACTAAAATTTAAACATGATTAAATGAAGCTATATTATTATTTTTAGATTTTTTTGACAATTTATGAATTTTCTATTGGAAATAGAGTGGTTGTGAGTATTTATTTTCTAATAAATCTACAAAATCAATTTATCCATAGAGCGAATTATCTCAAAAAGGTATTTTAATCCAGGAGTTTGAAATTTCATAAAAATATTATTTGTCGATTTAATTAAATCAATTACAGAAATCACTCAACAATTTATTTTAGGAAAAAGACACATCCATTTTTGATGAAATCTGGACAGTAATTAAAAAACATTCATGCGCATCATCTCTATGTTTTTCAGAACTTTTGGAGTAATATTTAAGTAAATATGAATTTCAAACCATGACATGGGTAAAATATGCAAATTTTAACCAAAATAATTTTAGTTAATTACCCTATGCTCCTAAAATTCAAATAAATAGGCAACAGGTAGAGAATTTTATGCTCTTCAAAATGATATTTTTGATCTAAAAAAGGTGCCATAATAAAATCCAAATTAAAGTAATAGTGCAAGGGTGTCTTTACAATATAGAAATTAAAGTAAAATGTGCCTAAGGGCATTTTTGTAATTAAATAAATATGATGAACTGTAAATGCAATTTTTCCAAAAAATAAAAATAAGGAAAGAAATTACCTTCATGGAAACACACCCTCTCATGCACGCTAGGGCACTGGAGAATGCACACGATGCACAATCGTGCACATGAGGCCGTTGTGGCCGTGCTCAACGCAAGCGAGCACGTAGAAGGGGCGACTGGAGGCACAAGGGAGCACGACGGGATAGCATGGGCTACGTGCGGGACTTCGCCTGGCACGTACGACCGCGGTTGGAGGCACACGTGGGCGGCTGGCAAAATGGTTGGACTTGGAGAGGAGTGGGGTTGCCACTTTGGAGGAGGAGCATAGCCAGGGGAGTAGGAGGTAGTGGCATGCTAGGGGTGTGCGTTGTTGCAACGGAGGAAGAGGGGCTAACGCGTGGAGGAGCGATTGTAGGGCCTGCGCAGGTGGTGGCGGTGGTGGGCCTGTGCGCACAGGTGGACGGAGGGCTATCACAATGGTGGCTGGGGGTACGACAACAGGAGGAGCTGTCCAGTGAGAGGAGATGCGGCTGGGGTGGACGTGCACTGAAAGGCGCGGCAGGGGGTGACGCTAGGTACGACGGTGCGGAAGAGCCGCAACAGGAGGGAGGAGGGGCGTGTTTTTTTATTTTATTGTAATTTTTTTATTAGGAAAAAATATATGAATGAATAGGTGGTGATGATGATGTATGATGATGATAATGATGCAAGAATTAAAATAATAAAAAAATATGCTGATGAGATGGTGATGTTGTGATGATGGTGGTGGTGTGTTTGATGGTGACGAAAATGCAATAAAGATGCAGAAGACAAACAAGTGATGTTAGATAAAAAAGTGAGAGTGAAGATAGAGAATTTTACCTGTGGTTTGCCAGATATCAGAGGAGGTGGACCTCAAATCCAATCATCGCTTCAAGGAGACGGCGGGTACTCCGAAGCTCAACAAGCTTTGTGAGCTCGTGATGGTAGAGCAGACTACCAGATCTCGCCTTGAGGTTGTTGTCGTTCAACTCGTCTCCTACAGTTGTCACCTGAAGGTTGAAGGGGCTCGACCTCTCTTCTCTCGAAACGACGAATGGTTTGCGATATGGATAGAGGTAGGGTATTAGAAGGGTATGAAGGATATGATGAGATCTTTAAGCGCATCACGGAAGCATGAGGATCGCATCGTATGCGATCAGGAGCGACTAGTCGCCCTAGTCGCTCGAGGCAGCGGAAATTAAAATTTTTTTCATATGACGAAACCACATGATCCAAGAACACTTCTCGGATCATTTCGTCTAAACCACAAACAAGTAATAGTATTACCTCTTAAAGCGTGGTTGTAATCGAGTCTCTAAACGAAGAGACCTCCTGTCTCAAGTACGATCCGACGGAGGAGACGCTTGCGAGCGTGTTGATGAAACACGTGCTCCTCGCAATCCAAGTTGATGATTCAAGCCACGAATCTCCTGATCTTGACAAACGAGATACGACGTCTTCTTCACGAGCAAGGCACGCCGAAGTAGACGGAGATTCACGAGCAAACCATCGGGCAACAAAATGACGACGCTGTGGCGATGGAGAATCTCTCTAGGGCATCCATGGTCGACGGCCATATGAGAGAGATAGAGAGAGTAGGCATTAGAGAGAAAGAGAGAGAGAGAGAGAGAGAGAGAGAGAGTTGTTGTCTCACTTGTTGTAACCTAGAAGAGAAAGGGGTGCCTTTCCTTTTATAATATTTTGCAATCCATGGATCTCAATCTATGGGACAACACAAATCCAATGGCTATCATTGATTTATGTTTCTTTTAATGGCTAAGATTTTTGTTGGTAAAAAAACCAACAACAATTAATTTAATAAAAACCCAATATATATTAAATATAATTTGATTTATATCAAATCAATCTCCATTGGAGAAATAAGAAGGAGGCAATCCTCCTTCCATGAAAGGACTGTACGGCCACCATATTCCATGTAGGAAATGTGGCCGTCCACCCTCCCTACAATGAAGGTGGATTCTTCTCCTTTTATTCCATGAGATACATTATCCCATTAATTTCTCCAATATTTGCAAGAACTTTTGTTGCATATTATTTCACAAAAATAAATCCAATTTGTTTTGTGAACATTGCAATCATGCCATTGGAAATTTATGAATCACATTTACAACCCAAAATAAAATGTAATATACATTTTAAATTTAATGTCCAATGTGAATCCAATTCACATTAACATTTAATTAACAAATGTAAATTACAAATAGCTCTCTCTTATATATTATAAATCACATTTTTAAAATATATGACTAATATGGATATTGCTATCCACATTATTCATATCCATGATAATCAAATCACATTTAATCATCTTGGATCTCTATTCTCTTGTTCTCAAATAATATGAATCATTCACATTATTCATGTCTTTGCTAATTAAATCACATTTAATTATCTTAGATGACTCTCCTCATAATATGAATCTAATTCATATTACTCATGATAATTAAGTCACATTTAATTGTCCATTTTCTTAGTGCTCAGATACTTATATCAACAATGAAATTATCCTGAACTCTTTCAAGGATAATGCGCTTTCTCCGCGGATACTTGGAAATAAGGAGGTGGCGATTGTATTGTTCCACGTATAGTGACTTGGATATTGAGATCATATCTCAAATCCAGATGGTGGGCCTCCCATAGACGCTTGATTAAATCAAGACCGTAAATCTAATCTTCTCAGTGCATCTGAATCACATTCAGATCAATGTCCAACATTTGGACCAAGATCAGATCACTTCTCTATTAAGAGGAGTCAATAAAATCCAGACCCATTTGATCATTTCCTAGGAATGGAAGCATCATGGTTATACAATAGTTTATGATCACATCACCCTTAGGTCTTCCCAATACCTGTACATCCTGCATACTGGAAGACTCAGAATAAACCTGAAGTATTAGATCAACTTTACACTGTCTACTTCAGGGTTCTATCAGAAAGTTTTTCATTTGATCATTGGGAGTTGGTATCGATCATATACTTTCCAAAAGCATATATCATACCTAGGTCTTGATCATATACTTTCCAAAGGTATATACCAAACCTACAAATTCAGTTAAGCTTCCAAAGCAAGACGACCGTGCACGGAATTTGATTCTTCACAATATCTCATGAGTGAGCTCATGTCTTTCGGTTCAGTAATGAACCTGTATGATCCCTTTGAGAGATTGTATACTCATATGCGCTTACATGCACACCAACACGCCGGTGTATAGACCTTGGTTTGGTCATCAACCTATTGGTTTGCCAAATGTACATACTTAGATATATAGTAACACATCTGTCTCCAGTCAGAGGATACGTGTCCGTATCATGACAGCATATGATATAGGACTTTGGTTATCTCGATCTCATTAAGTCAACTCTATGACCTAACTAATTTGGCACCTCCGAATCTCTATTCCTATGTAGAGGACCTGCATCAAGAGGTCGGTCAGATATCAGCCTAACTGAGAAAGGATTGCCATATCCTACTCAGGTTGGAGATCATCTCTTAACAATCATTTGACGGTGCTTGATGAGTCCTCAATCAAACCCTTCAGATATTCATCCAAGCACCAGCCTCTATGATTCAATAGTTGAATCAACAACTGTATGATTATTAAGTTGGCCATGGTACATAACCCTAATTTTACTAAGGACCTATTATGCAAATTATTTATTCTTCATTTTAGATCAGGGAATGATATTCGCAATAACATTTATTGCATAATGGCTCGCCGTGGGCTTGCATGTCCAACATGGTAGTTGGCGACAATGTATAAGGCAGAGGTAGCTAGAGATCGTGGAGGAAGTGGTTGTAGAGGTGGGTGGGTCGCGTGGGAGCGGTTGCAAGAGATCGTGGGTTATGATAGAGGAGATAGAGGGATATAGACCGCGGGCATGGCTACGCAGGTCATTGTGTAGGAGGCTCCAAGGATTGGGCACGCACCACCTCGCGAAACAGGGCGGAGAGGCCGGTCATGAGAGAGATACAAGGTTCCTGTGGACGAGTGGCAAAAGACACAGGCGGAGGTTGCGCGTTGTGCTCTACGCGAGGATGGGGAAGGGGCGAGTCGCGCGTAAGAGGGGGGAGAAGAAGGTGCCACGTGGTGTGCGAGGACGCGACCATGTGGCGGGTAGTTTAAGTTATTAATATTTATATAATATATGAAGTATAAAATAAGAATAATATTTAATAAATAATAATAAAAGTAATTAAGATAATTAAAATATTTAAGATAAATAAAATAATTAGAATAAAAAATTAAATAAGTAATAATTAAAATAAATAGATAAAAAATAATTAAAGATAAAATAAATAAGTAAATAAATAATATAGGTAAAATAAATAATAAATAAAGTTAAATAAAATAAAATAAAAATAGGGTGACATCTGGCAGCTTTAGGAGCGGCCACGTATCGCTCCTAGAAAAATCATATATTAAATCAAAATAAAAATAAAAAAGAAATAAGAAAATGGGTTAAATCGAAAAGTGGTCAACAACAAAATTGCTCATCTTGACGAGATCTACAACTTTTGTTAAGAATCAAAAACCAAATGGATCAACTGTACAAAGTGTATTTTTGGGTGGTATCTTCCAAGTATAAAATACCATATTTTGTGTTTTGCAGATTTTATAATTTTTTAATTAGATAAATATAGAAATAAAATTGTAAAAAATATGAAAGGAATATTTACAACTTAATATATTTTTTTAATAAATAAGAAAACAAAAAGATAAAATAAAGGTTATTATGGTCAATATGTATATTGGTGCCCAAAACCCAAGTTTCACATACGAACTGCAATTTTTATGAAATTAGTCTTGTTTTGAAGGTATTTGAATATATATATATATATATATATATTACTTTAAAAGTGAGTAGACGAAGATCAGACATTGTGTGAGAGAGATATGTGCATTTTAAGGTTATTAATCTAAAAGTTGGATTTCGGTTTTATTGGTTAATTTTACAAGTTAGAATTTTAGGTATTTTTCCTTTATTAATGTTAGTAATATATATACTATAGAGTTGATTTTATTTGATTTGGAGTTACTACAAAATATCAAGAAAAAGGTTAATTTAGCTAATATACGGGTGAATATGTATAAATGATTTTGGCACCTTATTTAATGCAAAATATGCTTGCTAAAATACGAATATTATTTTTGAATGCAAGAATGCAAATAATACATAATAAAAAATGTGCAGCTAATTTCTCAGGAACAAACCTCTATTTTCAACTATTAGAGTTATGAATCACATATTCATCAACTCCCTATACTTATCTTGCTTGTCCCTTAGCAGCTAAAATGAAATGAAAAGTGAAATGATTTTCGGTTCCATACCAAGGTCATGAATAAATGGTGAAAATGGAGCTCGACTCAACCTTTGAATTAATAGTGTGGTAGAACCTTACTTCGATATGAATTTAAGACTTAACAACCTTTAAGTTTCATAAGTCTTCTATTCGAATCTCCTTAACAATCAGATCAGAACAAATCCTCATACGTAAATTCTGATGACTATGGATCTTACTTGTACTGTGTAAGTGAATATAGCTCTCTACATCAAAAATGGCAAAGAACCAGCCTCCTATAACAAGGTAACTCTAGTTCCCTGGTCTAGCAACTCTTTCCTCAAGGAGCAAGGTATTCCCTTCTATATTCAATTGAAACTAGTTCAAGAAGAGGGGGAGGAGAGAAGAATGGATGGTAGCCAGTGTAGCTACCTGTCCTAGGATGCTTGACTAGTGTAGCCAAGTCATCCAGTTGCAAGTTCTGATACACTCCAGCAGATATTTTACTTTTCAATCAGGCATGTCCACTTTTGGAGATTCTACATTTTTTATTTTTTAACATATATACTTCAACATGTACATAAGGAGTTTTTCTTCATGAGCCAGTAGACTATCCCTCTTTTGAAGCATTATTGCAACCCACAACATCCCTTCGTTAGATGCCAATGCCACTAGACAAGGTTGAGATGCACTATCCTCCCTAGAAAAGTATGGATGTTTCCACCCTTGTGCTACTCCAAGACAAATAATTCTACCTCGTCACTACCTCATCAATGAAGATCTATGTGTATGGTGCTTGTCAAAGTTAGGTCATTGTCTAAAAGAATCACGTATGTGTATTAAATACGCTACCTAGACCAATCAAAATGACATGCGATCATAGACTTGCGGACTCAGAAAATTAAGTCACATGACCTGAAAAGTCTTAACTCCAGTTCCTATAAGGTTCCTCTGAAATAAGGTAGATTAAGGTCAAATCAAATCCATCCTCCACATCTATTCATAACTTGGTTCAGAACCCACTAACTTTTCACTTTGCATATGCTAGATATGGAGATGAAGTGCATATGACATGCAATTGAGGTGAAGGAAGTGAAAGACACATTTTTTTGAATGCAAGGATGATATGCGGAGTAAATAAGAGGCCTCTTTATTTCTTTTCTTTTTTTCTCAAAAAATGGTAGATCTCCTATTTTACAACAATTTTTACAAAATAACTATTTTACAACAATTTTAGGTTACACAATATACATATTTTACAACTTGTACATAATATACATATTATACAAGTATACATGTATTTTATTTTTTTTACAAATACCCACACCATAATTATTGCATAATATATACACAAATACGTGAAAATAAATGAAAGTATGAGCTATGGGTAAAGTATATATGTAATATGTACACACCCGTCTATACTTAGCAAGTGCTACGTCCTTAGAGCATGAGAAGCGAAGAAAATACAAATCTCTTTCTAAGCGTAGGAGACCTAAAATAATAAAAGGTATAGAAGTTGATCCGCCCCCTTATACTTAGGCTATGCATCCTAAGTGTAGAAGACGATCAAAAAGGGGGCAGGCGAGGTTAAGAGGGGAAATAGATGAGTATATATACACAACGGGCATCGGTCCTCACTATACTTAGGCTCTGGTAAGCCTAAGTGTAGGACAAGAGTGAGTGTGAGAACCGAGGAGATATGGAGAATATACAGAGAATGGTGAATATACTCGGGTCACTCTCCCCCTTATACTTAGGATATGGTCATCCTAAGTATAGCCATAAAATGAAATGATATGGAGCTGGGGAGAGTGATTTGAATCCGTGGGGATGGAGGGAAAGAAAATATATACAAGGAGCATCGATAATATACAGATAGATTGCGATCTCAATCTTTTTAGTGCTTATGATGACTAGAGATCAATGTTGCAAGGCTTCATGCATGGCTTTATATGTGTCTTCTGAGTCTGCCTCACTCATGAAAACAATCTTCTTAACACAGACTAACTGTTCCTTTGGTTCAACAAAGTGTTTCAGTAGTTGTCCATTCACTAGGGATATCTGTGCTCTATCTATAAGATCTAAGATCTCTGCACATCTACTCTCATGCACAACATGTACTATAAACAGACCCGTCCACTTGGATTTGATCTTCCCTTGGAATACCTTTAGCCTCGCATTGAACAACAATACCTTATGTCAAGGAACAAAGGTATTTCGTATGATAAATCTATCATGCAACACTTTACCTTGTCCTTGTACACCAAA
This sequence comes from Ottelia alismoides, assembly GCA_037367405.1. Classification (NCBI taxonomy): domain Eukaryota; kingdom Viridiplantae; phylum Streptophyta; class Magnoliopsida; order Alismatales; family Hydrocharitaceae; genus Ottelia; species Ottelia alismoides. Next base: position 1,350,230 of record JAZKJV010002860.1, on the reverse strand, counting down.
CTGTTGTCCTTTGCTTGGTTCATGATATCCACAAGTTCATTCAGATCCATCTCTCTATATTTTTGCCCTAGGTGTATGTTCCAATTGATCTTTTTAATTGCCCATGCTGATTTGTGCACTAACTCTGCGGGAAAATGGCATGGCTTCCTAAATACCATCCTGAATGGGGAGGTTCCTAATGGTATCTTGTAAGTCATCCTGTAGGCCCAAAGGACTTGATCCAAGATCTGAAACCAATCCTTCCTGTCTGGGTAGACAAGCTTATGCAATATGGTCTTAACTTCCCCATTCGACACCTCTGTCTTGCCATTAGTCTATTAGTGGCAAGGACTAGCGACACGGTACTTGATGGCATAATCCTTCACAAGTTTCTTTACCTCTCTATTAACAAAATGTCTACCCTCATCGGGTATTTAATATCAATACTTTGGGGACCCTGAACCTAGAAATGATATGGTCTCTGATAAACTTACAGACAATCCTACTGTCAGCGGCTCGGATCGTGATAGCCTCCACCAACCTTGACAGGTAATCTACTACTAGAAGGATATACACAATATCTCATCTTTGGGCTCCACCAACCGGGAATGGGCTCATGAAGTCAATGCCCCAGGCGTCAAAGACATCACAAATGATGACATTCTACATCAATATCTCATCTTTGGAACCAACGTTTCCTCCCATTCTCTGGCATACTGGGCACGACTTCACAAAGGTGAGAGCATCGTGTAACAGAGTCAGCCAACATAAGACACACTGCAATACCTTCCATGCAATCCTCTTCCTAGATTGGTGCCCTCCTACCTCCAGACTATGGAAAAAAGTAAAGACACTCTGGTATTCCTCCTAAGGAATACACCTCCTCCAGACACAATCCGATCCTTCAAAGAAAAGGATCGGATCTTCCTAATGGTAGTGTCTCGAATCCGACTTGAGTTGGTCTATGCTACTCTTGGGCCAATCTTCAAAAACTTTCTTGGAGACACGATAGTTCACTGTATTGCCATACCATGGGGGTGAGGTGATAACAAAAAATGACTCGTCAGGGAAGGATTCTCGAACTGGTGTATCATCAGATGCATCAAGAATTTCGAGATGGGAGAGGTGATCAACTACTACATTCTTCTCTCCAAGTTTATCTCTGATGTCCAAGTCAAACTCCTGGATAAGTAAGATACACCTAAAAGATGCACCTTCGCGTCCTACTTTTATATGAGGTACCATAGTGTTGTATGGTCTATGAACTCAATACCCTTGGATCCAATGAGATGAGATCCGAATTTATCCAAGGTGAACACTACCACAAGCATCTCCTTTTCTGTAAATGTATAGTTACGATGAGCATGATCAAGAACTTTGCTTGCACAGTGTTTAACAAACAAAATATTGTCCATTCTCTGTCCTAACACAACCCCAACAACAAAATATGAGGCGTCCTCAAAAGGAAGAGATTAATCTGGGGCTTGTAGGATCGGAGCGTCCATGGTCATCCATTAAAGTAGCTTAAAGGCATCAATACATTTGTGACCGATAATGAACTCCATGTCTTTACATAAAATCTCAATTAGCGGTCGGGCGATCTTTGAAAAATATTTTATGAATCTCATGTAAAATCCAACATGCCTGAGGAACGACTGCAACTATTTTATGTTGGTTGGTGCTTGGAGTCATCTAATCACATCCACCTTGGTAGGGTCAACCTCCATTCCTATCTTGGAGATCACATGCCCCAACACAATTGCCTCCATCACCATGAAGTGACTTTTCTCCTAATAGAGCATCAGATTTACCTCACAACATTGTTTGAGGACTCAGTCCAAATTTCTAAGACAAGAATTGAAGAAATCACCGTAGACCAAGAAGTCATCCATGAAGACTTCCAAGAATTCACCGACCAAAGCATATGTACTAAAGGGGCATGTGAAAGTAGTTTTCTCCAGGTCCTCAAGAGCAATAGCTACTTGGTTGTAGCCCGAGAACCCATATAAGAAGCAGAAGAATTCCTTTCCTGCTAATCTTACTAAGATCTGATCGATAAATGGTAGGAGAAAACGACATTCAAGCGTTTGTAATCCACACAGACACGCCATGATGTGGGTACTCATGTCACAATCTCCGCTCCATCCTCATTGGTGGTTATCCGAATTCCCGACTTCTTTGGGGCATCATGGATAGGTTCCTCCCACTTGGAATTCGAGATGGGATAAATAAATCCGTGTTGCACCATTTCTCAATTTCCTTTTTCACGATCTCTCATAAATTTAAATTCAACCTGCACTGGAATTCACGTGAGGCTTTGGCTTCATTCTCACGGTAGATATGTTACGAATACAGATAGAGATTTATATCATGGAGATCGGAGATGCTCCAGCCTATCGCCTTGCAATTTTTCTCCAGGATCTCTAGCAAGCAAGATTCCTGCTCCTCGATCAATCGTGAGCTGATAATGATCGGAAACTTCCTCTCTTGTCCTGCAAGGAAGGCATATTTCAGGGTTGTGGGTAATGGTTTAAGCTTAGGTAAAGTGTGGTCATCGAGAAAATATGGCTCAATCAATTCTGGATCTGTGTTGATAATGGCTGGATCTATCACTGAAGTAAATGCCACCAACTAATTCAGCTATGTTGTCAGATCATCAAAAGCATCCAAGCAATTGGAGAAAGCCACGTCCGACTCATCATCCTCGTCTTCTGATTGTCCTAAATAGGGAAGGACTAACATACCCAACTGGGCCTTTGTGTCATCGAAGATGTAGGGGGATGCACTCTCTATATGATCTGTGCATTATTCTTTCCTAAGGATCTCACAAACTGTCTCATGTTCAAGATTCTCTCCAGTGTAGAGGGACTCATCGGTGCTGGCTACGTTTTGTCTCCATGGCCCAACAGTGTCTACATGGACACAATCTGCTTCTCACGAAGTGTACTCAGTGCAGTCTGCCACCTTATCTGCTTCATCTCTAGTTCCTCATCTCCGCCTGGAGTTTGGAACTGAATTTTCCCAACGTTATAATCAAATATAGCTCCTGTTGTCCTCAGGAAGGGCCTTCCAAGAATGATCTGAGTATCTCTCCAATTTTGAGGAGTCTTCATATCAATGACTATAAAGTCCACCATGTAATCCCATCCCTCGATATTGACGATATTGTTCCTCAATTCTCTCTTGGACCTCTTAGTGGATTTGTAAGCAAATTGAAGTAGGGCTTTGGATTTCCTAAGAGGTCCCAGATTTAGTTGCTCATAGAGGGTTAATGGCATCAGATTAATTGAGGATACATTATCTAAGAGAGTGCATGCAAACGCAGTGTCATCAACATGACTCACCACATAATGGACACCCATGTCCCATTATTTTCTTGGAAATGTGTTCTTAATGGCACAAGTAATGGCTACTGACAAAACATGTTTCTCAACACGTCTTCTTGTTTTCCTGCTACCCCTTGTAGGTGTGCATCTAACCTTGAGGTACTTTTGGAATACAGGTGTCATATCCACAAACTTATCAAAGGGAATTGTAACCTCGATATATTTGTTGCAAAACTCTGCCATCTCATGGTCATCTTTTTGGATTTTTAGATTTCTTATTTCCTCCCTTAAGAGCATGTGGGAAAGGGATTATTGAAGACAACACAGATTCTGAAATTGAAATATTTTCATTCGAATGATAAATTGAGTTTTCTATATGACTAGGACTCTGACTCCGCTTGGAAAGAAATTCATGAAAGGAAATAGGGGGTGTGTCCTCCTCAGATGGAGGTGCAAGCTATTCATCAGGATCACTTGATTCACTACTGGTACTTCCCTTTGTATTTTTGTTATTTTTATTTTTCTGATTTTTTGAGATTTTGGGGGCTGAAAGTGGTGGTGCTGGTGATGCTTCTCCTTTGCCTCCAAGTTCTCCTCATGTAGAGACTTGGTGGCATCCTCCTCATATTACCGTTCTCGATCAGGTATGATCACAGTCCTTCTGCTCCTAAGGGACATATGATTGTCATTATCGTACGAAAGGATCTCATGTTCATATAGGAGATAATCTAAATAGTATACCTGATCATGTGGTCACTGCTCACCATGATTCAAGCTATTTGGGTTAGCCTGATCCTGGGCGGGAATTGGAGTCCTTGGTGCTATCTACTTATCTTGGTGGTATGAGACATTGTTAAGATCTGTCCTTATGTCATGGTAATCATTTTGCGTCTGTTGAACCCTATCGATCAAAGTCTAGATGGCCAAGGTGAGGGAGCCTAAATCACTAGTCGGTGAGGTCTGCTGTTGCTGACTAGAGGATGAGTGATTCTGTTGTCTATATTGGCCCTGCTAGCCTTGTTGATACTGTTGTGGGTGGGATTGTGAGGTGTAAGGTGGTGGGACCTACTGGCCTGAGTGGAATGTGCGCTCCTGCTGGTGCTACTGAGGCTGGTATCCTTGTCCTGGTCGGGACTGCAGAAAATGTCGTGTGGGGACAGAACTGGTTTCCTGGAAAGCTAGTGGGGGGGGGGTTAGTGTGGCTGACCATGTTCCCTATCCCTGACTGTCTGCCGAAGGCGTCATGGTTGTACCACAATCCGTTCTTCTCAAACACCTGCGTAGGCTCCTCGTAGATTAACTCTACCTGTAGGGGTGTGTGCTGCTCCTACTGAGTGTACTGCTGCTCCTCAACCTAGCTGCTCTGAGGCCCTTGTACCTGCTCTTGTACTAGGTGAACTCGATGTAAATGTGTAAGTGGTGCAAAAGGGGCAGATAGTCTAATCTTGGCTACCTTCTCAATCGCTTCCCCCACTTGTTTCAGCAATCGTGAAAGCATCTCGAGGTCAGTGACCCTCCTGTGGATCTGTTCTACCATGGTGAGCTTATCAGCTATTATCCCCATGTTAGGGATTAGGTCATCTATCAAATCCGTTACAGTGATCTTAGGTATCTCATGAGATAGGATTAATGGAGACACTTGATAGACCCTGGTGGCCTAAGATCTGCCTATTTTTGCCATCGGCTCTAGGATCGTCCATACGACATCATCGTTCTTATTCAGATAGCTATCTCCATGATGAATCCACGATTCATCTTCTCAATATCTTGATCCTAGCAAAATCCCTGAGCAAATTCTCAAATAAATGTATATAAAATAAATAAATTAACAAAATGATTCTTATAAATAAAACACACTAATTAATGTATATTAGATTTTACAAAGTAAATAAACAATAAAAAGCCACAAAATTAAAAGAGTTTTTTACCTGTAATTATCTCAAAACTTCACGTATTTATAATAATTTCATTTCAATTCCTTTTTGGTAGATTCTTTATTTACCTTGTTCATAAAAATGTATATAAAAATGCAACAATACAAAACAAATTTCATCTTAAATAAATGCTCCTAGATCCCAAATAGAAAAAGCTGTAAAGTCCAACTTTCCAGCCAAATTCCCACTCTGTATGAACTCTAAATTCACCAAACTCACTTTTAAAATTCAAGTTAGAAAATTATCTATCCAACGGAAGTGGTTTCATTAAAACCAGAGCTCATTTGCAAAAGTAAGGTTTTGGGACCTAGATGTACATTGTATATTATGTATATATTCATTCTTTCTTCATTTTTTATTTTATCTTTCTTAGTTACTAAAAAATCCACAAAAATTCATTGTTGGGTTGTATTTTGATTCTAGCAATTTCTTGTGTTTCTCTGTTGTAAATATCTCTTATTAAAAAGACAAAAAATATATATTAGAAAAGCAAACAAAAAATGTACATGTTGTATGTCTTCCTTTGTAAATTCTCTACTATTTTTCTTCTTTATATTTTGTTGTATTTTAGTAGCCCACTTTATCTTATTATTTATTTTAATATTTAATTCCCTTTCTACAGTAACCACCATTCAAATCCATCATTCCACCAAAATTCTAACTTCTAATTCAACCCCATTATTTTATTAAGCTCCCATCCACCACTTTAATAACTTCTCATGTTTTCTCCTTATATACATCTCATCCTCCTCATTTTGCACTTGATCCATCTTTATGTGAGAAGAGACTAGTTCCCAGAGTTGAATCGGTGACAACGACACAACTGCGGTCGAGCGACGACAACCCTCTCTCCGGTGAGATCCGTTGGCTTCTTGGCCAACATTGCAGCCGCACCCGTGCGCTGCTCGAGCGAAGATCGTGCTCCTTGAAAGAACATCATAGTCGATCGTGTCCATTTAGGTAAGTTTATTTTCATCTTGTCATCATTTTTTCTTTGCAATTTTTTAGCATAACACATTTCATATAATCCCCACTTCATCATACCATCACCACCATCTTCTTCTTCTTCATTGTCATTCCACTCTACCAATTTTTCCCTTTTTGTATCTATTCCTATTTACTGACTCTTTTAAAAAGATAAAAAAATAAAAACAAAATTAAAACAACAAAATCATCATCGCAAAAAAAATTCAAAAAAAAATGAAGAAGGAGCAACCGGCCACTGCCGGCACCCCCTTCTTCCAGCCATCGCCGCCGACAGCTCCTCCTCTGGTCGCTCGCAGCCCTCGCCGGCCTCCTCTTCACGCCACCTCGCCGTTCGCCTGTAACCTCGTGGCCGGCGGTGCCGACCCCACGACCATTTTTTGCCCAAGCACTGCCACCGCCTCCACCGATGCGGCCCCAGCCCGCACGGCCTCTGCGACTGTCGTCTCTTCCGCTAGTGGTGGCCGCGTACCGCCAGTCCACCATCTCAACCACCCACGCGCGGTGGGCCGCCGCTGCCCCGACCCCAAACCCCCATCGTGCCCGAGCCGTCCTGAAGAAGAAGAGTATTATTTTGTTCTATTTTGTGCAAAAAAATGTATTTTTATTTTGTTAGTTTTCTGTCATTACAAATCAGTCCATGTACATATTTTTGTTGTAAGTATTGTTCTCTAATTTTGCACAAACACCCTGGTATTTGCATCTTAATTTGGACATCTGTATAGCGTCATTTTATTTAATGAAAATTATCAGTATGTTGAGCAACTAATGTTCTACCATCTAGATATTTATTTATATTGTTGTGGGTTATGATGAATTAAATAAAATTGTTCAAGTGAAATTTTGTATATTTTACCCAATCTGGACTCTTAAATTCATATCTCACTTATAGTTGCTCGAAAAATTTCACAAAAATCACGAATGATGCCTTGATGTATGTTCTAATTAGTATCCATATTTCATTTGATTTGGAGTAGTCTTGTGCATGAAATAAATAATAGAGTGATTTTAGTAAATGATTTTTAATTAAATCTACACATCATATTTTTGCGAAATTTCAACTCTCCTACATTGTTCATCTAAGTAGCTTCTTGAGATAATTCACACTCTGGTTAATTTATCATTGTGTATTTATTAGAAAGTATTTATTCGCAGACACTGTGTTTGCATTAAAAAATCCATAAAATTCACATTTTGTTAAAAAATCCAAAAACATTTTGTAGCTTCCTTGCATCATGTCTATTTTCTAGTAAAATTTTCATATTTTTGCATACTATTTGTGTGAAAAATTACGAAAAATCCCATAAAAAGTGTGCATTTTTTATTATCGCATTTTGATTTCTTAAATTCCAAGAAATGTGTTTTGTGTTCATCTCTGTATTAGGATTCTAAAAAAATATAATTTGGCTAAATCTGATTAATTTCATATTAAAATTAATTTGTCCTAATTGTTAGTTTTCTTATTGTATTAATTCACTTGCATTATGCATTTTACATTCTTTTTTTGCATAAAAATATAAAAATATCCGCATTGGAAATCTAGATCTAAATTTTCGAATTAACCCAAAGTTATTCCTTTGCCTCTCTGTGATCGACCCCGGACATGCCCGGGATATAAATTAATGCCGAGACACTCTTCACAGAGATCCTCCTCTCGGTTCTAACTGATTCGCTAAGTACACATACTACAATGTGTGCAAATTATATATCGTATTGAGAGACTCATCAGATGGCTTCGTTGCCAGGGATGCAAACAGCTTAGGGATTAATTTGAAAAAAATGGATTTAGATTTCCACTTACTCAGGTAGTCTGACCCGCGAGCCACTTGTAATTAATCCATCTTCTATCATTTTTTTATCTACATATTTTTGTATATATTTTGTTGTTGATCTCTCTAATATAAGTCTTATTTTCCTTGTGAGGGCCCGGAAGACTTGGAGTACAACGGATGTCGACAGACGTGACGCACGCCAACTACTGAAGTGCAAGAAAATCAAATAATTTTTGAGAGAATTTTTGTATATTTTTGTAATTATTGTGTTGTAATAATTTAGGTTATTTTCTCCTTTATAACGACACTTGTTTGAGAGCTCGCACGTGTAAAAAGACTTGGACATTATTTTGTAGTGTGTCGAGACCTATTTCACTCTCCGGTGAGGGTGGGGCTCAACTTGAGTGGTGAATTTAAGGATTAGGCACACGGTAGTATAAAATCAAATTTGTTTGTGCCCGTGGTAATTTAGGCCACACATATCTTAGAAGATTGACTTATCTGATAAGATTCATAATGAGACGCACAAAGACACGTACTACTTAACTCAAATCAAATCAATTCTTCCTCGCTAATAGTATATTGTTTAAGTGGGTTTTCTCGATCTGCATGCATTTAGTGTAAACTTTAAAAATTCAGTCTTGCATAACGCATGGAGATTGCTAAGATTCACTATAAGTATACCTTTTTTAAGCATGCATCATAGTTTCATGTTTGCATTCTGATTTCCAATTCCCCTCTTTTTTTATAACTTAAGGTCAAAAAGAAATTGGGGATTAAACGGTAGACGCGCTTTTATGTTCAGATTAATTTTCAAGCGATAACCTAACTCTAAAATTGGGACTGAATTGAGTAGGTCGATTATATGGTCCGGACTTCCTTAGCATAGTGGGAGGTTTAGAGGGCGCCTTAGTCCTCAAGGAACGGGTAGCCGTATTTATGCGGTCCGTACTTACTCCTATACTCGCTGAAAGTAGGTCCAACTAGTTGTAAGAATCGAGCCAGTCTGTAGGAAAATACGTCACCTAACAACTCGTTAATCTTTCCAAGATTGTATTTATCACCAACTAAAATTGACCAGATAATTCGGTCAAACCCTTACGACCATCACGTGTTAAGGTGGTGAAATTGAGGGTTTGAATTGCATTTGTATTATGTGAGTTTACTCCGCACATTTACGTGCACCGTAGAACTAGCGCCTCATTGAATATCGTGATTAATCGGTTCTTTTGACATTGAAGATGACCGATTGGGGGGATATTTATTCAAACTTTACGAATCTCTCATTGAACCCTTCAAGAAGTACATCTTCAAAGGTTCGGGCACAACTTGGACCAACCTAGACTCATGACCCTCTTGAGCCCAGGATCACCTACTCTCGAGATGGTTACTCTCAAACCATTCCATTTCTCTCTTCCCACCTCACCGAGGAAGACCTTCTCCTTGGTGAGAATATCTTGATTCATAAGTCCTCTTCTAATCAAGAACACATTGCTGATTCAGGACCTAAAGAAGATACAAGAAAAATGCCTCAAAAGAAGAAAGAAGAGGAAGAAGAACAACCCGAGGACTAGATGAAAATGGTACTTGCCAGATTAGCTACATTTGAGCAACAACACACATTACTAAGAGCTCAGTTAAGACAACTAAATATTGGGGTCGAACCACCAATGGATGCGGCGTGCAGCCCCAGACAGTACAGAATTCGGAGCTACTTGAGTCCGGCTGAACCCACTGTTGATTTTGAATTGAAGCTCTGTTTTCTGAACCTACTTCCACACTTTGATGGGAATGCTTCAGAGGATCCATATTCATTCCTAAGGGACTTTGAGCTCTTCTGCACTAACCATAGACATCTTAATGTTAGACAGGATTATATTAAGGTCACAACCCTTCCATTTTCCTTGTGTGGAAAAGCCGACAACTGGGCGAAAAATCTTGGAATTACCATCACAACATATGCCCAGTTCAAGGACCTATTTATGAAGAAGTTCTACCCGCTGAGTAGAACTAACATGATGAGGACGTACATTACAACTTTTTCCCAATTACCCGAAGGAGCTTTCTGTGATGCTTGGGAAAGATTCAAGGACATTCTTCAGAAGTGTCCCTGTCATGGACTAGATGACAATATCTTGGTCCAGTCGTTCTTTTCTGAAATCAACCCTGAGATGCATGGTTTAGTGAGCACTTCTTGTGGAGGAAGCTATACATCACGAGGAGTGGATACCATATGAAAGGTATTTGAGCAGATAGCTGAAACTAGCCGCTCACAGATGGGCAGCAGGGCCTATATATCATCCCCCAGTTCACTCTCATTTGGAGGGGGAAAATCAGCTATAGTCAATCTCTCTCAGGACGTGATCCCTAGCATGGGAATCCTTGCAGACAAGCTTACTATAGTCGAGAGGATTGATAGGAGAATTGATGGATTGGACCGGAGCATCTCCAAGATTCCAAAACAAATGGAGGAGTTGATTGATAGGGTATCTAAGATAAAGATACCTTCTATGGCTGCACCCTCTGCTCCCTTATACCGAGTTCACCATATTCAGGAGCAGTTGGTGTCAGGGCGACCCCAGTTGTGGGAGCAGGACCAATCTTACACCCACTCTTTCCAACAGTCACCTCCATTAGCAGAGACAGTTCAGGAGGAGCCTCCACCAGTTTGGGAGGTGAAAGGAGTATGGTATACTCAAGACCCTGCCAGGGAGGGAAGTACGGGAGACCGACAAACCAACCAGCATCCTCCGACCTTTCACAACACTACATTCACCTCCACACCACCTCCTTCACAGCAAAGCCCGGGATTCCAGCCACCCCAACAACAATGGCAACAGTACCAACAATATGGCTAGTAGGGCCATTACCAGGCAGGCCAGCAGGGCTCGCAATCTCAGCAGATACCTCAACAGCAGCAACAACAACAGAGGCAATACCCTGGCCAACAGGGCCAGTCTTCCCATTGTTCTTCCCAGTCGTATCCCCTTCCTTCTTCGTCTGGTCCCGTGGACATTCAACAACAGATACTCGATGAGCTCCTTTCCTACAGGAACAAAATTCATGACTTACGGGTGGATGTCAACCGTCTGTCCGGATGGCGAGTCGAGCAGACTATACCCTCTACCTCGATCCCGGCTCAAGTTCAGGCTAACCCCGATAGCCTGAATCGATCCTGTTCTCAACAGCACTTTGGTCAGGTATAGTATTCAGCATCTCCTAGATCTGAACATGAGATTCTTTCATGTGACGAGGATAATCATATGTCACTCAGGAGTGGAAGGATCGTAACCGTACCTGACCGAGCAAGAGACACGAGGAGAGGCATCTCTGTAGCTCCACCTAAGGAGTCTTTAGAGGACGAGGAGGAGAGGCAACATATTCTAGAGCCCCATCAACACCATTCAAGGATTTCTACTCAGGGAGCCGAGAGGAGACAAAGAGCGCGTATGAAGCATCAACAACATGGATATTCTTCTGAGTCTACAGAGGACCTTGCATCTCCGGTTGTGGCAGATACCACTTCAGCTTCTATTCCACAATCTATTGTAGATAGTTTTGATTATTATTCCATGATGCATCAAAAATATTCTTGTATGAAGAACTCTGTTTCAGTTAATGCCAAGAATGATCTTTCAATTCATGATTCAGACTCTTCATCTTCTGTTCTCAAGCTTCAATCCGTTTCCCCAGTGCTCTTACGGCTGGAAAGCACATCAAAATGATTCAGAAAGATGACCCCGGTATGGCACGGTTTTGTAAAGAAAATATCACTATAAAGGCGCCATTTGATGAGTATGTGGCTAATCATCCAGCATTTCAAAAATACCTTAAGATGAGATGCAAAACTACAAGGGTTAGCAAGAAGAAAGCAGACCAAAATATAAAGACACATGTCTTCTCAATAGACATAACCTATTGTCTCAAGAATCAGACTTTGCCCAGGAAAAAGAGAGACATGCGTGCTTACTATGTGGAGAGTCATATTGATGACATTGCATTTTCACACACACACACACACACACTCTTGGATAACGGTTCTTCAATCAACTTGCTTCCCTTAGCATTATATCAGAAACTGGAGTTGGGACAACTTTGCAAATCTAGAACTTTACTCCAATTCACAGATCACTCAGTGAAGAGACCTAAGGGTTAAGTGAAGAACGTAGTTATCTCGATTAAGGTGCAAAACTATCAGGTTGACTTCACAGTATTGGACATGGAGACCCCCAATCATTAGAGAGAATCTCAGTTCATTCTTGGGTAACCCTTCCTTAGGACCGTGGGCGCAAGTTTCGATTATGGTACGAGAATGATGAAGTTCCGTTCCCCCGACAGAGAAGTAAACCTTGAGAAGAAGCAAACCAATTATCAGCGACCTAATTCAGAGAGTAGCACAGAGTACTCATCTTCAGAGGCAGATTGCAGAATGATTAGCATAGTTGGTATTTAGGAACATATTCCTTAAGGACAGAGCGAGTCCCTTTCATCTGGAAAGGGCATAGTGGATGATTTAGTTTGCCAAATGTTGTCTGATCTTGTGAGAGATGCATTATTCCCATGATGACATAGAGATTTATATGGATCTGTCAGTTCAATCCCCTTCGGAACGATCATGGGACATAGATGATGAGTCGGACGCGGCTTTGGCTGAACTACCGCGCTTCTTTGGTGATCTGACTCCCCATACTTCTGAGTTGGTGGCGAGTACTACTCATCTTATCCCACCTTCATGCAGACAGAACCTGATTCAGATTTAGTTCAGCCAGATTTAATTGATGATACCACATTGCCAGAACTGAAATCACTACCTCCTACACTCAAGTAGGCCTTTCTTGCGGAACCCAAAGAGAGATATCCTATTATTATTAGCTCAGACTTGACTTTAGAACATGAGTCTAGGTTGTTAGAGGTCATAGAGAGAAACCGCAAAGTAATAGGCTAGACAATGTCGGATCTCGTAGGGATCAACCCCATTCTCTTCTCGCACCAAATTTTTACTGAGGATAATGTGAGACCTTCCCGTAAGTTCTAAAGGAGACTTCACCCCAATCTACGGGAACTAGTGAAGAAAGAGATTGAGATATAGTGCAAAGTAGGGTTTATATACCCTATTTCTGACTCCAAGTGGGTGGTCCCGCTTCATGTTGTCCCGAAGAAGTTGGGAATTCAAATAGTCACAATGAGGAGGGCTAGAGATCACGACATGAGTACCCACATCATGGTGTGTTTGTGTTGACTACAGGCACCTGAATGTTGCGACCAAGAAAGACCGCTTTCCCTTGCCTTTTATTGATCGGATCTTGGAGAGACTCATAGGGAAAGAGTTCTATAGTTTTCTTGACGGGTACTCAGGCTACCACCGGGTAGCTATAGCCCTCGAGGACTAGGAAAAGACCACATTCACATGTCCATTCGGCACTTATGCTTTCAGGCGCATACCATTCAGGCTCTGCAATGCCCTGGGCACATTCCAGTGGTGCATGATAGCCATATTTACCGAGATGGTGGGAGATTTCCTAAAAGTGTTCATGGATGACTTCTTAGTCCACAATGATTTTTTTTTGATACATGTTTAGGGCACTTGGACCGTGTCCTTACGAGGTGTAGAGAGGTGAATCTGGTACTCTCATGGGAGAAGAGTCACTTTATGGTGACGGAGGGTATCATGTTAGGGCATGTCATCTCCAAAAGGGGAATGGAGGTTGACCCTGCCAAGGTGGAGGTGATCCAGAAACTCGATCCACCTACCAACGTTAAATCATTGTTGTCATTCTTAGGGCATGTTGGATTCTATAGGAGATTCATTCAGGATTTTCCAAAGATCGCTTGTCCACTGACTGAGCTCTTAGGGAAAGACACAGAGTTTGTTGTAGATTAAAAGTGTATGGAGGCCTTTGAGCTCTTGAAGAGGAAGATTTGTGCCTCTCCTATTCTACAAGCTCCTGACCGGTCTCTCTCATTTGAGATCATGACTGATGCTTCAGATTTTGCTATAGGAGCTGTGTTAGGACAACGACGAAAGGGGATCCGATTTGCGATCCACTACGCGAGCAAAGTATTAGATCCTACATAGAAGAATTACACAGTGACTGAAAAGTAAATGCTCGCCGTAGTATGGGCCCTCAAGAAGTTCAGGTCATATATTTTGGGCTCTAAGGTGACAATTTACACTGATTACACAAATATTCGATATTTAATGGAAAAGAAGGACGTGAAGGCACGTCTTCTTAGGTGGATTTTTCTCCTCTAGGAATTTGATTTGGAGATAAAAGATAAACCTGGAGCGAAAAATGTTGTTTCTCGGATTGAACTTAAGGATTCTCTTGATTATAAGAGGATTAGAGAGACCTTCCCAGACGAGTCAATTTGTGTTATTGACTCAATCCCATGGTATGCCAACATGGTAAACTATCTTGTCTCCAAGAAGGTTCCCCATGGTTAGACCAGGAGAAGCATTGATCGAATGAAGTCGGATTCGTGGAGATACCACTGGTACGATCCTTTCCTTTTCTTCGAAGGACCGAATTGTGTTTGGAGAAGGTGTATTCCTCACGAGGAATACCAGAGTATCCTCACATATTGTCATTCACTTGAGGTCGGAGGACACCATACGGGAAAGAGAACCGCTCAAAAAGTACTTCAATGTGGATTTTATTGGACGACCTTGTTTAGAGATGCTATTGATTTTGTATGGTCATGCCCGATTTGTCAAAGGATGGGAGGGACAGTTGGACAGAGAGATGAGATGCCCATGCAACCTATGATTATTTGTGATGTTTTTGATGCATGGGGCGTAGATTTTATGGGTCCCTTTCCTAACAGTCAAGGAGATGAGTATATGTTGTTGACAATTGATTATTTATCTAGGTGGGTGGAGGCTATCCAAACTGAACCGCAGACAGCAAGACTGTATGTAAGTTTGTGGGAGACCATATTATTGCTAGGTTCGGGGTGACAAAAGTTTCGATATCTGATGGGGGTAGCCACTTTGCGAACCAATATATGCGATCTTTAGCTAAGGACTATGGATTTGAGCACATTGTTACTAGTCCTTACCATCCACAATGCAATGGCATGGCAGAGGTTTTGAACAGAGAGGTGAAGAATATTTTGCAGAAATTGGTTCGTCCCAGTAGGAAGAACTGGTCTCAACACTTGGACCAAGTTCTATGGGCCTATAGGGCAACCCACAAGACACCATTGGGTACTTCACCATTTAGAATGATCTACGGCAATCCATTCCATTTACCTGCAGAGTTGATTCATAAATCCAAATGGGCAATTAAGCAGATTAATTAGAGTTGTCACCTAGGGAAGATTTGTTGAGACTTGAATTTGAACGATCTCGTAGAAATCCGAAACATGGAATATGACAACAATTTAATTTATAAGGACAAAGTAAAGCGGTGGCATGATCAGGACATTAGGTGTAAAGACTTTGTCCCTGGACAAAAGGTATGGTTGTTCAATTCCAGGTTAAAGATGTTCTATGGGAAGCTCAAATCTAAATGGACGGGTCCCTTTGTTGTTAAGAAAGTGCACGAGCATGGAAGTGTAGAGATAGCTGATCTCATAGATGATGCACAATCTCATGTGGTAAATTGACAACTGTCGAAGAATTTTGTAGATTCGAAAGAGCAGTTAGTCCAAGTAGAGATCATCAACTTCATGCAGAGTGAGTACAAAGCATATACATCATATTACTCTTCATGAAGATGTAGCATCAAGATTCAGCAGCTTAGAAGATTCAATCACTCTTGTACATTCTCCCTTCTTTGTATATTCTCCAGATCACATCGGTTCTCATACTTACTCATGTCCTATACTTAGGCTGACAAGAGCCTAAGTATAGTGGGAACCGATGCCTGCCATGTGTATATACTCATCCATTTCTCTTCATGACCTCGTCCGCCCAAATTTTTCTCTTCTTCTACACTTAGGCTGATCAGAGCCTAAGTATGGGGGAGGGGGGAGTTGGATCGACTTCTATACTTTTTATTTTAGCCATCCTACGCTTAGCACAAGCCATGTCTTTTTCTTTCTTCTTGTGCTCTGAGGACATAACACATGCTAAGTATAGGGGGCGTATATATATTACATATATACTTTACCCATAGCTCGTAATTTCACATATTTTTGTATATATTATACAATAATTATGGGGTGGGTAAAAAAATCTTTTTTTTTAAAAAAACTCTTGAAAAAAGCAAAACTTTTTCTAACAAAAAAATAACTTCCTTCTTTTCCTTTGTTTTTCAAAAAAAAAAACTCTAAAAAGATTAAAAAAACTAACTAATAAGTTGGTTTAATCCCTTACACTTACATTTTCACACAAGACTAGTGATGTTCAAGAATGCTTGGTTTATGAGGTCTTGAGATTTTGAGTTAACCAACCTTAGCCATTAAGGTCCTTGAATTAATTATTCACACTTCCCTAGTTTGAAAGATTTGTGTGCTATATTGCATGCTTAGTCTCTACCTTAAGAACATGATCAATACCTCACATACATGACTGCAGTTATGATGAGATGAATTGAAATTTCACTTGAGGAACTGGTACGAGGGATTTGAGTTTGGACTTGATTTGATGATGCTCGAGGATGGGATAAAATCAATGAAGGCTTCACGAAACCTGAGTCTCAGCACCTTTAGCCAGTGTGAGAATATGGTTCTTGTACTATCTCTTGACATTTACATATGAGCCAGGGGGTGATGAAATCTAAAAACATTTGTTGATCAGTGTACGCCAACTCTTGGTAAAAGCAGTGGAGCTAGCTAAAAAGCAAAGCAAAGAAAATAAATATCAATGTTGAAAGAAAAGCTCTCACCATACAAAATCAAATATTAAAAAGCTTCCACCAAAGGCGAACACTCCCAACCATTTCAAAATATCTACTTGGACCACAGCTATTACGATCGGGAGTCGGACTAGCACCAAAAAAGGGCTCTGCATCATAAATGCTACAAGTCTGGGTGTAGAAGGTATAATAGATACTCAAAAAAGGCACACCTCTGTGTACTCTCAAGAAAACAAGTGCAGACAACTCCAACTTCTCTTGACAGACACATTGATCAACAAACAAAAAAACATGTGTTGAGTTAATAAGGCACTCGAGAGGATCCCTATTCCAATGAGAGGGAGAGAAGAAATGACACAATCCTATGCCCTCCATCAACTGGCCTTCCATCTACACTTTTAAGTCTGACAACTAAAGAGACGGTGGATTGGATGCAAGAAATGGTTTATTCCCTAGCGTTGAGGATCAGGTTCTTAGGAGAGTCTCTTGGACTGGAACCTTGGGTGATGTTGCAACTTTACTCTTGTAACTGCAGTCAACACTTAATGTATCCCTACAGAGTCTGATGATTAGGGAAATTGGATACCTTTTGACTAGAGATTGGTTCAACTTATAATTTTAGGATCTCTAAAATCGAGAGTTCTTGAACGGATCAAGTCTTTTATTCACATGCACAGTCAGGGGTTAATCCAACTTATTCATTCTTAATTTGCTCGAGGACTAGCAAAGTTTAAGTATAGGGGGGTGATGAATCCACGATTCATCATCTCAATATCTTGATGTTAGCAAAATCCCTGAGAAAATTCTCAAATAAATGTATACAAAATAAATATATTAACAAAACGACTCTTGTAACTAAAACAAACTAACTAATGTATATTAGATTTTACAAAATAAATTAACAATAAAAAGCCGCAAAATTAATGGAGTGTTTCACCTGTAAATAGCCCAAAACTTCATGTATTTTTAATAATTTCATTTCAACTCCTTTTTGGATGATTTTTTCTTTAACTTATTCATAATAATATATGTAAAAATATAAAAATACAAAATAAATTTCACCTTAAATAAATGCTCCTAGATCCTATAGAGAAAAAGCTGTAAAGTCCAACTTTCTGGCCAAATTCCCGCTCGTACGAACTCCAAAGTTAGAAAATTATCTATCCAACGAAAGTAGTTTTATTAAAATTAGAGCTCATTTGCAAAATTTAGGTTTTGGGGCATAGATGTACATTGTATATTACGTATATATTCAATCTTTCTTTATTTTTTATTTTATCTTTCTTAATTGCTAAAAAATCCGAAAAAATCGTTGTTGAGTTGTATTTCGATTCTAGCATTTTATTGTGTTTCTCTGTTGTAAATATCTCTTATTAAAAAGACAAAAAAATATATACTAGAAAATCAAACAAAAAAATGTACATGTTGTCTGTCTTCCTTTGTAAATTTTCAATATTTTTCTTCTTTATATTTTGTTGTATTTTAGTAGCCTACTTTATCTTATTATTTAATTTATTATTTAATTCCCTTCTCTACAATAACCACCATTCTAATCCATCATTCCACCAAAATTCTAACTTCTAATTCAACCCCATTATTTTATTAACCTCCCATCTACCACTTTAATAACTTCTCATGTTTTCTCTTTATATACGTCTCATCCTCCTCATTATGCACTTGATTCATCTTTATGTGAAGAGAGCCTAGTTCCTAGAGTTGAATCGGTGACAGCGATGCAACCGCGGTTGAGCAACGATGGCCCTCTCTCCGGTGAGATCTGTTGGCTTCTTGGCCAACATTGCAGCCGCACCCGCGTGCATCTCGAGCTCATCGCTCACCGGCGATTCGAGTGAAAATCGTGCTCCTCGAAAGCACACAGTAAGAGACCATCTCCATCGTAGGTAAGTTTATTTTCATCTTGTCATCGTTTTTATCTTTGCAATTTTTTAGCACATCACATTTCATATAATCCCCACTTCATCGTACCATCACTATCACCACCACTTTCCTCTTCTTCATCATTCCACTCTACTAAAATTTTTCCCTTTTTATATCTATTCCTATCTACTCACTGTTTAAAAAAAATAAAACAAAATTGAAACAACAAATCTATCATAGCAAAAAAAAATTCAAAAAAAAACGAAGAAGGAGCAACCAGCTACTGTCGGCACCCCCTTCTTCCAACAATCGTTGCCGGCAGCTCCTCCCCTAGCCGCTCGTAGCCCTCGCCGGCCTCCTCTTTGCGTCGCCCCGTTGTTCGCCTGCAACCTCGTGGCCGATGCCGCCGACCCCGTGACCCTCATCCGCCCTAGCACTGCCACCGCCTCCATCAACACAACCCTAGCACGCACGACCTTCACAACTGCCATCTCCTCCGCCAGCGGTGGCCGTGTGTCGCCAGTTTACCATCTCAATCACCTGCGTGCGATGGGCCCCCATCGCCCCGGCCCCAAACCCCCATTGTTCCCAAGCCGTCTAGAAGAAGAAGGGTATTATTTTTTATTATTTTTTACAAAAATTGCATTTTTATTTTGTTAGTTTTCTATTATTACAAATCAACCCCTGTACATATTTTTGTTGTAAGTATTGTTCTCTGATTTTGCACAGCCACCCCTGTGTTTGCATCTTAATTTGGACATATGTATAGCACCATTTTATTTAATGAAAATTATCAGTATGTTGAGTAACTAATATTCTACCATCTAGATATTTATTTATATTTTTGTGAGTTACGATGAATTAATTGAAATTGTTCAAGTGAAATTCTGTGTATTTTACCAAATCTGGACTCTTAAATTCATATCTCATTCAAAGTTGCTCAGAAAATTTCACGAAATCAGGTATGATGCGTTGACATATGTACTAATTACTATCCAAATTTCATCTTAATTGGAGTTGTCTTGTGCCTGAAATAAATCATGGAGTGATTTTAGTAAATGATTTTTAATTAAATCCACACATCATATTTTTACAAAATTTCAACTCTCCTAGATTGTTCATCTAAATAGCTTCTTGAGATAATTTGCACTCTAGTTAATTTGTCAATGTGGATTTATTAAAAATTATTTATTCGCTGTCACTCTATTTTCATAAAAAATCCATAAAGAAATATACTTTGTCAGAAAAATCCAAAAAACATTATTTAGCTTACTTGCATCATGTTTATATTCCAATAAAATTTTCATTATTTTTGCATACTGTTTGTGTGAAAAATTACGAAAAATCCCATAAAAGTGTGCATTTTTAGTTATTGCATTTTAATTCCTAAAATTCTAAAAAAATAATTTTGTGTTCATCTCTGGATTAGGATTCTAAGAAAAATATAATTTGCCTAAATCCGATTAATTCATAATTAAACTAATTTGGCCTAATTGTTAGGTTTCTTATTGTCTTAATTAACTTGCATTCTGCATTTTGCACACTTTTTTGCGTAAAAAATTATAAAAAATATCCGCATTGGAAACCTAGATCTAAATTTTCGAATTAACCCCAAGTTATACCTTTGCCTCCATGTATTCGACATCGAACTTACCCGGGATATAAATTAAAGCCGATACACTCTTCACAGAGATCCTCCTCTCAGTTCTGACTGATTCGCTAAGTACACATACTACAACGTGTGCAAATTATATATCATATTTAGCGACTCGTCACTCCACAGGTTGCACTCAATAACCCCTGCATTTTAGGGGTTATACCACATGACAAGTCTAGACTAAGATTACCTTGGTAATGACATGGTAAGGGCATTTCTGTGTCAAATCATTAAATATATCCTAGGCTTCATTAAGTGGCTCATGGGGGCCCTAGGAAAAAGTAGATATATTTGTCCTCGTCTAGTTAGTCCTACTGAGTGGGTAGAACTTCTTCAAAAATAAGTCTTCGAATTGCAACCAGGTCGTACATCTAACCACGAGATTCATCAACCAATGAGCAACCTTATCTCCTAAGGCAAACGGGGTTTCCTTCAGCATGATGTATTCTTGTCCGACCCTAGGATGGCTAAGGTTGTTACACACCAACTCGAAGTCTCTCAAAGAAAGCATATGGTTCTTCTGTTGTATTTCCATTAAACTTCGGTAGCAGCCTAAGAAAATGGGGCTTTAGCTCAAATGCCTCTGGTGGTACCTCAGGTATGAGCCAACTATGTATCTCATTCTCAGCTGTGTTATAAGCATCTACCATCGGTCTATCTATTCCACCCACCTCAATCATACGTCCCATCCTAGACAAAAGATCTGCATTCAACTACTCAACTCTAGCAACACAGGAAAGAATTTGCTGCATGGGGTCATCTCTGTGCTCCTCTTCATCAGGGTCTCTCTTAGGAGGCATCTTAGTCTTGGGTTTATCTTCTTTATCTGGTTGAAGAATGTGGTCTAGATTATAAGAAGATTTAGGAATGAAGATATTCTTACCGACGTAAAGGTCTTCCTCGGTGAGATGAGAGGAGAGAAAGGGAATGGTTTGAGGGTGACCATCTCGAGAGTGAGAGATCCTGAACTCAAGAGGGTCATGAGCTTGGGTTGGTTTGAGTTACGCTCGGACCAATGAAGACATACTTCTTGAGGGGTTCAATGAGAGATTTGCGAAGCCCGAGTAAATATCCTCCAGTCAGTCATCTTAGATGGTAAAAAAGAACCGATGAGAACAAGGTATTCAATGAGTCGCTAGTTCTATGGTTCACACAAATGTACGGAGTAAACTCACACAATACAAACATAATAAAAAAACCCTCAAATTCTCCAATTTAACACGTGATGGCCATAAAGGTTCGGCCAAATTATCTTGTTAGTTTTAGTCGGTAATAAATACAAGTCTTGAAAGATTAACGAGTTGTTGGGTGTCTGTATTTCCCTACAAACTGGCCCCATTATTACAACTAGTTGGACCTACTTTCAGCCAGTTAGGAGTAAGTACGGACCGTATAAATACAGCTACCCGTTCCTTAAGGACAAAGACTTACAAGACGTCCTCAAAACCTCCCACTTTAATAAGGAAATCCAAACTATTTACCGGCTACCTATAGATCCTCACTGAGAAGTAGTTGATTGCCTAAAAAGAAAGAACCAGTACTCTATAAGAAAATCTTGGCTTGGCTCTTCCTAGTGTCATCTCTCTCCCACTTGCAAGTAAATCATACAATGAGGGCTTTATACACTTATAAAACAAGGTTCTTTTCATTCCATGTTTTTTAATCGACCTGCTCAATTCACTCCCAATTTTAAAGTTAGGTTGTCAATTGAAATTTAATTTGAACACACAAACACATCTACTGTTCAATCCCAATTTCCTTTTTAAATGCTAAGTTGTAAAACAAGGGAGGAGTCTGAAATCAGAATTTAAACGTAAAATAATAATGCATTCTTAGAAGAAGTTATACTTACAGTGACTCCTAGCACTCTCCATGCATTATGCAGAATTGAATTTTAAAATTTTACACTAAATGCATGCAGATCGACAAAATCACACCTAAGCAATATACTATTAGCGGGGAAGACATGCTTTTCATTTGGCTAAGTTGCACATTTATAGGTGCATATCATTAGAATATTAGAAGATGTAATTGTTCTAAGATGTATGGCCTAAACTATGATTGGTACATACAAATTGCAATTAAATAATCAGGTGCCTATCCTAATTTTGCCACTCAAGTCGGGCCCTACCCTCACTGGAGAGTGAAACATGCCCGACACACCACAAAATATTGTCCAAGCATCCAACTACACATGCAAGATTCCAAACAGAATCCTTTAGAAATTTTGCAATAAAAAAATGTAGGAAATAAAATCTTAAAGACTCTACACTCTCTCACGACTCGACTCGATCTTAAATTTATGTGGTTCCTTTAGTGGGCTATTTTCCTAGAAAATAGCGGCCTCCAAGGCTCCTTAGTTGCTCAGCTAAGCGGCGACTCTGTCGGGTCAGGTCCCTCACACAAAAAACAAGACGTTGGTCAGATAGATAGACACGAAATAATGTAAATAAATAAATAAGGAAATGAACAAAAATAAATGGATAAATCTTCACAAGAAAACTGGGGTCAGACTACTAGGAGGTGGAAAATCGCAGATCTGGATTTTCTAAAAATTAACCTAAGATGCACCTCCCCGACAACGGTGTCATGTGACAATTCTGCAAATCCTCTTAGTTAATTTTTTGATTCGTTGTACCCGGGCAATCAGGATCGATAAAAAATGAACCACATAAATCGATGAGTCATTGAACTAATTAATATGCAGTTTTATGTGTTTTTAACCTAGGTAAGCCCTATGGTTGACTCAAGGAGGCAAAGGAACAACATCAAATCAAGTTAGATAAATTATAATTTTTTATGTGAAATAAATGCAAATGCACAATTGCAATTTAACTAGGTTTTTAATAAATTAAGCCACATATCAAAGTTAATTTTAATGTGAAATTAAATGAATCTAGACAAGTTATATTTTTCCTGAAAACCCAATCCAATGTAGAATGCAAAATGTTTTTTTTGGAATTTTAAGGTTAAAATGCTACAATGAAAAATGCAAACTTTTTAGTAGTTTTTATGCAATTTTTCTACAATCAGAATGGAAAAACTATGAAATTTTTACTAAAAGTTAAACATGATGAAATGAAGCTACAGTAATATTTTTGAATTTTCTTACAATTTATGATTTTTTACTGGAAACAAAGTAATTGTGAGTATTTAGTTTCTAATAAATCAACAAAATCAAATTATCTAGAGGGAGAATTACCTCAAGAAATTACTTTAGTAAACAATCCAACAGAGTTGAAATTTTGTAAAAATATTTTTTTTGGATTTTATTAAAAATCAATTATTGAAATCACACAACCGGGGCAGCTAGAGGAACGACTCGACCTAGAGAGGAGTGGGGGTGCCACTATGGTCGAGGCACGTGACGAGAGGCGTGGGAGGTAGTGGCGGGACAGGGGCGTGCACTATTGCTGTAAGGAGAGAGGGGTTGACATGCATAGGAGCGACTATGATGCCCGTACTCGAGGTGGTGGCGGCAGTAGGCCTGCGTGCATAGGTGGATAGATGGTTGTCACGGCGGTAGGAGCCGTCTAGTAAGTGAAGGTACAAATGGAGGGCCTGTGCGTTGGAAGGCACGACGGGGGGTGGTAGCGCAGAGGCGCTATAGCCAGAGGGAAAAGGGGCATGTCTTTCTTTATTTTTTTGTAAAATGTTTTGTAATTTTATAATAGGAAAAATATATGTATGAATAGGTGGTGATGGTACGATGATGATAATGATGTAGGAAGGAAAATAATAAAAAATATGATTACGAGGTTGTGATGTTGTGATGATGGTGGTGGTGTATTTGATGGTGACAAAAATGAAATGAATATGCACAAGACAAACAAGTGACGTTAGATAAAAAAGTGATAGTGAAGATAGAGAATTTTACCTGTGGTTTATCGGATATTGGAGGAGGGGGACCTCAACTCCGGTCATCGTTTCAAGGATATGGCGAGTACTCCGAAGCTCAATGAGCATTGTGATGCTCGTGATGGTAGTGCAGACCACTAGATCTTGCCTTGAGATTGTCATCGCTCAACTCATTTCCTACAGTTGTCTCCTAAAGGTTAAAGGGGCTCGACTTCTATTCTCTCGAAACGATGGATGGTTTACGCTCTGGGCAGGATGGTTTGCGATCTGGGAAGGTTAAAGGAAATAGAGGAGAGAGATTGTGGGCATGGTAGTGCGGGTGATTGCGCATGCGGCGACAACTATTGGGCGCGCACTACCGCGTGAAGCAGGTGGAGAGACCGATGATGCATGAGACGTAGGGTCCCTGCAGGCGAGTGGCACACGACACGGGCGGAGGTTGTGTGTCGTGCTCTGCACGAGTATGGGGAGGGGCAAGTCACATGGAAGAGTGGGGAGAAGAAGGTACCACGTGGCGGGTAGTTTATTTTTTTAGTTTATATATATAAATAAAATCTATAATGATTAGTAAATAATAATAATAAATAAATAAATAAATTAAATTAATAAAGATAAATAATACAATTAGAATAAATAATTAAAATATGTAATAATTAAATTGATTAAAGATAAAATAAATAAGTAAATGTATAATGTAATATAAGTAAAATAAATAATAACTAATTAAAATTAAATTAAATTAAATTAAATTAAAGTGGGGGTGACACGTGGAGGCTCCAGGAGCTGCTACGTGTTACTTCAAGAAAATCACAAATTAAATCAAAAGAAAAATAAAAAAGAAATAACAAAATGGGTTAAATTGAAAAGCGGTCAACACAAAAGTTTCTCGTATCGACGAGATATACAACTTTTGTGAATAATCAAAAACTAAATGAATTCACCTATAGAAAATGAATTTTTGAGTGGTATCTTATATGTATAAAATTCCGTATTTTGTGTTTTGCAGATTTTTTTGTCATTTTTAAATTCTATATAAATAAAAATAAATTTATAGAAAATATGAAAGGAATGTTTACAACTTTATCTTTTTTTAATTTTTAATAGATTAGGAAATAGAAAGATAAAATAAAGGGTATTATGGTCAATATGACAATGGGGGCCCAAAACCCAAGTTTCACATACAAACTCCGATTTTTTTGAAATTGGTCTTGTTTTGAAGGTCTTTGAATATATATTACTTTAAAATGAGTAGACCTAAATCAGACATTGTATGAGAGAGAAATGTGTATTTTATGGTTCTTAATCAAAAATGTGGATTTGGGTTTTATTGGTTAATTTTGCAAGTTAGTATTTTTTTTGATATTTTTCCTTTATTAATGTTAGTAACATATACACTATAGAGTTTTTTTATTGGATTTGGAGTTAATAAAAAATATATACAAAAAGGTGAATTTAGATAATATACATGTGAATATGTACAAGTGATTTTGGCTCCTTATTTAATGCAAAATGTGCATGCTAAAATGCGAATAATATTTTCGAATGCATGAATGAGAATAATACATAATAAAAGGAAATATGCATCTAATTACTCAGAAACAAGGATCTATTTTTTACATTTGGGGTAATGAATCACAAATTCATCACCCTTCCACTGCCACTCCACAAGCATCAGGAGCCGGTGATGGAAGTCAACAAGATCTGGTACTCACAGTACTAACCGCAGCCAGGGATACGTCGTGACCGCCCTGGCATCTGATGGTCTACTAGAGGCAATTCATCCTAGTAGCAACCTCCGGTACAGGTTGGGCAAAGCAGCTAATCCTAACATCTCCAGTACTCCCATCAGCAGCAACATGGTCCTCATCCCATTATCAAGGACAACAGTTGAGGTTGCAACAACCTTATTAGCAATACTCCTTGCCTCCTCGTCACTACCGACAGAGTCGACCTCATTTCTAGTGAGGCAATCCGTCCAATTCTTATCCACACCATTTTGAGAACCTGACCCTTGATGACCTTGCCTGGATGTCGATAGACTAGCAGGCTATCTTCTGGTGAGAGATGGATGAGTTCTGACAGGAAATGAGGGAGATAAACAAGGTCAATGCTACCATATCCTCTTAGATTAAACCTAACCCAAACAATCTGAAGAGAAAGTCTGAGAAGGTATAGTCCATAGAGACTGCCTCTCCTTGCGATATTTTGGATGACACATATTATACATTTTATGTTTATTTTGTGATACTTAAGAGTAGTAGGAAGTGACTCGTCTAGGCGAATAAACATTGTAGATGATAGGGAACTAGACGAAGTCAGGAATGGTGCTAATGCCGCTCAAGATGATGATGATGATGACGGTGGTGTTGAAGCCACCAAGGATGTTGATCGAGACAACAATATTGAGGTTGTCGAATCTCCAGAGCACGGTACTGAGGCTACGAGTTCAAATGTTGTTTGTGATACCTATGCCACCAAGATTCCTTCTATTGTGTTTATTCCTACTGTACCTGAGGATATTTTTGAAAAAATAAAAAATGGAAAAACTCCAAAAATCAAAAATATGAATAAAGGAATGGTTTCTGTATCACCAGTGACTCCATATGTTGTGCTCGACGATTTATGCATAGATGCTAGTCCCTTGAATGCATAGTAACCTACTCCTGACCCTCATCTATCTGAAGAGGGTTCTATCCCCATCACTCAAGCACTCCGTTTAGGAAAAAGGCAAAAAATAGAAAATCCCAAAAAGAAGCACTAATTAGAGTTCAACAAGCAGATGATAGACAAAGTCTAGATCCAACTGACTCTTCAAGAGTAGGGGTGCTAGTCGAATCGAATCATCCGAATTCGATTATGATTCGTTCGATAAAAATTCGGAAAAAGTTCGATTCGAAATCAAATGAATTGAATTTGAATTTAACTTGTCGATTCGATTCCTAAATGAATCGAATATGAATTCACTTGGATTCGTTCGATAACAATTCGATTCGATATACACACATATATGATATAGTATGAGGCATTATATATATAAATAAATGTAGGATATATTTTATAAAATTCCCACAAATGATATACATTTTAATATAATAATTAATATTTTTCATGATATTATTATGAACATTCCATTTTTGAAATGCAAATTGCAAAATCTACATATCCCCTTTTTTACTCCCCCAAATTCTCTCTCCCATCGTCAATCACGAGAAGAAGCCCTAAATTTTGCATCGGCTTCCAACATCGTCGCCTGCAATTGTCGCTCATGTGTGTGGTCCGACGTCATCCTCTCTAGCCTCCCACATCCCGCTCCAACGCCGGCTCTAGCCCCCTGCAACCCCCTCCCAATCGCTTTCTCTAACGCTACCAACCTCCCTCTCCTGCTCGTCCTCTCCAACGTTGCCGGCTCTAACCTCCCAAAGCCCGCTCCTGCTCGATCTCGCCGTCAACAACACCACCCTCTCGGTCGCAAAACCAACCAGCAGATAGTGTTCTCCCCATGTCATGCCCTCCCCCACTGTCAACGACACCGCTTCTTGACTCACCAATGTCGCAACATCTCTCCATCACTCCCGCAACAACTGATATAGCCACACACAGCCCATCGACATTGGTATGGAAAAATTTTTATGGATCAAGTTCAAAGAATTCTATTCTATCAAGTATACGATCTTAGTTTTTCTCAATATCTATGATATGTTATGCCCATTAATCTAATTATAAGAAGTATACATGTATAACTTAATCTAATTATTGCATTCAAGGGAGACAAATGGGAATACTCCCTAACACAAAATTGATAGAGATGCTCAAATCCGGATGGATACAAGCAATTCGATTTTTTTCACCAAAATAATAAAATGAGCAGACTAAAATATAGTTCGGACAATACTGATTTTAACAAATTCTCCGTGACATCTATTTAAACTATAAATCCAATGAAGGGGCTAAAATTCGTACCTTTAATGGGAGATGGTTATCTACAAACTTATTGATGCAAAAAAATCAATTATGTATTCTATTTTTTAATTCTTCTTCATGTGCTTTTGCAAGTAAGGGTGGAGGAATTCCTCAAAAAATACCATTTCTAAATTATCTTGATGATGATGAACAACTTATTTTCATCAAGACGAATAATAGAATGAAGTGATCCCTATTGGTAGAAGAAGACTTATAGCGAGAAAAGGTAGCAGGATTTCAATGAATCAAGGTCATACACGTAACAATGAACCAATTTTAATCATGAGTCATAGCTCGTTCTCTTCACAGTTGTGCATCTTCTGTAGGCAACATAGCTTAGTTCGAATGGCACCAATGAATTGGTTAGTTTCGTTTCTAAGTATTGTGGGAAATTGTGAAAATAATTCGACATGAAATGAATTGAATTTGAATATTCGAAACTCCAAACGAATTGAATTTGAATTTAGATTAGAAATTCATTTAAAATTCGATTCGAATTCGGATTCGAAAATTTTATAATGAATTGATTCTAAATCTAGGTGGATTCGAATATATCCGATTCGATTAGCACCCAAGAGGCACTTGAGCACATCCCTGTATTCTAGAAGAACTTGAGAGAGAAGACCACCATCTGTAGAAAGAAGAGGAATCATAATGTAGATATCCATGTGCTCACCTGTGCCACTTGATTCACCATCTAGATTTGATTGCCAGCCAGGAGACCCGATGCAGGAGCTCCTCATGTCAAATGCCATATTTATGAGCAGCGGTTCGATCAAACTCTATTCAATAGAGGTTCTTCGATTAACCTCCTTCCATCTACCTTACTTGACAGTTTCGAGTTTGTCCCTCTTAAACAGAGCAGGATAGTCCTTCAGTTTGCAGATCAATCTATTAAGAAGTCAAAGGGGATGCTAAAGGACTTTGTCATCACAATTCAGAGCCAGAAATACCCCGTAGACTTCATTGTGTTGGACATGGAGATCCATGAATCTGTGACCAATACCCCCATCATTCATTATAGGACGACAATTCTTGGCCACAACCAAGCAAGTCTCCGATCATGATAGTGGGAAGGTATACTTTCGCGTCGATGAAGAAAGTGTACAAATAGAGACGATTGAGGAGACTAGAGACAGAGACTCAGTATGCTCAGAGCAGACTACTGACTCAGAACAGATGCAGAGCTAGACGCAATCCAATGTATAAAAGCCACATAGGTGCACAATGTTCACATCACCTATTTATTTAACACTTTTATTAAAACTTTAAAAATCAAATAAAGATCATTTTATATTCCTTAAATTATTTCGTAAATAAATAAAAATATAAATACAACACATTTTTTATAAATATAATAAATAAAAATACATGTATATAATACATAGGTATATTATACATGCATATAATATAATATACGATATATATTGTACATATGATGTCAAAAAAATAATTAAAATCATAGAAAAATACTTTACAAAATAATAAACATATTCTATTTTATTCATTTTTTATTTTAAATTCAATTACTAATTTTTTTGTTATTATCTTTATTTATCTCCCTAATTTGTCTTTTAGTCTAATTTCTCCGTTTCCTCGGCCGCATCTGATTGGGACAACTCAACTTTGTTGACTGAAGTCAACTGGTCCCCCATTGCCTTCTCTCGTCGGATTGGGTTTTGCCCCGTTTTCTCCCAATTCTATAGATCCGATCTGATGGAATCATGTCTCACTCCTTTGCTCTGATTGAAGGATACAAATACCTGATTCACGCTCGATGCCCATCTTAGGGATCTGCATCTTGGTTCCCATACTCTCATACAATCCTTCTCGAAGCTTGAAGCCTATAAGAATCCCTGTGCCTCCCTCCTATTCTGCCATCCTTGGCTGCTCCACCTTTCCATTGCACCCAAACCGCTTTCCCAAAGAGACAAGCGAGTGAGGGAGGTCGTAGGTAGTGTTTGGAGTCAAGCTTGCCCTAGGTCCGACGACACTTTTGTCGTGCTCTGTCGCAAGGAGCCCAGCCTCTGGCGGTGCTATCCATTGAGGCCATCACCCCAGAGAACGTCCATCTCCAGCCCAGGTGACATCATACACCAATAGGTAACATCTTGAGCTTCGATTATTCGCATTTGTGCTCCATCTTTCCATTACAAGTCAAGCATCCACATTCACCTTGTTCCTGATTCAGCTTGTTCACTTCGATCAACGCACACCTCACACGACTCGTATCTCACTTCTCCATCTCATCACATAGCCTTCCCATCGACTCAACCATAAGGTTGGGACAAATTTCAGTTCAACTCCATCGCCGATCGCAGGATCTGGACCATTCTCCCCCTACACTTATTCAATGCTATAACTCTTCGTCGGATCTCTCTCTCTCTCTCTCTCTGAGCCAACATTTCCATTTGCAGGACCAGGACTCAAGACATTCTTCTAGGAGGGTCTTCGCACCTGCAGCTCATCCAGGACGTTGCAGCTTGCCACGCTTCTCCAGGACCTTCTCTTTGGTCATGGACCCTTCTAAGCATTTCTACTACTACATACCATCCACAAACATCTTCCGCCCATCCGAGCAGCTCCCGGAGACACCTTAATCGCATAATAAAGTTGATTAAAACTCACCAGAGATGAGTTCTTCAATAGTTCATCTAGATGTCCTCCCCGTCGTTAGATCCGATCCTCTCCTAGTTCTAATCTCCACCATTCACTCTGTAGGAGCCTGGATCGTTGGATCCAACTGAGGATTGCGCTAGCACCATCCATCGTCGAAGGGGTACCCTCTGATCTTGACCGCTCACCATAAGTGGATTCCTCATGACCGTTGGATAGCGCACAATAAGAGGTAAACTTCTCCTTAGACCCCTTTCTGTTTTGCATTTTCTTCCTAGTCCTGTAATTATATGTTGCAGTATAAATTGTCTTGGATATTTTATATTTAGGACCTTACACTTTCTTTATTTGTACGTCAGTCCAGTTTAGTTAAACTAACATGTGTCAACATGTGCTTTCATGGTTTATTTGCAATTTTTATCTTGATATTTATAATGGTTAATGATTGAGTCGAAATTTGCTAGTAATTGCATGTATACCTTTGTGAGTGAGGACCACATGCACCACACGTTTTGCTTTGGATTAGTTGCATAGAGGTCCTTGTACTTTCTTGTTTGTTAATGATTAGGCCCTCAGAAGTTAAGTTCTTTGCGAAAAGGTCCCTGTGATATATCTTTGACTATTTCTATTTTATTTAATGTAATAAATAGAAAATTGACCCTAAAAATCTACAAAAATACCTGGTAGCTCATGTTTGCTTGATATTTGCATGACATTTTTAGTTTGCCAAATTCATTTTATTTTCTATTATTAAAAATTCGAAAAACCCTAAAAGTGTCCTGTTGGTCTTTGAAAAATCATAAAAATTCGAAAAAAATTGAAAATTTTGATAAATATTAGGGTAAATGTCTTTAATTGTCCTTTATGTTTAGTATCATTTTTGTTGAAAATTAACCTACAAAAACCATAAAAATTGTAAAACACTCTAAAACTTATAAAAATTATAGAACAAAATCCAAAATAGTGATTTTGTCTCTATTTGTACATATTTGCTTCTATTTTACCATAAAAATCCCATCCATGAGTTTTGGGAAATTTAATTATTTTAAATATGCATATTTCTCCTGGATGTGCAATTGTTGTTGTTTTTATCACTGTTTAATTTTTAGAAAATCATAAAAACCCTGCCATAAAAATTTTCAAAAATAATAGAAAACGTATAAAACCAAAAATATTTTTATTACAATTTTATGAGTGTTTTTGTTCCCTTAGAAAAAAATAAAAGGAGAGAGAGAGAGCATTTTTATCATCTACGCTTACTTATCTCTTATTGAAAATAAAAAATTTGAAAGTTAAAAACCACTAAAAACAATGAAAACTCTTTTGAAATGACAATACTTAGCTCTTAATTCTGCTCCTTGTGTTCAACCCTAGTCGTTATACCAGGTAAATTAAAATAGCGAAACTACTTACATTTGATCATTTCATCTATTAGTGGTTTGATTTCCTTTATTATCCGTGGGATTGATTTTGGCCATAACAATGCTTTAATTTCTTATTTAATCCGAGTCGATCAAGTGTGACATCAGAATAACATCATTGCCGGGGAGCATGGCTTTGAATTTTGATTTCAATTTTTGCAAATTTTTATCTCTATTTATTATAACTATTTTCTGACATTATTCTGCTTGGCATTTTGTATAATGAACTGTTGAAGAGTGACTCTATCTACTTTGGAGGAACCAACATAGGAGGAGCAGAAGGAAGCATGGGCAGTTATTTTATATCGAGTTTATTTGAGAAAAACTTCTTGTAATAATCTAGGACATATAAACACTCTTTGGACACTTGTGAAACACTCATTCTAGGCCTGTTTCACCGAGTGTAGGTGCACTCGAGGGACCTCACTCTATTTTTTGCTGATTTTTTGCATTTATTTTCTATTTGATTCTTGAGGATTTAACCCCTAGATTTAGGACTTTTTTTGCTTGAGCTCGATAATTATCTAAGGTCCAAACATCCGAATAGAATATTTGTTCCTATAGAATGTATTTGCACTTAGTCAAATAAAGAAAAAGTTAATTTAAGTAGTTAAGAGACCAAGTGTCATGAGAAGTCGCATACAACGCTAGCAGGACCCATTGTGGCGGGCACCGAGTGATTTTCAAGATTTGACTTAGGTCTCTTCTATGATTAGTTAACTACTAGATCTTCCCGCTAATAGAAATTGATCATCTTAGGATGATTACCTCATGCATCATATAGATTAGTTTTATTTCTACCTTTAAATTTATGCGTGCATAACCCTACATATAGATTGCTAGAGCAAGGTACACATTTCTATCTTTGCATGCATCATCGTGTTTGATCGCACATCAGCTTTTCCATCTCCCTCCCCTAGTTTTCTTGAACATAAATAAAAAGGAAATCAAAATTTCATTAGACGTTGTATTATTCAAAAAAATACACAAAAAGTGACATCCAATAAAATCTGGGACTGATAAAGCAAACTTGACCTAAAACTGTACTTCACCAAAAATTCATATTTTGGGGAGAGTAACCCCCTTCCTTGTCTGATTTTTCATCAGAGAGTTGAGAGACCGATACACTAGGATAGAGCCACACTTGAACTTTCTTTAAACTACTGGTTTTAAAAATGATTAGCTATTCTACATTGAGGACTTTTGGGTAGCAGTTAAACGGTCCCAACTTCCTTAGTAGAGTGGGTGGTTTAGAGGACACCGTGAAAGCACAATCCTCAAGCAAAATGGGTAGCTGAAAAAGGTCTGTACTTACACTCATACTGGATGGAAATAGACATGACTAGTCATAGGATCTCAGGCTAGTCTCTTGCTCCTAACAACTCGTTAACCTGCTCTAAAAGATTGGATTATCACCTAAATAAAATTTTACAAGATAAATGATGGAGACTTTATTGTCATCACATTGCATTCCGTAGGTGAACCGGGGTTTGTTTTCTCATCCTACTTGCATCCCAGATCTAATCTTCATAAATCCCCACATCACGATTATGGAAAGGAGATCTCTTATGCCGCCTCTGGTAGCATCACTTTCTATCACTCCTTGTTCATCTAGGGCATATTCAGGGAACTCAGGCCTGCTCTCTG
Organism: Ottelia alismoides; assembly: GCA_037367405.1. Lineage (NCBI taxonomy): Eukaryota > Viridiplantae > Streptophyta > Magnoliopsida > Alismatales > Hydrocharitaceae > Ottelia > Ottelia alismoides. The sequence goes on along the minus strand of JAZKJV010002860.1, from coordinate 1,316,397 downwards.
AACCTGAATTTGCCTTTACCTTGTTCCCCCTCGACCACCCTACTTCCACACCTGAGGTACAGACTGAAAGGTAAGCATAGCTATATGTTCACTTGACATCACTTGAGCTAGGGTCTTTTGCTTTGTAGAGACCAGTTAGATGGCCAGCAACGGCAACAGAATTAATGAGCAACCACAGACATCCTCGATTGTGTTAAATTGAGCCGCCATCAACAACACATTGTTAGCTTCTTTGGAGACCATGCATCCATAGATTCAGGACTAGGGGATGTTCACAGTAGACGTAAGGAGGGAGCTCAAACATACAAGCTAGGCAAGATGAGCTCGAACGACCAGCCAATGGACAGATACCGAGAGCAGAGGGAGGAGACAAATGCAAGGATGAGCTGTAGGATCTAGCCAGACCAACCCGTACCATGAGGCAATTGCACAACCTTGATGCAACCCTCACCCACAGATGGATTCAACTACTAGCTATCCTAGGCACCTTCGATTTTCTCCCTTAGACCATTCAATTACTGCCAAAATTCCATTGGCTACCCGAGGAGCCTTACCTCCATCTATAGGAGTTTGCGATGATCAGTATCACTGTCCGCCATAGATTTGTTGATAAGGATACTATCAAGCTGATTGCCTTCCCCTTTTCCTTGGATGACAGAGCAACCTACTAGTTGAAGCATTTGGAGAAGATCATCGCCACTTGGGAGTAGCTCAAGACCGAGTACTTGAATAAAAAGTATCCACTAGGCCGAACCAACATAGCTAGAGCCATGATCAACAATTTCGTTGTGATCCCAAATGAACAGTTCCATGAAGCATGGGATTGGTTTAGAGAGCTCGTTGACAGATGTCCCCACCATGAGATCAGAAAGCCCAACCTCATCCAGAGTTTCTTTTATGGGATGACACCTAAGCTGCAAGGGGTAGTGAACGCCTTGTGTGGAGGTTCTGACTTCACTAAAGATGAAGATCAGTTCTGTTCTATATATGAGGAGATGGCAAAGAACTACAAAATAATTTCATAGACCCGTGTCTACACTCAAGGGAAGCCTCTTCCATAAGCGGGTTTCTGACCAAAGGATTGCATGCATTGAGGTCGGTCCTTCTACACCTTCATCGGCACCAACACAAACATAGTTTTCAGCTACTGATACATGCATCATTAGCCATAAGTTGGAACCGATTGAGATCATTGAGAAGAAGCAATGCTAGGGCCTAAATAGGCTCAACAAGATTGATGAGCTGGCCCAAACATTGAGTGACCTGAAGATCTAGAGCATGTGTCTCCAAGAGGCATAGATGGCTTCTCAACCCCATTCCAGGTCACAGGTTGATAGGGAGTAGTGTTGCACAGTCTTCTGGCTTATATAATTAGGTTTACCACACTCAAGCAGAACCCATCCACTAGCTCTAGCAGTACAAGCCACCACAGTCCTCTTTCAACACTCAGATGATGGTATATCATTCAGATCAATCCTTGGCAGCCATTCCCCTACCACTCCACGAGCTGCAGGTGCTGTTGATGGAAGTCAACGAGATATGGTACTACCAGTGCCAACCACATCCCGAGATCCATCATGACCACCCCGGCTTCCAATGGTCTACTGGTGGCACGTCATCCCAGCAGCAACCTCCGACACAGGCAGGGCAGAGCTACTAACCCCTGCAACCCCAGTACTCCATCAGCAGTACATGGTTCTCATCCCCAGTATCAGGGACAATAATGGAGGCAACGACAACCTAATTAGTATTACTCCTAGCCTCCTCACTACCAGCAGAACCTGTCTTATTTTTGGTGAGGCGACCCATCCTATTTTCATCCACACCAGTATGAGATCCCAACCCTTGATGACCTCGTTTGCATGTTGACAGACCAGCAAGATACCTTCCGGCGAGAGATGGATAAGTTTTGGTAGTAAATGAGGGTGGTAATCAAGGGCAAGGCCACCATACCTGCTAAGGTTGAACCTAACCCAAACAATCTAAAGAGAATATCTGAGCAGATACAGTCCATAGAAACCGCCTCTACTAGCGATATTTTGGATGACACTTATTATTTATTTGGTTATGATTTTGTGACACTTAGGAGCAGTTGGAAGCCAACCAATGGTGACTCGTCTAGGTGACATATCATTATAGATGCTAGGGCGCTAGACGAAGTCAGGAGCAATGCTGATGTCGCTCATAAACATGATGATGATGGTGGTGGTGTTGAAGCCACGAAGGATGTTGATCCAGATGATGGTGCTGAGGATGTCAAATCTCCAAATGCACACGACAGTACTGAAGCCACCCATATTCCAGTGGATAGGCCAGAGAGCGGTACTAAGGCAATGAGTTCAGATGTTGTCGGTGGTACTGAGGCCACCATGATTCCTTCTATTGTGTTAACTCCTATTGCACCTGAGGATATTTTAAAAAAAATACAAAAAATGGAAAAACTCAAAAAATTAAATTATGAATAAAAGAAAGGTTTCTATACCTCCCATGAGTCCATCTGTTGTTCTTAATAGTTTATGCATGGATTCAGGACTCTTGAATGCCCAAGAACCTACTCCTGACCCTCATCTCTATAAAGAGGGTCCTTCGTATTCCCTTCTCTAAAGCACTCCGTTTAGGAAAGGGGCCAAAAATAGAAAATCCCAAAAAGAAGCTCCAATTAGAGTTCAACAAGCATATGATAGATAGATTCCAGATCCAGCTGACTCTTCAAGAGGCACTTGAGCACATCCCTCTATTCTAGAAGAACTTGAGAGAGAAAACCACCATCTGTGGAAAGAAGAGGAATCATAATGCAGAAATTCATGTGCTCACTTGTGCCACTTGCTTTACCATCTTGATCTGATTGCCAGCCAAGAGACCCGATGTAGGAGCTCCATATGTTAGATGCCATATTCATGAGCAGCAGTTCGACCAGACTCTATTAAACAATGGTTCTTCGATTAACCTCCTACCAGCTACCTTACTTGACTGTTTTGAGTTTGGTCCTCTTAAACAGAGCTGGGCAGCCTTCAGTTTGCAGTTCGATCTATTAAGAGGTCTAGGGGGATGCTAAAGGGCATTGTCATCACAATTCAGGGCTAGAAATTCCCCAGAGACTTCATTGTGTTGGACATGGAGATCCATGAATTTGTTAGAAATACCCCCATCATTCTAGGACAACCATTATTGGCCACAGCCAAGGAAGTCTCCCATCATGATAGTGGGAAGGTATACTTTCGCGTCAATGGTGAAAGGGTACAAATAGAGATTATTGAGGAGACTAGAGCCAAACACTCAGCTTTCTCAGAGTAGATTACCAACTCTGAATAGATGCAGAGCTAGATGTCCACCAGGAGTGTGATTTTGTGATTACATATGACGAAGCAATATGGACAGATCCAACATCACGAGCTCTTGCCACACCTTCAAACACTACAAAGTTACAGATGACGACAAATGAGAGCTCAGAGAGCACACTCATGGCACACAACACTTTAGAGCTGATGATGGTGATCTGGGTAGTGAAGCAGAGTACGTTTCTTATGACTCTGATCCCTCGGACAAAGACAACAAATTTGATTGGCTGGACCTTGATGATTACTTACCATGTCTAATGTTTACAAATCCCACAACTAGGATGGAGATCGAGCCAGTACATTTGGTAGATACATCAACATGGCCATCTTCGTTAGATCTACAGATTCAGCAAGAGTTCTCCCACACAGATTTGGTAGCCTTCACATAGACTTTTCAGAGGCTAGATCGGCCAACACCCACTTGTCCTGAGTTGAAGATCTTATCGCATAGCATGAAGTACATAATCCTTGTAGGTGAGCCAGATATGTTCCTAGTCATAATCTTAGTAGATTTGACTGAAGAGTAAGAATATCGTTTGATGGTGGTTCTTGAAAGAAATCACAAGGCAATCGGATGGAGTGTAGCTGATCTCCAAGAGATAATTCCAGCCCTGTGCTCCCACCACATCTATCTTAAAGATGACGCAAAGCCATCACGTGAGTTCCAACGAAGGCTGAACCCAAATCTTCAAGATGTACTCATGAAGGAAATATCTAAGTGGTAGAGCGCTGATTTTATTTACCCCATTTCCAACTCCAAATGGGTTAGTCCGTTTCATAGTGTACCCAAGAAGATGGGCATCACCATAGTTGTGAGCAGGTCTAGACATGAGATAGCTACCTGAGTACCCACGTCTGGAGGGTCTATGTGGGCTACAGACGATTGAATCAAGACACCAAGAAGGATCATTTCCCACTACCAGTTATTGATTAGATTATCGAGAGGTTAACTGGGAAGAGTCACTACTGCTTTCTTGACAGGTACTTAGGGTATAATCAGGTGGCCATAGTGCTCGAAGACCAGGAGAAAATGACGTTCACTTGTCCATTCAGAATGTATGCTTTTAGACAGATGCCCTTTGGTTTATGTAATGCCCCCTCTACATTCCAAAGTTACATGCTTTCCATATTCTCAGACATGGTGGGTGAATGTTTAGAGATCTTCATGTATGGATTTTCGATCTTTGGCGATGGGTTTGATTCTTGTCTTGATTGCCTAGATCGAGTACTTCAACGCTGCATCGAGGTCAACCTTGTTTTATCGTAGGAGAAGAGTCATTTCATGATGACTCAAGGTACGGTCCTTGGTTATATCATCCCCAACAGGGGCATGGAGGTTGATCCCACCAAGGTGGATATCATCAAGAAGCTCAATCCACCGTCCAATTTGAGACAGTTGCGTTCTATTCTAGAGCATGTAAGTTTCTATCGACGGTTCGTATAGGACTTCAGCCGAATTGCCTGATCGCTTACTGATCTTCTGATACATCGAGTTCCTTGTAGATGATAAGTGTCTGGCGTCATTAGAGACTCTCAAGGAATTAGATGTGCATGATCCTTTCCTTCAATCACCCTATTTGTCTCTTCCATTCGAGATCATGACTAACTCTTCTAATTTTGTTGTAGGGGTTGTGCTTGGACAAAGGATGGATGGATTGCCTTTCACCATTCACTAGGCTGGCTAGATTTTGGATGCTCCTCAGTAGAACTATAATTTGACTGAGAAGGAGATGCCAGTCGTAGTTTTTACTTTGGAAAAGTTTAGATCTTACATTCTTGGATCTAGAGTGACGTTTAACACATATCACACTACCATCGGATACATCATGGAAAATAAGGATGCCAAAGCCAGACTGACCAGATGAATCCTTCTAATCTTGGAGCTTGACATAGAGATTAAGGATAAACATGGAGTTAAGAATTTTGTGGCAGACCACCTTTCCCGGTTAAAGCATCTTGAGGATTTAGAGCAAACCACTCATATCACACACACTTTCCCAGACATGGCAATTCTTTCTATCACCTCGCTTCCATGGTACGTTGACATTGTGAACTCTATTGTTGGTAAGTAATTTCCATAAGGTTGGCCCAGGCAGTGACTTGAGACCTTCCTTGCGAAGGCCACGTCGTACCATTGGGAGGATCCTACCTATTACCATGAATGGAGGATAGCGTCTGGCATCAGTGTATTCCTCGAGAGGAGCACCATAGCATCCTTACCTATTACCACAAGCTTGAGACATGAGGACATCGCTCTGGGAGATAGATGTCACAGAAAGTTCTCCAATCCAGCCTTTGGTGGCCTACCCTCTTCAAGGATTCAGATGAATTCATGAAGAGGTGCATTGACAATCAGATGATGGGCACTTGTGGATAGGGAGATATGATGTCGATGCATCCCATTCACTTTTGTGAGGTTTTTGACACATGTGGCATAGATTTCACGAGTCCATTCCATAAGAGTTAGGGATTTGAGTACATTCTGCTTGCTATAGATTATGTTAGTCATTGGGTTGAGGCCATCCCCACCCAAGCCGCAAATGTAAAGCCTGTTTGCAAATTTTTGAGGAAGAATATCATTTCATTGTTCGGGGTACCTAGAGTCTTGATTTTCGACGTGGGACTCATTTTGTCAATGACAAGGTAAGGGATCTTGCTAAAGAGTTCAACATTGACAATAGAGTCACCACTCCATATCATCCACAAACTGATGGTCTTGTTGAGGTTTCGAATAGGAAGATTATGACTATTTTATAGAAGGTTGTCTGCCCAGAGCGAAAGGATTGATCACAACTTTTGGACTCCGTCTTGTAGGCATATCGGACTTCCTTCAAGACACCTTCTAGCACATCTCCATTTCTACTCATTTATGGCAAGCCATGCCACTTACAAGTTGAGATCAAGCATGTCACTTTGGGCAGTTATTGAGCTACTACTGGATATCAAGAGTGTAGGATAACAAAGAAGAACAGAATTGGCAGCCCTGGAGGAATTGAGAGGCACAACCTTCTCAAGTAGCCTATAGTATAAGGATAGAGTGAAGATATGCCATGATTCTCACATCAGCCACAAACAGTTTAAGCAAAACTAGAGGGTATGGCTATTTCATGCAAGGTTTAGATAATTTCCAGGGAATTTATCCAGTAAATAAAAGGGACCATACTTGGTCATAAAGGTACATGACAATGGCAACATTGATATATCTGAATTGTCTTAATGCCACCTTTGAAGTTAATGGTCAACGCCTGAAGCGATATCTTGATCATGATCAGCTGATTGTTGACATTGCCCCCATTTATTTTGTATGAGATGTGATATTTAACTCACATCATCTCATATCTGATTTTCACTTCCCCTCCGTAGTTGTATAGATCCATTGTATCTACATCATTCATTCTTTTTTGTTTAAACACCCCATTGTCATCTTATGATTATGCTATACTTAGGGTGTGATTTACCCTAAGTCTAGGGGGCGTTAAACTTGTGATTATCCATCTGATTCTATTACCACTATTTTACTATCTTTACTTAGGGATATTTTACATCAAGTATAGGGGAGGTAATATCTGTAGGTCCTTTTCTTCGATTTCCCCCCTTTTGAACAATCTTCTATACATAGGATTATTTGACCTAATGTATTGGGGGATCATTAACTTATATTTATTATATTCTTTCATTTTTCATTATATTATAGTGTTCTTTTTACATCCCTATACTCAGCACGAGTTATGTCTTCTTTCATTGCTCTCTGACCACTCTAAGGACATCATTCGAGCTAAGTATAGGAGGGTGTTGTATATATTGTATATATACTTTAGTCATAACTCGTACTTTGTGTGTAAATAATATTGCTATTATTTGTAAGACATGAACAAAGTCCTTGCAAATATTATTTTTGTACAAATTTTAGAAAAATGTATGTAAAAATGTTTTGTTTTCAAAATGTCTGTTAAATTATTTACTGTAATGAAATTATATATATAGTACACATTTTTTAAAAATCATGTAAAAATAAAAAGTTTACAAAAACATTTTTTAAACTAGATTTGAAAACTTTTTTGCAAAACTATTTTGCCAAAAAGAAATAAATAAGGGTATAAAAACTATTTGTATATATATGTACATTAAAAATCCGGATCCACCCCTAATATAAGTTTCATAAAAATTTTATGTACATAAAACTTGTAATATAAAACCTTGTATAAATTTGTACATGTCTTTGTAAAAATCTTCCCTTATTTTTCAATATACCTAAAAAATTTGAAAAATCAAAACATCCATAAAAATTTTGCATATTTTTCCACAAAAAGAGTTTTGTATATACTTGCATGTGTATTCTCTAGAATCATGGTTGACACTTAAACAAGTCTGGAATAAAACTGAAGAATGGATCTTGGTTAATACCTTAACCAACCTTAACTTCAAAGGGACCTTATAGGTTTTGTGGTTAAGACGTTTCAGGTTCTTAGTGACTTATTTTTTTAGTCCACTAGGTTATGTTCATATGTCATCTTGATGAGCCTAAGTAGAACACCTAACAATGCACACACGACTCTAATAGACAATGGCTTGACTTGGACACACACCTTATACGTAGCGCAACATGGATGAGGTGGTGAGGAGGAAGAATCCTTTGGTTTGGGGCAGCATACGAGGGTAGTACAACTAGCCATAAACTCTCGTCCTCCTCTTGGGAGGGATGCGCACCTTAACTTGGTCTAGTAGCATTGAGGTCTAAAGTCAGGAGTCTGTGGGTTGCAATATTGCTTCAAAAGAGGGATAGTCTACTATCTCAGGAAGAAAAATTCCTTATGTATATAGTGCACCATGTAGATATGTTGTTCATATGCACATAGAAAAATTTGCAAAATTGTAAAAAACTCCAAAAAGGTGACAATCCTGATTGAAAATAAAATTCCTACCGGAGTGTATATAGTAAATAAGCAAAGCTTATGTATACCACAGTCCCATCTCATGGAATCTTACAGCTGGAGACTTAGCTATATTAGTAAAGCTCCAAGGCATACGTGGTTACACTGGTCAAGATCCATTCTCTTCTTTCCTCTCTTCTTTAGCTGGTTGTACTTGAACTTAAAAGGGAATACCCCTCTCCTCAAGGAAAGAGTTGCTAGACTAGGGGATTAGAGTTACCTTGTTGAGGGAGGTTGTTTCTTTTCCATTTTTGAGGTGGGGAGCTATATATCACTTACACAGTACACGAAAATATTCATAGTCATTAGAGTCTGTGTATGTGCACTTGTTCTGACATGGTTATTAAGGAGTCCTGACCATAGAACTATGGGACTTGGAGGATATTGAGTCTTAAATCTATTTTCCAATAAGGTTTCGCTAAATTAATAATCCAAAGGTTTGACTGAGCTCCATACTCCAATTTAATGAAGATAAGTTTAATAATCAACTTTATCTCTTATTCATTTCTTATTATTTTCATTTCTTTTTCAAATAAGTGATTTGCTAAGGGAGTAGCAAAGGTAAAGTATAGGGGGATAATAAATCTACTATTCTCATGCTTTCTTCTTTTATTTTAGCTTTCTCTTTTAGCAGTCACACCTATAATTATATGTAAATAAAATAAAATAACATTGTACAAGTCCATATTAATATTGTATAATTAACCCATATTGTTCAGAAAAAAATAACAAAGAGAAAAGAAAAGAAGGATATATTTAGAAAAAATATGAGTGACCCAAACCCGAGAAAAGGTCAAAACATGTCTCGATCGACAAGGAATATAAGTAGGGGGAAATAGGATACATTGCAGACAATATCTATACAGGTAAATATTTATAAATATTTTATGCTTTGTAAATAATATATTTATTTTTGAACACTTGTATATATCCCTAATAATAAAATAAAAATAAAATAACAACCAGAAAACACAAAACAAAAATAAAAAATTAAATCCACAATCCATTGTATAAAAGCCACAAAGGAGCACAATGTATACATTACCTATTTATTTACACCTTTATTCAAATTTTGAAAATCAATTAAAAATCATTTGACATTCCTAAAATTATTTTATAAATAAATAAAATATAAAACACAATTTTTTAAAAATAATAAAATAAAAATACATGTATATAATATATAGGTATATTATACCTGTATATAATATAATATACTTTATATACTCTCAATATAATGTCACAAAAATAATTAAAAAACACATAAAAATAGTTGACAAAATAATAAACATATTTTATTCATTTTTTTATTTTAAAACCAATTACTAATTTATTTGTAATTATGTTTATTTATCTCCATAATTTGTCTTTTGGTCTATTTTGTTTGTTTCCTTGACCCCGTCCAATTGGCCCACCACAACTTTGTTGATCGAAGTCAACTGGTCCCCCCATTGACTTCTCTCGTTGGATCGGGTTTTTCTTCGACTTCTCCGAATTCTACAGACCCAATCTGATCGAATCCCGCTACGCTCCTTCGCTATGATTGAAGGATGCGGATCCCTAATCCACGCCCGATGCCAATCTTAGGGATATGCATCTTGGTTCGCATGCTCTCATCAGATCCTTCTCGAACATGGAGCCTATAAGGAACCTTGTGCCCTCGTCCTTTTCGATCATATTTGTCTCCTCCATCATACCTTTCTGCCCAACCCCCTTTCCCAGAGTGACATGCGAGTGAGGGAGGCTGCAAGCAGCGTCTGGAGTCGACCTCGACCTAGGTCTGGAAACACGTTTGTCATGCTCTGCCGCAAGGAGCCCAGCCTCTCGAAGCACCGTCCATTGAGGCCATCCCCTCAGAGAACCTCCATCCCCACCCCATGCGATAGCATACACCATTAGGTAGCGTCTGGATCTTCAATTATTCGCATTTGCACTCCATTATTCCATTACAAGTCAAGCATCCACAGTCACCTTGTTCTTGATTCCAATCCTTTGCTCCGATAAACGCATGCCTGACACAACTCGGATCTTGCTTCTCCATCTTGTCACATAGCCTCCTAATCGACCCAACCATTAGGTTGGGACAAATTTCAGGTCGCAAGACCTAACCCATTCAGTCCCTACACTTATTCAATGTTATAACTTAGCAGGAGCTCTCTCTCTCTCTCTCTCTCTCTCTCTCTCTCTCCGAACCAACATTTTCCTTTTTTGGACTAGGACTCAAGACCTTCTTCTAGCAGGGTACTTCGTACCTACAACTCATCCAAGATGCTCCACCTCACCACACCTCTACAGGACCTTGTCCTGGGTTTTAGACCCTTCTCAGTGCATCTACCATTGTGGACCATCCACAGCCATCTTCCGCCCATCCGAGCAGCTCCTAGTGATGCTTGAATTGCATATTAAAGCCAATTAAAGCTCCTTGGAGGCGAGTTCTTCGCTAGTTCATCCAGACGTCCTCCTCGCCGTTGGATCTGGTCCCCTCCCAATTCTAATCTCTCCCATTCACTATTGAGGAGCATGGATCATTGGATCCATATGAGGATCTCTCCAGCATCATCCATCTGAAGTGGTACCCTTTGATCCTAATCGCTCATCATAAGTGGATTCCTCCCGACCCTTGGATAACGCATAATAAGGGGTAAACTTCACCATAGGCCCCTTTATATTTTGCATTTTCTTCTTGGTCTTGTAAAAATATGTTGTCATGTAAATTGTCTTGGATATTTTGCATTTAAGACCTCACCATTTTGCAATTCAGTCTAGTTTAGTTAAACGCATGTGTTTCAACTCGTGCTTTCATGGTTTGTTTGCAGTTTTTATCCTTACATTTATAATGGTTAATGATTGAGTTAAAAGTTGCTACTAATTTCAATAATACACTTGTGAGTGCGAATCACTTGCAACGTACGCTTTTCTCTGGATTAGTTGCATAAAGGTCCATGCACTTTCTTGCTTGTTAACGATTAGACACTCAGAACTTAATTTCTTTGCAAAAACATCCCTGTGAACCATCTTTGACTATTTCTCTTTTATTTAATCAATACATAGTAAATTAGCCCTATAAATTCTACAAAAATACCTGGTAGCTCTTACTTACTTGATATTTGCATGATAATTTTAGTTTACCAAATTAATTTTATTTTCTATTATTTAAAATTCAAAAACACTTAAAAAGTGTCATGTTTGTCTTTGAAAAATCATAAAATTCCAAAATCCTTGAAAATTTTCATAAAAAATAGGGTAGATATCTTTTATCGTTCTTTAGGTTCAATATCAATTTTGTTGAAAAATACCTTAAAAACCATAAAAATAACAAAACACTCAAAAACTCATAAAAATTATAGAAAATTATAGAAAAAGAATCTAAGAATAGTGATTTTACTCTTTATTTATAGATATTTGCTTCTGTTTTACCATAAAAATCCCATCCATGAGTTGTGGCATTATTTATTTTTAATTTGCAAATTTCTCATGGTTGTTAATTGTTTGTTGTTATTATCACTGTTTTTTAGAAAATCATAAAAACATTTGAAAAATCTATAAAAATTTTCAAAAACAATAGAAACTCTATAGAACCTGAAAATATTTTTATTACAATTTTCTCAGTGTTTTTGTTCCCATAAATAATATAAAAAGAGTGCTTATGAATATTTTTATAATGTCTACTTACTTCTCTCTTATTAAAAATAAAAAAATTGAAAATTAAAAAACACTAAAAAAAGAAAAACTCTTTTGAAATAATACTACTTAGGTCTTAATTGTGTTCCTAGTGTTCGACCATGGTCGCTATACCAGGTAAATAAAAATAGCGAAACCGCTTACATTTGATCGTTTCTTCTCTTGGTGGTTTAATTTTCTCGATTTTTCATTGGATTGATTGGGCCACAATGACGCTTTAATTTCTTACTTAACCTGAGTCAATCAAGCATGGCATTACTTTCCTAGACCGAGTACTTCAGCGTTGTATCGAGTTCAACCTTGTTTTATCTTGGGAGAAGAGTCACTTCGTGATGACTCAAGGGATCATCCATGGTCATATCATCTCCAATAGGGGCATGGAGGTCAATTCGGCTAATGTAGATATCATCAATAAGCTTAATCGACCATCCTATCTGAGACAGTTGCAGTCTTTTCTGGGGCATGTCCGTTTCTACCGGCGGTTCTTACAAGACTTCGACCGAATCGCCCGACCGCTTACTAATCTTCTGACAAAAGGCATCGAGTTCGTTGTAGATGATAAGTGTCTTGCATCATTTGAGACACTCAAGGGATTAGTTATGCAGGTTCTTGTCCTTCAGCCATTTGATTGGTCTCTCCTATTCGAGACCATGACAGATGCTTCTGATTTTTCTATAGGGGTTGTGCTTGGACAAAGGAGGGACGGATTACCATTTGCCATTCACTACGCTAGCTAGACTTTGGATGCTGCTCAGCAAAATTATATTGTGACTGAGAAGGAGATTCTAACCGTAGTTTTTGCTTTAGATAAGTTTTGATCTTACATTCTTAGATCTAGAGTGACGATCTACATAGATCACACCGTTGTCCGATACCTCATGGCAAAGAAGGATGCCAAAGCCAGATTGACCAGATGGATCCTTGTACTCTAGGAGTTTTACACAGAGATTGAGGATAAACCTGGAGTTAAGAATGTGGTGGCGGATCACCTTTCCTGATTAGAGCATCTTGAGAAATCAGAGCATATCACACCTATCATAGAGACATTTCATACGAGATGATTCTTGTTATCACCTCGCTTCCATGGTACACTGACATTGTGAACTATCTTGTTGCTAAGAAAGTTCCACAAGGTTGTCCTAGGTAGTGACATGAGACCTTCCTTGCGAAGGCCAAGTCATACCATTTGAAGAATCCCACCCTTTACCATAAAGGGAGGGATAGTGTCTGGCGTTGGTGTATTCCTCAGGAGGAGCACCATAGCGTCCTCACCTATTGACACAAGCTTGAGGTAGGAGGACATCCTGGGAGACAGACCACACATAAAGTTCTCCAATCTGGCCTTTGGTGGCAAACCCTCATCAAGGATTCAGATGAATTCGTGAATAGGTGTATTGATTGTCAAAGGATGGGTACTTGTGGATAGAGAGATATGATGTCGATGCAACCCATTCACTTCTGTGAGGTTTTTGACACATGGGGCATCGATTTCATGGGTCCATTCCCTAAGAGTTAGGGGTTTTACATTCTGCTTGTTGTGGAGTATGTTAGATGTTAGGTTGAGGACATCCCTGCCCGAGTTGCAGATGCAAAGACTGTTTGCAATTTTTTGAGGAAGAATATCGTTTCATGGTCTGGGGTGCCCAGAGTCTTGTTTCTGACGTGGGGACTCATTTTATCAACGACAAGGTAAGGGCCCTTGTCAATGAGTTCACCATTGACCATAGAGTTACCTCTCCATATCATCCACAGACTAATGTTCTTGATGAGCTTTCGAATAGAGATATCAAGACTATTTTGCATAAGGTCGCCCGCCCAGACCGAAAGGATTGGTCACAACTTTTGGACTCGGTCTTGTGGGCCTATAGGACTTTCTTCAAGACACCCTTGGGCACATCTCCTTTCGACTCAATTGTAGCAGGCCATGCCATTTACCAGATGAGATCAAGCACAAGTCACTTTGGGCAGTTACTGAGCTGTTATTGGATCCCAAGAGTGTAGGAGAACAAAAGAGCAGAATTGACAGCTCTAGAGGAATTCAGAAACAACCTTCTCAAGTAGCCTAAAATATACGGATAGAGTGAAGATATGGCATGATTTTCACATTAGCGATAAACAGTTTGAGCCAACCAGAGAGTATGGCTATTTTATGCAAGTTTGAGATTATTTCTAAGGAAATTACAGAGTAAATGGAATGGACTGTACTTGGTACGAAAGGTGCATGACAATGACATCATTGATATATCTAGATTGTCTTCTGATTCCACCTTTCGAGTCAACGGCAAGCGCCTGAAGCCATATCTTGATCATGATCTGTTGATTGTTTGTACTGTCCCTATTCATTTTGTATGAGATGTGATCTTTGACTAACATCATCTGCATCTCGTACCTGATTTTCTCTTCTACTCTGCAGCTGTATGGATCCATTGTATATACATCATTCATTCTTTTTTAACACTCCATTTCCATCTTACGATTATGCTATACTTAAGGTACAATTTACCCTAACTATAGGCTGGATGTTAAACTTGTGATTATTCATTTGATTCTATTACTTCTGTTTTGCTGTCGATAGGGATATTTTACCCTAAGTATAGGGGAGGTAATATATGTGCATTCTATTCTTCGTTTCTCCCTTTTGTACAGTCTTCTATACTTAGTATCACTTTACCCTAAGTATAGTGGGATCACCGATTTCTGTTCGTTATATTCCTTTATTCGTCATTGTAACATAGCATTCTTTTCACTTCGCCATACTCATCACGAGTTATGTCTTCGTTCATCGCTCTCTGATCACTCTGAGGACATCGTTCGAGCTAAGTATAGAGGAGTTCATATATATTGTATATATACTTTAGCCATAACTCGTACATTGTGTGTTAATAACATGGGTATTAAAAATATTTTCAGAATTATTTGAAAAATAATTTTTGTACAAATTTTGTAAAAATGTTTTGCTTACAAAATATTTGTAGAAGTATTTTCTGTATCAAAATTGTGTACATAGTACAAAATTTTTGAAAAGTATGTGAAAATAAAAAGTTTGCAAAAACATTTTGTAAAACGAGATTTGAAAATTATTTTGCAAAACTATTTTGATACATAAAGAAATAAATATGTGGTATGAAACTACTTATATATATGTACACTAAAAACCAGAATCTGCCATGATCTCCCTTTATATAAGTATCATGCTAATAAAAATAATTTTGTACATAATACCTGCAATAAAAATCCTTGTGTAAATATGTATATATCTTTGTAAAAATCTTCCCTTATTTTTTCAAAATACCTAAAAAATAAAAAATCAAAATTTCCATAAAAATTTGAAAATATTTTGAAAAATCTTCCACAAAAAGAGTTTTGTAAATACTTGGATGTGTATTTTTCAGAATCATGGTTGACATTTAAACTAGTCTGGAATCAAATTGAAGAATAGGGCTTGGTTAAGATCTTAATCCATTTAACTTCAGAGGAACCTTATAGGATTTGGCGTTAAGAATATTCAGGTACACAGTGACTTAATTATTTGAGCACTAGGCTATGTTCACATGTCATCTTAGCCTATTAGAACACTTAAAAACACACACATGACTCTCAAAGACAATGATTTGATTTGGACACACAATTTGCACGTCGATCAACACGAATGAGGTGGTGAGAGGTAGAATCCTTTGGCTTGGGGTAGCATATGAGGGTAGTAAAGCTAGCCGGAAACTCTCATACTCTTCTAGGGAGGGATGTGCGCCTCAACCTGGTCTAGTAGCATTGAGGTCTAAAGATAGGAGTCTGTGGGTTGCAACAATGCTTCAAAAGAGGTGTAGTCTACTAGCTAAAGAAGAAAAACTTCTTATGTACATGCTGCACTGTATAGATATGTTGTATATATGCACATTAAAAAATGTGTAAAAGTGTAAAAAAAATCCAAAAAAGGGACAAGCCTGATTGAAAATAAAATATCTGCGGAGTGGATATAGTGAATAAGCAAAGATTATGTGTTCCACCATCTCATCTCAAGGAAGCTTGCAACTGGAGACTTAGCTACACTGGTTAACCTCCAAGGGATACGTGGCTACACTGGTCATGGTCCATTATGTTCTTTCCCCTCTTCTTGAGATGGTTTTACTTGAACTTAGAAGGGAATACCCCACTCCTCAAGAAAAGAGTTGCTCGACTAGGGGACTAGAGTTACCTTATTGAGGGAGGTTGTTTCTTTTCCATTTTTGAGGTGGGGAGCTACATCTCACTTACACAGTACAAGGAAAGATTCATATTCATTAGAGTTTGCATATGTAGACATGTTCTAACCTGGTTATTAAGGAGACTTGACCATAAAACTACGGAACTTGGAGGCTATTGAGTCATAAACATATTTCCCAATAAGGTTCCGCCAAATTAATAACCCGAAGGTCTGACTAAGCTCCGTGCTCCAATTTAATGAAGATAAGTTTACTAATCAAATTTGGTTCTTTTTATTTCTTCACTTCTTTTTCAGATAAGTGTTTCCTAAGGGACTAGCAAAGGTAAAGTATAGGGAGATGATGAATCTACGATTCTCATTTTTTATTCTTTTATTTTAGCTTTTTTAGAAGAAACACCTATAAATATAATTAAATATAATAAACTAACATTGTATAGGTCTTTCTTAATATTGCATAATTATCACATATTTTCCAAAAGTAAAAGAATAAAGAGAAAAGAAAAGGAAGGATGTATTTAGAATAAATAAATAGTGACCAAACCCCGAAAGAAGGTTAAAACTTGGCCTGATCGATAAGGAATATAAGTAGGGGGAAGTAGGCTTCATCATAGATAATACCTATACAAATAAATATGTATATTCATTGCACACTTGTAAATAACTCTATCTATAAAATAAAAATAAAATAAAAATCAGATAACATAAAATAAAATTAAAATTAAATCTGTAATCCATTGCACAAAAGTCACATAGGTTTACAGTATATACATCACCTATTTATTTAGCACCTTTATCCAAATTATAAAAAATCAAATAAAAATCATTTTATATCCCTCAAATTTCTTTCTAAATAAATAAAATATAAAATAAAACATATTTTTTTGTAAAATATAATAAAAAAATACTTGTAAAATTATACTTGTATATAATACATTATACTGTATATACCCTACATATATTTTTCATAAAAATAATTAGAAGTCACAGAAAAATAGTTTAAAAAATAATGAACAGCTATCATTTTATTTATTTTTTATTTTAAAATCAATTTGTATTTTATATCTATTATTCTTTCATATTTTGGCCCAGATTTTTCGCATTGGTCCATGTCAGTTGTTGACCGCGATCAATCCCTCCTTCCTACTAACCGGACCCGACAACCTACTTTGCCGGAGCTTCTTCTCCCATTTTCCTAATCAGGTAAGACATCCATTTGCATCGATCCTTGCATCCGATTATGCTCCTATGATCCATGATCCTTGTAGATCCCCAGGCGTAGTCGGATCGTGCTAGGGTTTTGCAGAATCTTCTGATCTTTATGAACCATAGCCTTCCACTATAAATAATATTGTCTGCCTCCCATGCTGAGTAGCTTGTTCCTCGCCACCTTCTTGCCCACTAGCTACCTCCAGCTGAGTGACGGAAGTCTGGAGCGTCCATTGTTGCCTTATTTGGTGCCCCATTAAGTAAAGCTCATCGTGTGGCCGGAGTATCGCCACGAGAAGCCTCCTTCACCAGTCGTAGCCTAATCGAAGCCTTAATCCATCGATCTCCTCGCATAAAGTTCCTGAATCCTCCAGAAGGTCCATGACGTACTGATAATCGCAGAATTCAGAGCGGTCGTATTGACTCACAAGGCGAGTCAACAGTCGGTGTTGTGACCACTGCAAAATCCTAGGTTTAATCAACAATTAACCCACACTACATATCAACAATTAGAAATAAATGTGGAGTTAAAATTTGTTTTTAACTATGCACAAAAGATGTATAGCGGTCAAGTATGCAGAGAGTTCGAACACATGGAGCAAACAGGGGAATTCAAACTAATGTGTGTGAGTGAATGTGAGTGTTGTCTACACTATGCAAGCAAATGATTTTTGTGGGTTTTTAATTTTGATTTTTTTTGTTATTGTTTTATTTAATTTTTTTGATTTTGTATTTTGATTTTTAATTTTCTGATTTTTATAATTTTATATTTTATATTTTTTTTCTTTTTCAATAATGGAATATAAAGACAATGTAAGACAAGGAGTGATAAAATATTTATAAAAGGATGCAGAAATAGACAAAAAGTCAGAAATAAAAACTTTTTGGTATTTTTAAAGTTTTCTACTATTTTTGTGATTTTTGGATATTTTTCAGGGTGTTTTTGGTATTTTTAAATACTGAAATGAAGGAAAACAGTGAAATGTGCACTGGCTGTGAGTAAAATAGGAATTAAAAAAAACAAACAACAACCAAAATTTTTCAAACTAATTTTAAAATAAATAGAATACAAACAGTAGACCACAGGTCTTAAGTTTACAATTTTTAGAGTTTTCTACAATTTTATAGATTTTTTTGAAGTTTTTATGTATTTTTCAATTTTTAAGGTTTTTCTTTTGAGATTTTTAGTGATTTTTGGACTGACACTAAAATATGCTAAAATAAACAGTAGGGAATTTTTTTGGATTTTTTCAAAACATTTTTATAATTTTTATGTATTTTCTAATGCAAACAGGGAAACAAATGCATGTTTTCGATTTTTAATAAATATGAAAATGCAACAAAAATGCAATGCAAAAATATGGCGTGAATCTACAAGTTAACAGGAACATATGCTAATTTTTTAGGAATTTTTCAAATTAAAATGATGCGTGAAATAAATTAGAGAAGCACACAAAAATATTAAGCCTGACAAGGGTATAAGTGCAAATAGACAAAAAGTCCAGGGAGAACATGCAATTTTTCAATAAACTTTATAACTGAGTTAAATATGTTCTGGACCAAAAAGCAATCACCAACTTGCAGGACCTTCCACGCAAAATACCCACCCAAGCACGTGCGATGCACACGCTTGGGAGGGGCTAAAATGTAATACTTCAAAGGGCGAGGGCTTTATAGCAAAATGTCCAAAACTTCTGCACTGCCTGAGAAAGTTTATAGACTGAATGGAAATAACGGGACCCTTGAGGGCCCCTCTGCAAAATGCCCCGTCCCCTCACGCACACAGGCACGTGAGGTTACGTGGCGAGGGACCTAAGCGTAAATGCGTGAAAGTTAGGGGGCTAAAAGTAAATATTACAAAAATATTAACGCTGCAGATGAATGTTTGAGGTCTAAATATTAAAGACAAAAACGTGCGCGGGCTAGTTTGCAAAATACCCGCACAAAAGCGATCCGACGACGAGGGATAGTCACTAATACACGTGTCGTTGATCCGTACCGCGATACCCCTTCATGCCCAACGGCCACGATCAGATCTTCTCCGAGGATCGGATGACTGGCGCGAACAGAAATCCAACGGCTGCTGCTTGCCTGGGCTGGTGCTCCAGATCTGACGGCGGGGAAGTGACGTCGACGAACGGGGAAGAAGCTCCGCCGGAGTGAACTTCTCCCCGCTGCAACGCTCCTCTCCGACGCCCCTTGTCGCTCAAAAATGGCTCAATCTCCTCCTGCAGGTGATGTCGATCTCCTGAGGTCCTCAAAACTCTCGCCGGAGCCCGAGGTTACAGCCAAGGCGGTGGTGGAGCTAGGTGCTCCAGATACCTCCGGCCAGAGGTCTAGAATCGACCCCAGGTGTCTCTTGGTGTCCTGTACCTGCAAAAGAGAGTGAAAGAGTCGGGGGTAAACTGCCCCGACTCCATGGTAGCACTAAAGCTGCTGTGAGCGTGAAGTTTGTGAAGATGGGGGTTGCGGCCGGAGGAGCGCTCCGGCGATGGTACGAATTAGGCGAATGCCGTGACTCTAATCGAAGGTGATGATGGGTTTATGAAGCGATGATGCTAAGGAATGGAAAGGGGACAGAAATTATGGGTAATAGATGGCCTCAAGCCCCTGGAAGGGCGAGGAAGAAGGTACCTCAACGGGTGGCCGGAGGTCGATTGGAACTCGCCCAAGTGTTGCTGATCCACCGCCTTGACGAGGGCTCCACGGAGCTGTCACCTCCAGGGAGTTCTAACGGGGTCAAGGGGGGAAAACTTGGATGGATTTGCGGTTCAAAACTCAAATGGGGGACTGGGTTGCGGTTTTGAGGGGTTGACGAGGGGGTCCAAGGAAGGAGGTGCCAGAGGAGCGTTGATGATCCGCAACCCAAGAGAAGCCCTAGGCGTGAACTCCTTGGTTAATGGAGAAGAAAAGTCAAGAAGAGCGTAGCACGTTTTGGTGACAAGGGCGATTTCGAAAAAAGGTTGAAAATGAGCCAAAAAGCATCTCTGACAAGGTTGCAGGAGGAGGGTCAGACTGTTGACCTTGGTCAACAGTTCCAGCCCCCTGGTTGGTCCACGTGGACCAACCAGGAAAATCCGAAAAGAAATGCTTTCAAAAATCATTTTAAAATATTAAATGGAGTTATTTTAATTAGGAGATAAAATAAAAAGTGTTTACAATTTTATCTAGTATTTTATTCCGATTTTTAGTTATTTTTATGAGTTATATTTTTACAAGTTTACTTTTTAGCCCTATATAGGTATATTACCTATGTATTTTAGTATTTTATTTTTATTTTGTGTATTTTACTTTTATTATTTTTATTTCTTATTTTCTAAAATCATAAAATACTTTTATATACAAAAATACATTTTTGTTTTATTTTTCTGATATGTTTTGTACATTAAATAAAATACAAGTATAAAGTGTATAGGTATAAATATAGGTATAATACCTGTATGATCTATATATGTTTATTTTTATTTTGAGTTTTCTGTAGGTTTTTATTCCAAATTTAATGTACATAATTATTATAAGTAATATTTACATAATTATAAAAATATAAAAATAAAGAAATAATGAATAAATAATAAATTGAATGTTTTATTCTGTACATGTATACAACAGGGGTCCAAAACTCAACTTTCAAACCGTAGCTCTGCCAAATGCGAAACCACCGCCATTAAATAGATTATTTTATTCTATATACAATTAAAGTGATTATGCTGCAATTTGAGTTGTCAGTTGTGAGATACGGGTCTGGGAAGTTGGGATTCTGGATTTTTATTCAGAACATAACTTTTTATATGTGTATTATTTTTCAGTGAAATCAATTTTGTATTTTTCTTTATAAAATTATCTACAACTTTCATGTACAAAGTTTCTTTATTTGATGTATAAAAAGTGGAACCAAAAATAGGTCCCAAAAATGAATAAAGAATGAATAGAATAATATAGGGATTTGACCCTTATCTCCCCCTACTTTATTCCTTGTCGACCTATTCATCAAGATGCCTAGGTCTCGGGGTTTCGGGTCATAAAATATTTACAATATTTTATTCTTTTTCTTTTCTTTTATTTATTCTATAATTTTGGCTTTAATTACAGTATTTTATACACTATTTATCTGCTCGTGCATGAATGCTAAGATGATGAAATAAAGGGTATTTACAGGTATTTGCTAGGGTTTTTGGTGCCAAAATGATAGAATAAAGATGATGAAATGTGGATTCATCATCCCCCTATACTTTACCTTTGCTTGTCGCTAGCAAACACTTATGCAATAAGTGCAAAAAGAAAAGAAAGGAAAGAAAAAGAAGAACTTGGATTTAATTTGATTATCAAACTTGTCTTCACAAAATCAAAGTTTGGAGCTTAAGTCGGACCTTTGTAATTTTAGTGCGGGCGGAACCTTAATGGGAACCGAATTTGAAATCCAACAGTCCCTGAGAATCCCAAAACTCTGCTCAAGTCTCCTCAATAGCCAAGTCAGAAATACTTCAACTCATACGCAAACTCTTACGACCATGAATCTGACTCGTACAGTGTAAGTGATGGTGGCTCTCCCCAACTAGAATGACAAAGAAACTGACTTCTCCAGTACGACAACCCAATGATTCCCCAATCCAACAACTCATCCCTCAAGGAGCAGGGTATTCCCTTCTAAGTTCAAGTGGCAACCGGCTCAAGAGGAGGAGGTCAAGAGAAGAGAAAAAATGGACGGTAGCCAGTGTAGTTACCTATCCTAGGATGCAAGACCAGTGTAGTCAAGTCATCCAGCTGCAGGCTCACATGATTGACTTTGAAGCTCAAGCTTGCTTATTTGACTTTACAACATATGTACACTCCGGCAGGCATTTTTATTTTTGTACAGGCCTGTCCACTTTTTTGGAGTTTTGCTTTTGCATTTTTTTGAATACTATATACAGCAGCATTTACATAGGGAGTTTTTCCTCTTGAGCCAGTAGACTATCCCTCTTTTGAAGCTTTATTGCAACCCACGATCTCCTATCCTCGAAACTCATCATTACTGGACGGGTTGGGGCGCACTTCCCTCCCTAGAGGAGGACAAATGTTTCCACCTGTGTGTGTCTCATACCGGCAAATCCAACCTCCTCACCACTCCAACTGAGTTGAGCCAAGTGAAAGGTGCAGGTGTTCAAGTTAGGTCATTATCAAAAAGAGTCGTGCGTGTGCTCCGAAATACTCTATTTAGGCAGTCAAGAATCCATTGAACCAAGTCTCGTGATCCTCAAAGAATTAAGTCAACTAGACCTGAAGTACCTCAATCCCAGTTCCTATAAGGTTCCTGTTATTAGGTAGATTTTAAGGTCCAATCAAGCTCCAATCTTCGGATTTTACTTAGACTCGTTGAACTATCAAACTCAATCCGAAAAATGCGAATGCTATGCAAATGCGATGCAGAATGCAGAAAATATTTTTGTGATGCAATTTTCAAGAGTTTTGAACTTTTTATGGGTTTTTGAAAAGATGATGCATGCTTTTTTTGTATTTTTCAAAAAGATTTTTCAGATGTTTTTGGATTTTAATTTTGCAAATGTTTTTGGGATTTTTGAAAATAGAAAGATTTTGGCTGAAAACTAGGTTAAAAATATGTACACAGGAGTGCTTCTTATAATTACAAGAAGTGGATTTTAAGGATTTACAAGGGTAAGTGGTCAATTTTATAAGTACATATATATATATATAGTGGATTTTTGGTGTGATGTATGTATTCCTCAAACTTATTTGGCACATGTTTTTCAAAGAATTTTTGAAAACTATAGTCCAAGATAATTTTTACAATCATTTTTGCAAACATGTACACACATTTGAAAATCATTTTGCAAAGGCTTTCAAAACAATATGTATAGTTTTTTCAAAATATTTTTGCAACCATTTTTCAAACCATTTGCAAATAATTTTTCAAATATTTTATTTCACACAAAGAAAATAAATTTTACAAACCACACATTTTTACAAAGGTTGAAAACATGTAACAAAATGTTTTCCAAATAGTTTTCAAAAGATTTTTCACAAGGATTTTCAAACTATTTTTCAAACATTTTGCAAAAAATATTTTCACCTGATTTATTAATCAGTAAGTATAAAACGAATTTGAGGAATGAAACATCTTTTTATTAAGGTTTTTAATGAATTATTAGCCATATTATTAAGAAAATACGAAAGTACGAGTTATGGCTAAAGTATATACACAGTACATACAACCCCCTATACTTAGCTTGAGCTATGTCCTCATAGATCGGAGAGAAAAGAGAAGACATAACTCGTACTAAGTATAGACAAGTCTAAAGAATAAATGAATAATGAATGAATTAATGAATGAGAAGTTGACCGTCCCCCCTATACATAGGATCAAGTAATCCTAAGTATAGCAGACTGTACACAACACAGGGAGGGTCAAGGGTGGGAATGAACATATCGTACTCAGATTGTCTCCCCCTATACTTAGGGTAAGATATCTGTAAGGATAGACAAGAAGAGGAGACAATGGAGAGGATCGAAGAATAGAGAAACTCGGGGTGCGCGCCCCCCCTATACTTAGGACAAAGTACGTCCTAAGTATGGAAAACTGTCTACAAGGGCGGCACCTTTTTGATAGCTAAAGAAAATAGGAAAAGAAGAAAAGAAGAAAAGAAGAAAATAAATCCATTGATGAAAGAGTGATATGAACAGATGATCTGTACAACGGAAGATATAAGTGCTCACCATTTATGATATGCAAATGATATGTGTGAAAGAACACATCTCATACCAGAAGAATGGGGGCAACGTCAATGGTCGGCGGATCATGATCTAGATATAGCTTCAGGCGTTGACCATTGACGCGGAAGGTAGACGAAGATGACGGTTCGGATATGTCGATGCTGCCATTGTCATGTACCTTCCTGATGACATAGGGACCTTTCCACTTGCTCTGTAATGTCCCTGGGAATAATTTCAGCCTGGAATCAAACAACCATACTCGTTGATCTGGCTCAAACTGTTTATGGCTGATGTGGGAATCGTGCCATGTCTTCACTTTATCTTTGTACTGTAGGCTGCTGGAGAAGGTTGTGTCTCTCAGTTCTTCCAGGGCTGCCAATTCTGCTCTTCTCTGTTCTCCTATGCTCTCGGAATCTAACAGTAACTCAGTGACTGCCCAAAAAGATTTGTGCTTAATCTCCACTGGCAGATGGCATGGCTAGCCATAGACGAGACGAAAGGGAGATGTCCCCAATGGATTCTTGAAAGAAGTCCGATAAGCCCACAAGACCGAGTCCAAAAGCTGTGACCAATCCTTTCGGTCTGGGCAGACAACTTTCTGCAAGATTGTTTTTATCTCCCGGTTCGATACTTCGGCAAGACCATTAGTCTGAGGGTGATACGGTGTGGCGACCTGATGGTCGATGCCGAACTCGTCTGCAAGGGCCCTAACCTTGTCATTGATGAAATGAGACCCCCCGTCTGAAATCAAAACTCTAGGTACCCCGAACCGTGAAATGATATTTTTCCTCAAGAATTTGCATACGGTTTTCGCATCTGCGGCTCGGGCGGGGATGGCCTCGACCCATCGACTGACATAATCCACAGCGAGCAAAATATGCTCGAATCCCTGACTCTTAGGAAATGGGCCCATGAAATCAATCCCCCATGCATCAAAAACCTCACAAAAGTGAATGGGTTGCATGGGCATCATGTCTCTCTGTCCGCAGGTTCCCATCTTCTGACAGTCAGTACTTCTCCTCACGAACTCATCAGAATCCTTGAAGAGAGTAGGCCACCATAGGCCGGATTGAAGCACCTTCTGTGCTGTCCTTTTTCCAGAATGATGTCCTCCTACCTCAAGCTTGTGGCAGTATGTGAGGACGCTATGCTGCTCTTCTTGAGGAATGCACCTCCTCCAGATGCTATCCCCTCCTTCATGATAAAGGACGGGATCCTCCCAATGGTAAAACTTGGCCTTAGCTAGGAAGGTCTCAAGTTTCTGCCTGGGCCAACCCTGAGGGACTGTCTTGGCAACAAGATAGTTTACAAAGTCAGCATACCACGGGAGTGAGGCGACCGCCAAGATCGCCTCGTCTGGGAATGTCTCTGTAATAGGTGCGCTGGGCTCAGAATCCTCAAGATTCTCCAACCTAGAGAGATGATCCGCCACTACATTCTTGACTCCAGGCTTATCCTTAATCTCAATGTCAAATTCCTGGAGTAGAAGGATCCATCTGGTAAGGTGTGCTTTGGCATCCTTCTTAGCCATTAAGTATCGGATGGCGGTGTGATCAGTGTAAAGAGTGACTCTAGATCCGAGAATATACGATCGATACTTATCTAGAGAAAGACTACGGCCAGCATCTCTTTCTCAGTCACAGTGTAATTCCGCTGAGTGGCATCCAAAGTCCGGCTGGCGTAGTGAATGGAAAAAGGTAATCATCCCTCCTCTGTCCAAGCACAGCCCCAACGGTAAAATCTGAAGCATCCATCATGATCTCGAATGGGAGAGACCAATCGGGTGGCTGAAGGACAGGAGCTGAAACAACCATATTCTTGAGAGTCTCAAAAGATGCAATACACTTATCATTGACAATAAACTCGGTGTCTTTTGTCAGCAAGTCAGTGAGCGGTCGGGCAATACGACTGAAGTCCTGAATGAACCGTCGGTAGAAACCGACATGCCCCAGAAAAGACCGTAACTGACGCAGGTTGGACAATGGATTGAGTTTTCTGATGATATCCACCTTGGCCGGATCGACCTCCATGCCCCTGTTGGAGACGATATGACCAAGGACCGTCCCTTGAGTCATCATAAAGTGACTCTTCTCCCAAGATAAAACAAGATTGACCTCTATGCAGCGCTGAAGCACACGGTCTAGGCAGTCAAGACAAGCGTCGAACCCGTCACCATAGACCGAGAAGTCATCCATGAAGACCTCTAAACAGTCACCCACCATGTCCGAGAATATGGACAACATGCTCCTTTGGAATGTCGCCGGAGCGTTACATAGACCAAAGGGCCTCCGTTTGAAAGCATACGTCCCAAACGGACAGGTGAATGTCGTTTTCTCCTTATCTTCGGGCGCAATGGCCACATGATTATATCCAGAGTACCCGTCAAGAAAGCAGTAATGACTCTTCCTAGCTAGCCGCTCGATAATCTAATGAATGAAGGGTAGCGGGAAGTGATCCTTCTTGGTGGCCTCATTCAATCGTCTGTAGTCCACACAGACCCTCTAAGAAGTGGGCACTCTGGTAGCGATCTCCTCTCCAGACTCGTTGACAACTGTAGTGATACCCGTCGTCTTGGGCACCACATGTAACGGACTAACCCATTTAGAGTCGGAGATGGGGTAGATAAAATCGACTCTCCAGCACCTCGATATTTCCTTCATTACCACATCTCGAAGATTCGGGTTCAACCGTCGTTGGAACTCACGCGACGGCCTAGCGCGCTCCTCAAGATAAATGTGGTGGGAGCACAGAGCCGGACTAATCCCCTGGAGATCAGCTATACTCCATCCTATTGCCTTGCGGTTTCTTTCAAGAACCTCCATCAGACGAGATTGTTGTTCTCCAGTCAAATCTGTTGAGATAATGACTAGGTACATATCTGGCTCACCTGCAAGGAATCTATACTTCATCGACTGCGGCAGAGGTTTTCGTTCTGGACAACTGGGAGGTGGCAGATCTGGCTTCTGATATGTCTGTGTGAAGGCGACCAGGTCTGCATGGGAGAACTCTCGCTCTCCATGAATCTCTGACGAAGGTCGGCCAGCTGAATCATCAATGAACTGTACGGGCTCGCACTTTGTCATGGCTGTTGAATCAGGAGGAATCAGACAAGACAAATAATCATCGAAATCATCCCAATCAATGTCTGAATCCGAGGGATCAGAAGACGATGAGCACGAATGAAAATCATCAGAACCACTCGTCCCAACACTGTCAGCCTCAGGTATATCCTCATCCAGGGGTGTGCTCTCCCGACTCTCGACTGCCATGAGCTTTAGATATAGTGAATATGTAGGCAAGGCAAGGGTCGGTGCTACAGGATCTGTCCAGTTGGATTCATCATCGGTCATCACGAAATCACACACCTGATGGATGTCTAGCTCGTCCTCTGTCGTCTGCTCGGCTTCGCTGGATTGCTCTGAGCATGCCAACTCTCTGGATCTGGTCTTGTCGATCGTATCTATTTGTATGCTCTCGCCCTCTACGCGAAAACATACCGTCCCACTGTCATGGTCGGATACCGCCTTGGCAGTGCCCAAGAATGGGTGTCCAAGTATGATGGGGGCATCGGTTACCGATTCATGGATCTCCATGTCCAGTACAACAAAGTCCACGGGGAATTTCAAGCCCTAAATGGTAACGACCACGTCCTTCAACAACCCCTTCGGCCTTTTAATCGACCTGTCAGCAAACTGAAGGACTGTCCTGCTATGAAGAAGAGGGCCAAACTTGAATCGGTTGAGTCAGGCTGCCGGAAGGAGGTTGATCGAAGACCCGTTGTCTAATAGAGTACGATCGAACCGCTGCTCTTGAATCTCGCATCTGACATAGGAAGCTCCTGTATCAGGTCTCTTGGCTGGCAATGTGTTCTAAATGGCGCAGCAAGTGTCATGAGTGAGCATATGGATTTTATCCCTGTACCTCCTCTTCCTGCGGACTGTAGTCTTCTCCTTCAAGTTCTTTTTGAAGAGGGGGATGTGCTCAAGTGCTTCGTGTAGAGTCAGCTGAATGTGGAATCTGTCTATCATCTAGTTGTTGAACTCTACCTGTTGCTCTTTTTTAGGATTTTCTCTTTTGTTCCCCTTCGTCCGGCGGAGTGCCTCAGAGAAGGGGATGGTAGGGGCCTCCTCAGATGGAGGACTAGGAACAAGTCCCTGTGCCTGTGAGGAAGGAGGATCCATATAATCATCATCATGCAATACATATGGCTCTGCAATGTGAACAGAAACCTTTCCTTTATTCATATTTTTGTTCTTTTTATTGTTACCACAGTCCATAGATACAAAAGGTGGTAACATCATAGAGGGAGGCTCAACAAAAGTAGATGTGGTGGCCTCAGTACCACCACCAGCACCTGTCTTCGCGGCATCAACACCGCTACTCTGCTCGGCATCCAAAATGGTGGCATCAGCACCACTGTCTGCATCTGGTATCACGACGGCTTCAGTACCGTCATCTAGAACTCCATCATTGGTGGCATCAACACCACCGTCTTCAACATCATCATTAGCGGCATCAACACCACTACTCTGCTCCTCTGGCGCTCCTGATTCAGCTGGTGGTTATCGCTCAGAAGAGGCACCGCTGGCGGGCATCCTACTGCTCCTAGTAGTCACAAAATCAGCATCATAGAGAGAATAAGACATATCTCTCAAATAGTCACTAGGAGAGGTATCCTCTGTGAACTCTACCTGCTCAGACTTCCTTTTCAGATTGTTTGGGTTAGGTTCAATCTGAGCGGGTATGGCAGCCTTCCCTTTGATAATCTCCCTCATCTCCTGTCGGAATTCATCCATTTCTTGCCTGAAGGATGCTCGATGTTCGGAGAGCAAGCAGGCAAGATCATCGAGAGTTGGGTTCTCAAACGCGGGATCCTGAGAATCGGATGATTGTCCCTGCTGGAAATGGGGCTGCTGCTGCTGTGGTTGATACTGGGGGTGATGGGGGTAAGACTGATGAGGCTGCTGACGCTGCCTCCACTGTTGTCCCTGATAGGCGGGACGAGGACCATTCTGATACTGCTGCTGATGGGCATACTGGGGCTGCTGCTGTGGTTGCTGGCTGTTCTGCTGTCCTTGAGCAGGGTTCTGCTGTTGGGATAAGGAGCCACCGTTGCCCCAACAGAATCCGGGATGATCACGATGAATCCCGGGCTGAGGGTACCGGTCGTACCATATCCCATTGACTTCCATCAATGGGTCCTGCTCAAAGGAAGGTGGGGGAAGAACTGCCAGTGGCTGTTCGGCTGATAGACCACCATCTCCGTATCCGAAGATGGCGGCTGCACTGGGTAGTACTGTAGCAGTGGAACCGGCTCTGCCTAGATATGATTCACCTGGCGGTATGAGGTAGAGGGTTGGTTGGAACTGCTACTGCTGGAGTTGGCTCGTGACCTGGGAGGCTGATGGGAATGAGCTTGTGCCTCCTGAATGCATAGGATTTGATTCTTCAGATCACTCATGGTTTTGGTGAAAAGGTCCATCTGGGCAAGACCTTGGTTCTGCTTCTTCTCGAGGATCTCCATGCGGTCCAACTTTTCGCTGATGATTCCCATGTCGGCTGCGGCTGATTCGGCTTGGGCTACGGCTACCGACGATGTATTGGGACCAGCATCGATGCGGGCGATCCTCTGGAATGATCCTCACCCTGAGGTGGCTTTTGTTGTGTGTAAACTCTGGCTTGGGTCATCACAGTTGAATTTTCTGCCATGCCTTCATAGATGGCCCAGACGTCGTCTTCACCCTTGGAGAAATAGGATCCACCGCAGGAGGCGTTGACAAGCCCCTGCAGCTCCGGTGTCAGTCCACAGAAGAAACTTTGAACCAGATTGGGCTTGGATATATCATGATGTGGACACCGGTCGATGAGCTCTCTGAATAGATCCCAGGCTTCATGGAATTGTTCATTTGGGATCATGACAAAATTGCTGATCATGGCTCTAGCTGCATTGGTCCGGCCGAGAGGATAGTACTTCTTCAAATATACGGTCCGGAGATCTGCCCAAGTGTCGATGAATCGCCAGAGGTGTTTGAGCCAATATGCGGCTCTGTCAACCAATGAGAACGGGAAGGCGATCATCTTGATCGTGTCCTTAGTCATCAACCTGTCATGGATGGTGCTGCATATCATCTCAAATTCTTGGAGGTGGAGGTGTGGCTCTTCGGTCGGCAACCCATGGAATTTGGGTAGAAGCTGAATGGTGTGGGGCCGAAGCTCGAAATCTCCATGGATAGGCGGGAGTCTGATCCAACGGTGAGTGAGGGACGCAGCTGGGTTGTGCAATTCCCTCATGATGGTATGTGGTGGTCTCTCAGCGTCTGGATCACCTCCTCCTGCATCAGGTCCTCCTCCTCCACCGCCACCACCCCCAGGTCGGTTTTCTCTCATCTGAGCTTCTCTCTCATCAGATCACCCATGAAGGTACCTTGGTCACGGATCTGTCTCTGCATGGTCTCCAGGGACACTAACAAGGAGTTGTTGATGGCCACCTGATCGATTATGAACGGAGGGTGATCATGGTCATCTGGGTGCTCGCCTCTGTCTGCCATCACTGGATTCTCTGAAAAAAGCAAAAGAGGCCATCTCAGGTGCTGTCGAATGATCTGAACTCTGTGATGCACTGAATTCTGAAACTATTGGACTGAGAGAAGGAGAATGGGAAGGGTGGTCGAGGGGAACAGGATGGATGTGAACTCAGGCTCGGAGAGTGGACTCTCCGAGGTATTCCTAGATGAATGAGGAGGAGTGCTGGATAGCGGTGCCGACAAGGTCGGCCTAAGAGATCTCCATCCCATCATCTTGATTATTGGGAAGAACAGAGGGAATGCAGAAGAAGAAGGAATGAAGTGAGAAACAAAATTGCGCATAATTGTGCTGTGTTTTTGATCTTGACCTAAATAAATCTAGCAATCAAACACAAAGCAGGGGTGAGTTCACCAACTCAACACATGAAGTCGTGAAAGTTCAGCTTTTATCTTTTCAATTTTAGCTTGATTCAGGAATTATTCTTTTCACGAGTCCTTAGAGCGCTACGCCTAAAGGAGAGAGAGTACTACCGGAAGAGTATCCCGTACTTGTGCTCCTCCTGTGTAACCTGTAGCTTGCGCTTTTTGTGGTCCTTGTAACCCTTCCTAGATCCCTACTCAGCCAAAGAATAAGAGAGGAAGCCAATAGGCAAAACCGATACTTTGGAACTCGCTCGCAACGGAATCACCCATGAGCGTGCAAGAACCTACTCGGACGCGAGACGATGAGACAGACACCCCCGTGAAGGCGTGGCCTAGGATCGATACTTCGGACAAGGTCGATGCTCTACACAATAGAGAGTCACCAATATTGACCAAGCCCTACTCGTCCACGTACGATAGAAGCGCCAATACTTCGGAAATCCAGGCGATACACAAGGCAGCCACAAGCTGGGATTTTGGCTCTAATCCTTACGAAGCGCTCACCTCACTTGGAAGGAGACATTCCCTTGCAACCTGAAAACAAGTGAGGGTGTTACTCTCCCCAATCAATGAATCCAATTACCGATTTTATTTTTGGTCAAGGTTTTCTTAGCAGTCCCTTTTTTAGTTTTTTTTGGTGTTATCACTTCTTTTGAATAGATTCAAACAAGCGCCTAACGATTTTTGTATTTTTTTATCCTACTTTGTCCAAAAACAGAGGGAGAATAGAGTCGGAAAAGCCGTGCAAGTCGACACGAAGATGGAAATCTCACCTTTGTGCCTAAATGATGGATGCAAAGTAAGAAGACTTACAACGAATCCCAGTTCTCTCCATGCGGGATGCAAATCAGAAATTTATAAACCTAGTCTACATGCCGATATGCAACGCGGAAATCGTCCTAAGATAGGCAACTGCTAGCGTGAAGAACCACAAGTCAACCACCGATCGTCGATCCTAAGAGTCCGATCTAGACTCCCCCTCCTCTTCTCGACACATCGAGTTCAGGAGTAGCTCTTGATGGGGAGGGCTCGCGGCGCGGCGGATCTAAGAAAGGGAGTTAACTGTTTAATTAAACTAAGTCCAATTACGAACTATAGGTGCATGCAAAGGTTATTAGTGTGTTTAGATCTAATTTAATTGATCAAGAAGGCCTAGATCTAAGGGCTCAATCCACAAAAGAAAGTGAAAATTAAATCAAAACTGGCAAATGACAGCGGTGGAATCTCGTCAAAATCCGCGGTGAGCCCCCGGGTGAACAAACACCCGAAAATTAGGCCCGGAGTGTCCAAGAGTCCAAGTACCTGTATTATTACAAATTATCAAAGTCACTCTCTCACAGGAATAAATTGCAACTAATCTACCACTCTCTCTCACTCCTCCTGCTCTCTCCTGCCGGCTTGGCTAAAGAATAGCCGACTCTGCTTCCCAAGGTTGCTTCGGGTCACCAAGGCGATCCGCCTTGCTCCGCGGTCCCTCGCAAGAAGACAAAAGAAGAATGGTCAGATAGCTCAATCAATAGATATATCAAAAGTGCAAGAGAGACGAAATAAAGCAATGGTAGACAAGCAAACACAAACAGACAAAAATAAGAACTACTCGTTGTTGCTCCCCGGCAACGGCGCCATTTGATAATCGCAAAATTCAGAGCGGTCGTAGTGACTCACAAGGCGAGTCAACAGTCGGTGTTGTGACCACTGCAAAATCCTAGGTTTAATCAAAAATTAACCCACACTACAGATCAACAATTAGAATTAAATGTAGAGTTAAAATTTATTTTTAACTCTGCACAAAAGATGTATAGCGGTCAAGTATGCAGAGAGTTCGAACACAGGGAGCAAACAGGGAATTCAAACTAATGTGTGTGAGTGAATGTGAGTGTTGTCTACACTATGCAAGCAAATGATTTTTGTGGGTTTTTAATTTTGATTTTTTTGTTATTGTTTTATTTAATTTTTTTGATTTTGTATTTTGATTTTTAATTTTTTGATTTTTATAATTTTATAATTTATATTTTTTTCTTTTTCAATAATGGAATATAAAGACAATGTAAGATAAGGAGTGATAAAATATTTATAAAAGGATGTGGAAATAGACAAAAATTCAGAGATAAAATCTTTTTGGTATTTTTAAAAATTTCAACTGTTTTTGTGATTTTTGGATATTTTTTAGGGTGTTTTAGGTATTTTTAAATACTGAAATGAAGGAAAACAATGAAATATGGACTGGCTATGAGTAAAATAGGAATTAAAAATAATAAACAACCACCAAAATTTTTCAAACTAATTTTAAAATAAAGAGAATACAAACAGGAGACCACAGGACTTGAGTTTACAATTTTTAGAGTTTTCTACATATTTAGAGATTTTTTTGAAGTTTTTATGTATTTTTGAATTTTTAAGGTTTTTCTTTTGAGATTTTTAGTGATTTTTGGACTGACACTAAAATATGCTAAAATAAACAGTAGGGAATTTTTTTGGAATTTTTCAAAACATTTTTATAATTTTTACGTATTTTCTAATTCAAACAGGGAAACAAATGCATGTTTTTGATTTTTAATAAATATGAAAATGCAACAAAAATGCAATACAAAAATATGGCGTGAATCTACAAGTTAACAGGAACCTATGCTAATTTTTTAGGAATTTTGCAAATTAAAATGATGCGTGAAATAAATTAGAGAAGCACACAAAAATAGTAAGCCTGGCAAGGGTATAAGTGCAAATAGACAAAAAGTCCAGGGAGAACATGCAATTTTTCAATAAACTTTATAAATGAGTTAAATATGTTCTGGACCAAAAAGCAATCACCAACTTGCAGGACTTTCCACGCAAAATACCCACCCAAGCACGTGCGATGCACGCGCCTGGGAGGGGCTAAAATGTAATACTTCAAAGGGCGAGGGCTTTATAGCAAAAATGTCCAAAACTTTTACACTGCTTGAGAAAGTTTATAGACTGAATGGAAATAACAGGACCCTTGAGGGCCCCTCTCCAAAATGCCCCGTCCCCTCACGCGCACAGGCACGTGAGGTGACGTGGCGAGGGACCTAAGCGTAAATGCGTGAAAGTTAGGGGCCTAAAAGTAAATATTACAAAAATATGAACGCTGCAGATGAATGTTTGAGGTCTAAATATTAAAGACAAAAACGTGCGCGGGTTAGTTTGCAAAATACCCACAAAAAAGCGATTCGACGACGAGGGATAGTCACTAATACACGTGTCGTCGATCCGTGCCGCAATACCCCTTCGCGCCCAACGGCCACGATCAGATCTTCTCCGAGGATCGGATGGCTGGCGCGAACAGAAATCCAACGGCTGCTGCTTGCCTGGGCTGGTGCTCCAGATCTGACGGCGGGGAAGTGACGTCGACGAACGGGGAAGAAGCTCCGCCGGAGCGAACTTCTCCCCGCTGCAACGCTCCTCTCCGACGTCCCTTTTCGCTCAAAAATGGCTCAATCTCCTCCTGCAGGTGACGTCGATCTCCTGAGGTCCTCAAAACTCTCGCCGGAGCCCGAGGTTGCAGCCAAGGCGGTGGCGGAGCTAGGTGCTCCAGATACCTCCGGCCAAAGGTCCAGAATCGACCCCAGGTGTCTCTTGGTATCCTGTACCTGCAAAAGAGAGTGAAAGAGTCGGGGGTAAACTGCCCCGACTCCGTGGTAGCACTGAAGCTGCTGCGAGCGTGATGTTTGTGAAGATGGGGGTTGCGGCCAGAGGAGCGCTCCGACGATGGTACGAATTAGGCGAATGCCGTGACGCTAATCGAAGGTGATGATGGGTTTATGAAGCGATGATGCTAAGGAATGGAAAGGGGACGAAAATTATGGGTAATAGATGGCCTCAAGCCCCTAGAAGGGCGAGGAAGAAGGTACATCAACGGGTGGCCGGTGGTCGATTGGAACTCGCCCAAGCGTTGCTGATCCACCGCCTTGACGAGGGCTCCACGGAGCTGTCACCTCCAGGGAGTTCTAACGGGGTCAAGGGGGGAAAACTTGGATGGATTTACGGTTCAAAAATCAAATGGGGAACTGGGTTGCGGTTTTGAGTGGTTGACGAGGGGGTCTAAGGAACGAGGTGCCAGAGGAGCGTTGATGATCCGCAACCCAAGAGAAGCCCTGGGCGTGAATCCTTGGTTAATGGAGAAGAAAAGTCAAGAAGAGCATAGCATGTTTTGGTGACAAGGGCGACCTCGAAAAAAGGTTGAAAATGAGCGAAAAAGCATCTCTGACAAGGTTGCAAGAGGAGGGTCAGACTGTTGACCTTGGTCAACAGTTCCAGCCCCCTGGTTGGTCCACGTGGACCAACCAGGAAAATCCGAAAAGAAATGCTTTCAAAAATCATTTTAAAATATTAAATGGAGTTATTTTAATTAGGTGATAAAATAAAAAGTGTTTACAATTTTATCTAGTATTTTATTCCGATTTTTAATTATTTATATGAGTTATATTTTTACAAGTTTACTTTTTAGCCCTATATAGGTATATTACCTATGTATTTTAGTATTTTATTTTTATTTTGTGTATTTTACTTTTATTATTTTTATTTCTTATTTTCTAAAATCATAAAATACTTTTATATACACAAATACATTTTTGTTTTATTTTTCTGATATGTTTTGTACATTAAATAAAATACAAGTATAATGTGTATAGGTATAAATATAGGTATAATACCTGTATGATCTATATATGTTTATTTTTATTTTGAGTTTTCTGTAGGTTTTTATTCCAAATTTAATGTACATAATTATTATAAGTAATATTTACATAATTATAAAAATATAAAAATAAATAAATAATGACTAAATAATAAATTGAATATTTTATTCTGTACATGTATATAACAGGGGTCCAAAACTCAACTTTCAAACCGTAGCTCCGCCAAATGCGAAACCACCGCCATTAAATAGATTATTTTATTCTATATACAATTAAAGGTGATTATACTGCATTTGGAGTTGTCAGTTGTGAGATACGGGTCTGGGAAGTTGGGATTCTGGATTTTTATTCAGACCATAACTTTTTATATGTATATTATTTTTTAGTGAAATCAATTTTGTATTTTTCTTTATAAAATTATCTACAACTTTCATGTACGAAGTTTCTTTATTTGATGTATAAAAAGTGGAACCAAAAATAGGTCCCAAAAATGAATAAAGAATGAATAGAATAATATAGGGATTTGACCCTTATCTCCCCCTACTTTATTCCTTGTCGACCTATTCATCAAGATGCCTAGGTCTCGGGGTTTCGGGTCATAAAATATTTACAATATTTTATTCTTTTTCTTTTCTTTTATTTATTTTATAATTTTGGCTTTAATTACAGTATTTTGTACACTATTTATCTGCTCATGCATGAATGCTAAGATGATGAAATAAAGGGTATTTACAGGTATTTGCTAGGGTTTCTGGTGCCAAAATGATAGAATAAAGATGATGAAATGTGGATTCATCAGGTACCCCCCTATTTGATTCCATTTCCTCGCTTCAATTCGATTTAGCCATATCCTCCTCTGCAATTTCACATGCTCTGACCATCGGGTCTGGAGCTCCGTTACACACCTCTACCCCTACAGATCTATACACCGATTCACCTTTCATTTCCTAGTGCGACATGACCATCCTTAGACCATCTCATTGGAGCTGGATTAGCGCGAGACCTCCTTATCCTGTTTCCATCGAAGGTCATTCGTCGTCGTTTTCCTTGCTTCTTTCGCAAAATAAACTTAGCGTGAGTTTTATCTTCGAGCACAGAGGTTCCTTGCAGGTTCAGACATACGCGAGAACATCATTTGGCCCTTCAATGGACCCAACGGAGCATCTCCAGGAGAAGCTCCACCATACCAACCATCCGACCATCATTCCATCCATGAGAGATATCTATTCATTACTGAGCACTTCCACGACTATGGTGGACCCTTTAGCATCTTCATCGGAGCAGTGGATCTCCCTCCATTATCGGTTGAAGCTTGCCTGAGCCCTGTTTATCCAGCACCTTCCATTGACGTCCGATCTCGAATGGGAGTCCCATGTCTGATCAGGACTGTACAAGCATGCCCACATTCTAACGGTCTGATCAAATTCTGGGGTGAATCTGACATGCACAATCTAGCCTTATCAAAGCCGCCAGATCCTTTCTGCAGACGCCATCAGAGTCGTACATCGAAGAGCCTCTATACAGGCACCACATGTCTGCAAGGGTAAATTTCACCTTTTACCCTATCTTTTATGCTATTTGCATTCAGTCCAATAATTGTAATAAAGAGTTAAGAACTTTTATAGTTTGGACCATCTAGTTTATTTATTTGCACTTTAGTCCAGTCGAATCTGAGTCACGTGCACGTGCATGAGTATTTTGGAAATTTTGCAAATAGTACCCTATACTTTTTGCTTATTATGGAATGAAGTTTACATTTTGAGAATTTGCACTTATACCCTTGTGAGAAGTAAATCACGTTTTGCGTGTGAACTGCTTAGATTAATTACATAGTTATCCCCTAGAGTTTTATTGCATGTTATGATTAGGCCCTCAAAACTTAATTTCTTTACGAAAAGGTCCCTGTGAATTGTTTCTGACAATTTGTCTTTTATTTAATGTAATAAATATTAAATCAATTCTAAAAATTATCTAAAAATTACCTATAGCTCTCGCTAGCATGTATTCTTTGTGTTAGTTTTTAGGTGTTGATTTA
The DNA here is from genome assembly GCA_037367405.1 of Ottelia alismoides. Taxonomy (NCBI): domain Eukaryota; kingdom Viridiplantae; phylum Streptophyta; class Magnoliopsida; order Alismatales; family Hydrocharitaceae; genus Ottelia; species Ottelia alismoides. The sequence continues at coordinate 1,278,695 of JAZKJV010002860.1, read as the reverse complement.
CATGCATTTTCTATTATTAAAAAATTCAAAACCCCCCAAAAGTGTCTTATTTGTATTAGAAAAATCATAAAAATTTGAAAAAGCCTCGAAAAGTTGAATAAAAATTATTGTTTCTATCACTATTTATTTTTAGAAATTCACAAAAACATTTGAAAACTATATAAAAATTTCCATAAATAATATAAAACATTTAAATACCAAAAATATTTTTATTGCAATTTTCTGAGTGTTTTTGGCCTCTTAGAAAAATACAAAAAGAGTGTGGGCATGTGTTTTTATCAGTTGTGCTTCTTTTTCTCTTATTAAAAAATAAAAATTGCAAAATTAAAAACCACTAAAAATAATAAAAAATCTTTTGAAATAAAACTACTTAGCTCTTAATTGTTCTCCTTATGTTGACCCCGCTATACCAGGTAAATAAAAGTAGCAAAAATGCTTACATTCAATCGTTTCATCTCTTAGTGGTTTGATTTTCTTGTTGATCAATTTGATTGATTGAAGAAAACGACAATTGATGTATTTATTACACATTAGTTGATCGAGAAGTTGCAACAAAAAGATATAATCTCAGTCGCATCCTATGAATTGCCATCGCGTCACCTCGTTGTGCCACGTGTTCGAGTAATGATCCTTGGTTGCACGATCTAAGGCTTGTAGGGTGTATTTTACACTTTTCCCTCTCTTCGTTTTCTATTTCTATTTAATACTCAAACTTCCCTCTGTATTTGTCAAAATATCTGTAATAATAGAACTTTAGATCTCGTAGTTTGTCGAATTTGGAGTTGATTTCTATCCAGCTCATGTCACATGGCTCCCTACACGAGTAGAGAATTTTATCCTTAAGCCCCTTCAATTTTAAAATTGTAGTTTAGTATTTTCAATTTGTATTTCAATTTAAAAAACTGAGTATTTTGCAGAAGACCACTCGCCTTTATTTTTAATAGCGATTATACCCTTGCTAGTTCTTTTATTTTTGTGCTCGTTTCCTAATTTTTATAAATATCATATGCGCTCCAAAATTCATTAAAAAATAGTATTAGGTGCATGCTTTATTGATCTTTCACATCATATTTTTAGTTTTGAGTTTTAGTCATTTACCTATTTATTAAAAATAAAAAAGCATGTTTTTTTCCTATTTGCATTTAAAAATACTAAAAAATATAAATTTTTTTTGAAAGATTCCAAACAATTATATTTTATTTACTATAGTATTTACAACCCTAAACCAAAACCTCTAAAAATAGAAAATGGAAATAAATAAAAATAAAAAGCTCCAAAATCCTTTCAAAAATATAAAAAACAAAAAAAATCCAAACATTGTAATTTCAATACTGTAATTTTATATACATTATTATCTATATATTAAAATTGATTTTGAAATTTTTTTAGGTTTTTTGCTATTTTTGAATCTCAAATCAATTCGACTTATTTATTTAATCCCTGCTTTGGGATATTTTTAAGTTTATATATATATATATATATGAGAAAAAATATACGAAAAATCATAGAATCACTAGAAAACTATAAAAAATACAAAAACATTTTATTCTGAAAATTATATTTATTTTTATTTGTATTTATAATTGTAGTACTATATCATAGATATATGTATATATAAGCATTTATTATATATGAAAAATAAAAATTAAAATTAAAATAAGAAAATATTAAAAAGAAACTAAAAATTATAAATCTAAAAATTAAAAAATATATAAAATAAAATTTCAAATAAAAAATTAAAATAAAACCCACAAAAGTATTAGTTATTTAATTCCTTGATTAATTAAGAATATATTGTACATCTATAAACTTTATTAATTATTCATTATTTAATTGCAATTAATAAGAATTGCTACATCGACTTGTTTCCCTCTATTCAACCCTTACCTGCTTGTCCACTATACACTTGTTTGTAGGGTATAATAATATTGGACCCTTGCCTACTTTTCCACTATACACTTCTCCGCTATACACTTGCTTATTCATTGCTTAATTCTATTTGATGTTTGTTAAATGTAGCTTAGTCCATTGATCTTCGAAAGTTTTCATCACAACGACTCAGTGATCCAGCCTTGCATGGACCACAGGTCCGCTCTTGGGATTTTTTGGGCTAAACAAATGGGCCCATTACCAGGCTGCAATGAAGTGCAGCATACTTAGTTGTTTGTACATTATCCTACTTATTTATCTTTCTATTTTCTCTTATTTATTTTTGATATCTATTTTACTATTCTGACCACCTATTTCTTTGTTGATTTTCCTTGCAAGGTACTTCTAGGCAACGATGACATTTTAGGATGTTGACACACCCGAGTCGGCTAGCAGCGAGCATGAGAGAAAGGCATAGAGAGAAGGAGACATAACATCCCTCTTTTAGTTTTGAATTTTATTTTGTGAGAGAGAGGCTCATTTTATTTTTTAAATAAATTGTAATAATTTTGGACATTTGGACACTACGATTTCACGAGGTCCAGTGCCTGGTTGTTTGTTCACCAGGAGGCCTCATCGTGTTTTTTGTGTTTTCATCGCTTTTCTTTTTATTTGTTTCACACATTTCTTTTTATTTGTTTTGTATGATTGAGCCCTAGTTCTAGAACTTGTGTAATATATTAAGGTACGAAGCCCTAATTAATTTGCAAGTACCTATAGTTCGCTTTTTGGATCTAGTCAAATTTAATTGCTCTTCACTTAGACATGGAACCACATGCCACGATAGGTCTTCATACAACGCTTGCAGGACCCATTGTGGTGGGCATTGAGGAGCCTCCAAGACCGTACCCTTTGGTTCCTTTCTAAGTATTGAACATCTTGTTCTTTACGATAATAACATATTCTATTCTATGGCAATTTCATCGTCTTGCATTGAATATAGTGTAGGTTTCAATTCTGCTTAGCATCATGCACAAAGAGAGCTGGAGGCAAGGTGAGCATTTCTATTTTAGCATACATCATTGATTTCCATTGCAAAAAAGTTATAACCAATAAAATTGGACTACTAACTCTACTCGACCATAAAGTCAAAAAGAAAAATCCGTTTCTTTTGGAGAGTAACCCCCTTATTGTATTCTGCATTTTCTTTTGACACGTACATACTAAGGCATAATGTCCCAACCCTAGGATTACCTGCGTGCTTGTACAACTTTTTCAAATTTTCCTAACTCTGAAATTTGGACAAGATAAGAAGATCGAACTTTTACGGCCATCATTGTGTTGAATAGATGAATTGAGGGTTTTGTTTGTGTATATTTGTTTTTGTTTGTGTGCATACTTGATCTTCTCTACATGTTTTCACCTTTTCCTTGCATATCGTGACTTGACCTATGTGCTCTCCCAATCCCTTTCTTTTATTTCAGAGATGGTTGACTGGAGTTATTTTTATTTGGACTTTACGATTGCCTCGTACTCTCCAGCCGGTCCATTCTCCATTTTATTAGGAGGACTTTACTCTTGACTTTTCTTTTTGTACATATCCATCTCATCCATAATTTAAAGCGTTCCCACCACCACAGTCACATTTCCCACCATCTCACCCACTCGAGACTGAGCTGTTGGAGTCACCTCTTACGAGTAATGTTCTTGAGTCCATGACTCGTTTAATGGAGCAATGAATGAGAGGATAGATGGCCTCACTAGCATAAACAAAAGACATATTTCCGCTTCACCATCCGATTTCATGGATTCATTTTAGGATACCTACGAGATATTGTAATCATCAAAAATACAAAAAATAAGAAAATTCTAAAAATACAAAAAAATTCGGGGAGACTCCTCATGGAGTCAGCATGTGAGGAGAGGTCATCGATGCCATATCCTATGCCTACACACACATACAACACAGAACCCACCTTTACCCCCAAGGATTACGTTGTACAGATTGCTCTAAGTCATCCTTGTGTAGATGATGATTATGATCTCTTCCCTTATACAGAAGAGAAAGAAAATTTTTAAAAAATGTTGATCATTCATGAAGTGGTGGTAGCTATTCATGATATTTTTAAGGCCATACTTCCATAGGTCATGACCAAATTATCTACATGCAAGCCCAAGAAAAGAAAGCAAAGAAGCAGATCTGAGCAACACATTCTGACCATGTCCACTGCCCACACCATCACCCACCATCCACCCATTAGGAAAAGGAACACTCCTACACCTTTCGTGAGATGCACCATTTCTGACTTTTCTTGTGATCATACTCTTCTTTATGGTGATGCTTCGGTCAATATAATACCCTTGTCATTAGTACAGTCTTTTCATCTTGGGCCTCTCAAGAAGACAATGATGATTTGCCAGTTTGCTAATGGATAAATAAAGAGGCTGAGAGATATTCTAGAGAACACCATCATTCAAATCCTGAGCATGAGCTTCATTATTGATTTCATTGTATTATCCATGGAGATCTCCACCCTTGTGAAGCATCCCTCGATCATCTTGGATGACCTTTTCTCGCCTCTACGAGAGTCGTTATTCATTATGAATCTGGAGAGATTCACTTTCGTTATGCTAATGAGAGCGTTGTCGTGATCACCGCACCTACCACAGATTAGAGACCCACATCTGACAAGAGTGTACATGTGTTAGCCGACCCCATGGACTATGACCTTGGAGTTCCACCTTCTGATGTGTGGTGATGCATTGAAAAATCAAGAACATTTACACCATAGACACCTTAGTGTGAAGTGCAAACATAGGAGAGACCTCAAATGATTGACTTGACCTGACTACTTCCATAGATAAGTTAGTTCCTTTTCATTTTGACATCTGTGAGACTTCTCAGGACAAACTTGAACTTTCTACTTCCATTGATCAATTTGTGCCTTTCTATTCAGACTTACCTGAGACTCCCCAGGCCGAACCTGACCACATTACTCCCACCGACCAGTTCGTGCCTTTTCTCTTTGGGATTGCTGAGGATCATCATCATGTCGATCCTGATCGGTTTGTGTCAGTTGATGACCCCGATATGGACTTGTACCTTATTAGATCCATTCCTCAACGATCACGCAAGAAGGTTCACATCCTATCTTCTTGATCTCTGTATAGTCACCTCTTTGTATATCCGCTTTCATTTTCTTCCTCCGCTTTCATTTTCTTCCTCCCATCCACCGTTTTGCTGATCCACCTCGTTTCGTGTGTTGCCTTGCTTTGGACATACACTGTTCTAAGTATAGGGGAGTGGACGAGCCAAGTATTCATTCTTCATTATGTATCATCACTTCTGTTGTTTCCTATACTTATGGCACTTTTACCCTAGGTATAGGGCGAGTGATGCATACATTCTCCCCACATATTTTTCCTTTTTATCAGATTCTTTCTTGATCCCCTCAATTATCTCCTCTTCTATTGATATTTTTGTCTATACATAGGGATATCTTACCATAAGTATAGGGGAGACAGATTGAGTTGTGATTTTATTATTCCAACCCTCGACCCTCCCTACATGTAGAATACAATATGATGTACTTAGGATTCATTGATCCTTGGTATAGGGGTGACAATTGACTTCTCATTCATTCATTTTTTCATTCTTTCATTCTTTATTCTGTCATTCTAGTACGAGCTTTTCTATACTCAGTACGCGTTATGTCTTCTCCTTTTCTCTTTGATCTAGGAGTACATTGCTCAAGATAAGTATAAGGGGGTTGTATATACTATGTATATACTGTAGCCATAACTCATACTTTCGTATTTTCAATAAGAATGGCTAAAATACCATTAATTTATCATAAAGAACAAGCTTGTAATAAATCAGATAAAAACATTTTGCAAAATGTTTGAAAAATGGTGGGAAAATCCTTTTAGAAAATCTTTTGAAAACTATTTGGAAAATATTTGTAAAATGGTTTTAACCTTTGTAAAAAGATTTTTTGTAGAAAATTCTTTTCTTTATTTGAAATAAAATGTTTTGAAAATATATTTGCAAATGGTTTGGAAAATGGTCGTAAAAATTGTTTGAAAAAAATATACATACTATTTTAAAAATCTTTGCAAAATGATTTTCAAATTTTGTAAATTATTTGCAAAAATTGTTTGTCAAATTAGTTTGCAAAATAAAGTTTTCAAAATGTTTGCAAAAATATTTTCAAATTATTTTGAGAACTATGTACATATTTCAAGCAAACAAAGAGTCTTCAAAAACCTTTTATACGCAAATTTGTAAATTATTAAAACCCAGATCTTGTAAATAATAAGATGCACTCCCATGTAAATGATTGCACATATTTCTTTTCCTAAAACTTTCTTTGTTTTGAAAATATCACTTAAATTTTGCAAAATTAAAAATCCCAAAAACATTAAAATCTTTTCAAGAACTTGCATAAAAATTTCAAATCTTTTTAAAAATCCATAAAATGTTAATAAATTAAAAATTGCATCACAAAAAATATGTTCCTGCATTGTAAATAGCACTTGCATCTTTCGGGTTGATATTGATGATTAAAGTACTCTAAATAAAATCCGAAGATTGGAGCTTGGTTGAACCTTAATCCACTTAATCATAGGAACCTTGTTGGAAATGGAATCGAGGCACTCCAGTTCTTATAAACTTAATTCATTGAGATCACGAGACATATTTCTTTGTCATCTTGACTAAGTAGAATATTTCGGAACATACACACGGTTGTTGTTGATAATGACCTAGCTTGTGCACCTGCATATTACACTTTGCTCACCTTTATTGAAGTGGTAGAGGGCTTGATTTGTCGGCATGAGATACAAGCCAATGGAAACATCGGAAGTCACACATTCGTGGCCATTGTACCCCAACTTGGTCCAGTAACCATAAGTTCTAAAGACAGAAGTTGTGGGTTGCAATAAAGCTTCAAAAGAGGGATAGTCTACTAGCTCAAGAGAAAAAAGTCCATATGTAAATGTTGTTGTATATAGTATTAAAAAACGCATAATCAAAAACTCTAAAAAAGTGGACAGGCATGAGAAAATAAAATGCCTGCCGAAGTATGTATACAGTTGTATAGATAATAAGCAAGTATGTAAGCCTACAGTCAGATGAATTGACTACACTGATGAATCATCCTAGGATAGGTACCTATAGTGGCTATCATTCATTCTTCTCTCCACCTCCTCTACTTGAGTTGGTTGTACTTGAACGTAGAAAGGAATGCCCCGCTTCTTGAGGAAAGAGTTCTTAGATTGGGGAATTAGGGCCACCATGTTATGGAAGACCGACTTTTACCTCTTCAGTCGGGGAGAGCTACATATCACTCACACCATACAAGATAGATTTATAATCATAAGGGTTTGCATATGATTTGACTTATTTTGACCTGGCTATTGAGGACACTTGAGCAAAGTTTTATGGTTCTTGTAGGCTATTGTGTTTCAAGTCTGTCTCTCGTTAAGGTTCCAACCAAACTAAATGTCCAAAGGTTCGACTGAGATCCAAACTTTGATTTTACTAGGACAAGTTTGGAAGTTGAAATCAATCCATGTTCTTTTTTTTTCTTTATTTTTATTTTTTGCACTTATGGGCATAAGTGTTTGATATGGACTAGCAAAGCCATCTATATGGCGGTGATGGATCTCCATTTCACCACCTTTATTCTTTCATTTTGACCTTCAAACCCTAGATAAATACATGTATATATAATTATTTTGCATAAACTAAGATTCATTATTTATTGTATACATATTGTATAAAATGTTGTAATTAATGCAAAAATCAAAGAATAAAGAATAAAAGAAAAAGAAATAAAATACCGAATGTATTATATTATCCTAGCCCCTAAGACTCAGTCATCATAATGACTTAGTTGACAAGACAAAAAGTAGGGGGAGATAGGACAAATAAATCGTACCTAAATCACATTAAAAATCTCATTTTTAAGTCTTCAATAAATCATTTTTGGACCTACTCTATTCTTTATTATTTATATCTCAAATAGAGAAACTTTGTACATGAAAGTTGTAGATAAAAATACAAAGAAAAATACAAAATAGATTTCTCCCAAAATATACACTGTATACATTCTACACTCTGAATAACATTTTAAAACCCAAACTTCCCTAACTCATATCTTCTCCGTAAAAACTCAAATGCACCAAAATCACCTTTAATTGTATATAAATTTTTATTAGCTCATTAATAAAGGTGGTTTCATTTAATTTTGAGTTAAAATGCAAAATTTCGATTTTTGATCCTTATTGTACAATATACCTAAATAAAATATTCATTTTATCTACTCATTACATTTTCATTATTTTATATTCTTGTAATTTTGTAAATATTACTTATACTATTAAAATAAAAAAAACTCATTAAAAATATACTAAATAAGTAATTGTCTAAATACGTAGATGAATATACTATACATACACCTATATAATATATACCTCTATTTTTTGAAGTGTATAAACAATTTTAGAAAATACCAAAAAGTATATTTAAGTATATTTAAAAAATTATATATATAATAACCTTATCCACGCCCTTTTGAGGTTGGTTCCTTTCTTTCCTATTCTCAGCCCCTCAGACCCAGTTTTGTTCTTCACATTGGTGATAGGGATGCGTTGCAACAAGGAGCGCAGCAAGGAGGAGAGGATCTAAATATGGTTCCCACCATATCCGGTGGTCCGCAACTGTGAGGTTTCATCTCTTAGCTCCAACTGCTTGAGGTCAATTTTTCTATCGTTTTTAGGTAAGGTTTATCTCTAGTTTGATTTCTGCATTTTATTTAGTGTTTTTATTACTTAGATTGACTTAGATTTTAGGACTTAATCCTTGTTGGAGCTCTCGAGCTCTATCTACTATTACTCATCATGCCCCTTTTTTCCGTTCATTCCTTTCCACCTCACCACCTTACCATTATGTTCCTCCATCTCACAGTCCACACCTGCTAACCAGATCTGACCCAGATCTACTAATCGATGTCCCATCTACCATTTTCTCCAGACCTTGTCGCCCTTTACCATTTTTCCTTAGATAGCCACCAACAATAGCCCGGACCTATCCCCCTACACTTCAAAGCTTCCTAACCGATATGCAGGTCTGGAAGAACCCCATATGAGGGGTTTTGATGTTCAAAAGAGGCTCCATGTACTTCGATGCTCCAGGCCCCCACCGATGGGGCCTGGAACTTTATGACACCACTAGGAATTGCGGGTCAATGCCAATGACAATTTGAACACTTAAGCAACCTCCGGGAGCACATGAGCGAGGAGATAGGCTCGATCGAGTGAGCTCGGGGGAGGAGTTCTTCCCAGTTCATCTAGACACATCCAGGGCCGTCTGATTGAGGTCAAGTCCAAAATTGTATAGAAGGCGTCAGATCAGCCAAGCCACAACCATTGATCTCCTCCATGAGATCATATCTCAGCCACATGCTGTGAAGCATCATCGCGCCATCTCGTCGTGCTACGTGTTCAAGTGATGATCCCCGTCTGCATGATGAATCACTTGTAGGGGGTATTTTACACTTTTTGCCCTCTCCTTTTTGTTAAATTTTTATTTAAAAGTCATACTTTCCTCTATAGTTTTAAAATATATGTAATAATTTCACTTTAAACACCATAGTTTGTCATATTCACAATTGAGTCCTTGATAGCTTAGCTAACATGGCTCCCCACATGAGTTAGGAATTTTATCTTTAAGCCCTTACAAGTTCAGACGTTGTAGTTTAGTATTTTAAATTTGTATTTCAGTTGTAAAAAAATGGATATTTTGCAATAGAGCCCTCACCTTTATTTTTAATTGCGAATATACCCTTCCTAGTTCATTTATTTTTGTGCTTGTTTCCTAATTTTTATAAATATCATCAGTGCTCCAATATTCATGAAAAAAGGGATTAGGTGCCTACTTGCTTGATCTTTCAGTCCATATTTTTAGTTTTGCATCTTATGATTTACCTATTTATTAGAAATAAAACATAGCATGTTTTATTTCTGTTTGCATTTAAAAATATTAGAAAAATATAAAGCTTTTTGAAAAATTCCAAAAAACTATATATTGATAACAATAATATTTTACATCTCTAGACCAAAAATCAATAAAAATATAAAAATAAAATAAGAAAAAAATAAAAAGTTTCAATATCCTTTAAAATATATAAAAAATCACCAAAAATAAAAAACATTAATCTCTATCATGTAATTTTATATACATTATTATCTATATATTATAATTTATTTTAGGAAATTTTGAGGATTTTTCTTATTTCAAATCTCAAATCTATTCGATTCATTTATGTAATCCATGTTTTAGGATATTTTTGTCTTTAAAAAATATAAATAAAAAAAATCACAAAATCACAAAAATAGTAGAAAACTATCTAAAAATACAAAAATATTTTATTCTGCATTTTTTATTATTTTTAGTTGCATTTATAAATATATTACTCTACCATATATATAGTTATAAATAAGCATTTATTATATACTAAAAAGAAAAAGGAAAATTTAAAATCATAAAACCTAAAAAGAAATTAAAAATATAATATTAAAAATTTTAAAAACATATAGGAAATAATCTAATAAAAATATAAAATAAAAACTCACAAAAATATTAATTAATTTATTAGTTGATTAACTAGGCATATATTGTACATATATAGACTTTATTAATTATTCATTATTATATTATAGTTAATAAGAATTGCTACATCGACATGTCTCCATGTATTCGACCCCTACCTTCTTGTCCACCAAACACTAGTTTGTATGGTATACTAAATTTTGATTCAAACCTCTGCCTATTCATTGCTTAATTCAATTAGTGTGGGTTAATTTTTGATGCGTCCATTGATCTTTGAGAGATGTCATCACAATGACTCAGTGGTCCCATCTTGTGTGGGCCACAAGACCACTCATGGGATTTTTTGGGCTAAACAATAGGTAACAAACGAATTTCGAGCTCAGAAAGCAGGGATCCTTCAGATACTCCAGTTTTCATTCACAAACCATATGTTAAAGAACTAAACGTTGCAAGAACAAAAAGAAGTGGACATGGAGGAAGACCTAAGGATGTTGGCAATCATGTTAGATCTAAAGTTGAGATGAGAAGAAATAGAGGTAGATAGTGCACATCAAGCCTTAAATTCAATGCTTGACATGACTGCAGAAACTATGCTAATAACAATTCTATGTTACTTGGGTAAGTTTCTATACTACATACATGTTAAAGATGTGTAATTTAATTTTAATAATGTGTTTCATATACAGCGAAGCCTCGGCCTACATCGTATAACATAATTATTTCCACTTCAATTCTTCCGTGCAAGCTTATTTGCTTTCAAATTGTTAGGTATATCGATTCTTCATTTTTATATCCCACTAAATTATCATTTACACATCTTTCCATATCTCAGTAATTTATTTCCAAATAGTTTACAAAATTATTATTATGTACATACTCAAGTTTCCATCGAAAGTAGCAATTCCATGTCTCCCTCATTCTGGTTAACATAGAGCTATATATTTTTTCTATGAGAAAAATTTAACATTACATTTAATGATGTTTGTATATCTTTTCTTATCATTTTAACTTTACTAAGAAATAAATCTTCATTTTTACAGGATTGTAACTTATCGTAAGTTTGAGATGTCTTTGGATTATGCTCAATCATTTTTGGATTCACTCATTGAAGACTTTGCTATACTCTGTATTTTTTACTTATTGTTAATTAGTTGTTTTGCAATTTTTTCCAATTCTTGATTCTTTGTATTTTTTTAGGGAATTACTTTGTATTTTAGGAATTTTATTATCCTAAATTTATTAATACGCTCATGTTTATTCAATAATATGTAGGATAAATAAGTATCTACTTTGTGTTATTATTGCTTAAGAAGTCTTTTTTCGATGTTTATTATCTTGTAATTAAATTAAATTTACAAAACACATTCATGTTTATTACATTTTGAAGTAGTATATCTCACTAAATCGATTCCAAGCATCGCCCTTTGCTATTAATACATTTGCTTTAGTTTACAAATCGATAACATACTTTACAAAATCTATCAACGGTTTACTGTTTTTACTAGATAATTAAATGTTTTTCGTTGCCATTATCATATCTGGAACTTTACGTACTCAGTTCATATTTTCAATACGAATCATCATTCAACTGGATAACATACCGCTATATATTTTTTGGTAAGAAAAATTTAACATTGCATTTAATGATGTTTGTATATCTTTTGTTATCATTTTTGGTTTACTAAGAATCAAATTTTCATTTTCGTAGGAATACAACTTATCAGTAGTCTGGGACGTCTTTGGATTTTGCTCAATTATTTTTAGATTCACACATTAAAAACTTTGTTATTCTCTATTTTTTTGGTTTATTGTTAGATAGTTGTTTTGCATTTTTTTCCAATTCTTGATTCTCTAATTTTTTTCTTTGAACTACTTTTTATTTCTAAATTTTATTATCCTACATTTATTAATACACTATTGTTTATTCACTAATATGCACAATAAATAAGGAGCTAATCCATGTAATTATTGCTCAAGAAGTCTTTCCTCAATGTTTATCTGTATCATAATTAAATTAAATTTATAAAAATTATTCATGTTTATTAGAGTTTGAAGTACTATATCTCATTCAATCGGTTCCAACCATTATATTTTATTATTAATACAATCTCTTCAGTTTACAAATCTATGACATATTTTACAAAATCTATCAATATTTTACAATTTTAACTGGAGAATTATCTATTTTCAATTCCCATCATTATATATCTGGAGTTTTATGTATTCACTTCATATTTTCAGTACGAATCACTATTCAGCTAGATACATCCTCAAATAATTTCCTTTTAATTTCAAAATATATTTTATATTTTATCATAGTAATTACCATTATTGTTTATCTCGTTTCTATGAATCAACAGAAAGAAGTACATACCTTTACATTATTATACAATTATGTTAATTAAATTTCTGAGATAATCCTTTTCTGCAATCCATGTGATTGATAATAGATCCAAAATATATTTTTTAAATATAGTGGTCATTTTTTCAATAAAAAACATACATCATCAAATACCGAAAAGAAAACTTTTAGGTTAATTTCTTATAATACTATAATTCCACTTTTAATTAATTTCATATAATTTATAGAAGAATGCAATCACCGAAGCACTATGTACTATCATTTGAAAATTTTGATATTTTAATCTTTTCAAACTATATTTTACAATCAATGCCACACTTTAAACGATAAGCAGATTATTCAAATATTATATTGGTGACAACTATGATCAACTTCAATATCACACAAAATAAGAGCCAACCATGCTCAATATCAAATGCATAAGCTACTCATCACCCTTAACTTAAGTCAAACATGCACTCCAAAATTAAATCCTATCACAATGTTTGAGATAAAAAAATATGGATGCAAAGTAAGTTAGTACACAGCCTCCTATTCAGACATTTACCAATAAAAGCAATGCATCTATAACTACCCAAATAAAAAAAAATTGTTTTTCTGTCCTTCAAAATGTTATCACTATGGTTATGAGTTCTCAATATGACCACAAGTTAACAAAATAGATGTTTTTCTACACTAAAACGGTCAATGTCCTTGTACTTGAAATCCAATTCCCTCCCTTCGTACAAGTACTCCATCATTTTCATCACATAGACGCCACAGTCATGACTCTGCACCGGTTGTAGTGGGCAATCTGACACATATTATTTCCCATCATTCTAGACATTCGTCCACCATGTTGTCCATGAAATATTAAAAATCCATCCATGCTGAAAAATTAATGCAACTATTTCAATATAATTATCTCATTAAACTAGTTTATTAATTTTAATTCTTTAGACACACCGATTTAAATAGGACTTTCTTATGGAATCTTGTTCCTTTCATAGAATTATATGAAAGGAAATTTATTGTTCTAAATTTTGTAACAAGAAGAAGACAGTAGTTTCTTGTATGTATAAAAGTGAAGACCTTCTCTATCTCAGTTATATCTACTCCTTCATCATACAGTTCTTAGAGTTTTCCAAACTCATGTTCGATCCCATTTACCACTAAATTGACTAGATATTTCTTAAAGTAGCATTAATGAACTCATATTATGCCTTGTAATATTTGATAATCACAAAAATAACAAGTAGAGTTCTTAAAACTCACCATTCGATTTATTAGAATAAATAGAAAAGACACATGGTCATCCTTGCAACATTATCTTTGGATCAACATGTCCACGAACATGTATATTATCTGCAATTGAAGAAACATACGCCTATTTTTCAAAAATATTCAAACAACCAAAATAACTTAGTTATACTTACCGAATACTCCGTCACCCATTCATAAAAAAGAAATTATAGATATCTCGCTCTTTGCAATGACATTTTCCCGATATGAAATATGTTGCATTCAATTTGTTTCATATATATTTTCATCTATGTTTTTTTTAAATATAACTATTATTATTTAAATGATAAATTTTTGACAAAGTTCTTACTTGTTAGCAAGATCTCGAAGAAAATCGTTAATTGTTTGTTTAGTCTCGTATAATATGCTCTCATATCCAATAAAATTTGTCACGAGATTGCATAAATTCTGATTTTTTAAAACAATTATCATTCAATTTGAATATATAACCAGAAGTTCAAATGTTATCATTTACATACATTTCTTAAAGTGTGATCTCTTAATGTAAAATTAATAAAAAGGGTTGTAATCAGAAGTTAAAAAGGGGTTGTAACATGAATAAAAAATTGCAATTGTTATTGACATGCTTACCTTACTTGTTGAATCGTCAAGGACTAATTCTTTATTCTTCGCCTTCATCTTTATCCCCATCGATTCTGACCTCTATAACTTTACCCTGAGCATTTCTTTTCACATAATTCTCCAACATTTTCTTTTCTTCCCAGAGTTTGAGAATGTCCAGGTGCACTTCTTTCTTGTTCTTAGTCCAGAGAGAATGAGAGAATGAAGTAGAGAGGGATGGGTGTTGGACATGTGAGCCCACGGCGAGCCATTATGCAATAAATGTTATTGCGAATATCATTCCCTGATCTGAAATGAAGAATAAATAATTTGCATAATAGGTCCCTCTGTACAATTAGGGTTATGTACCATGGCTGTCTTAAATGATCATTCAGCTGTTGATTCAATTATTGAATCATAGAGGCTGGTGCTTGGATGAATATCTAAAGAGTTAGGTTGAGGACTCATCAAGCACCGTCAAATGATTGTTAAGATGTGATCTCCAGCCTGAGTAGGAGATTGTAATCCTTTCTCACATAGGCTGATATCTGACCGACCTCTTGATGCAGGTCCTCTGCATAGGAATAGAGATTCGGAGGTGTCAGATTAGTTAGGTCAATGGGTTGACTTAACGAGATCGAGATAACCAAAGTCCTATGTTGAATGCTGTCACAACATAGGCACGCATCCTCTGACCGGAGACAGATGTATTGCTATATGTCTGAGTATGTACATTTGGCAGACCAATAGGTTGATGACCTAACCAAGGTCTATACACCGGCGAGCTGGTGTGCATATAAGGGCATATGAGTAATACGATCTCTCAAAGGGATCATACAGGTTCACTACTGAACCGGAAGACATGAGCTCACTCATGAGATATTGGGAAGAATCAAATTCCGTGCACGGTCGTCTTGCTTTGGAAGCTTGACTGAATTTGTAGGTTTGATATATACTTTTGGAAAGTATATGATCAAGACCTAGGTATGATATATGCTTTTGGAAAGTATATGATCGATACCAAATCCCAATGATCAAATGAGAAACTTAGTGATCAAACCCTGAAGAAGACAGTGTAAAATAGATCTTGATCTTCGGGTTGACCATGGGTCTTCCAGTATGCAGGATGTACAGGTATTGGGAATACCTGAAGGGTGATGTGATCATAAACGATTGTATATCCATGACGCTTCCATTCCGAGGGAGTGATGAAACAGGTCTGGATTTTAGTGACTCCTTTCAGTAGAGAAGCAATCCGATCTTAGTCCAAGTATTGGACATTGATCTGAATGGGATTCAGATTCAATGAGAAGATTGGATTTGCGGCCTTGATTTAATCAAGCATCTGTGAGAGGTCCGTAAGATCTGGATTTGAGATGAGATCTCAACATCCAAGTCACTATACGTGGAATAATACAATCGCCCTGTCCTTATCTCCAAGTATCTGCGGAGAAAGCACATTATTCTTGAAAGGGTTCAAGAATAATTCTTTTGATGAAATATCCAAGCAAGGACTTGATGATTAAATGTGATTTAATTATCAAGCTTAAATATGAATATGATTCATATTATGAAAATGATTATCTAAGATAATTAAATTGGATTTAATTATCAAGGATTAAGAGAATGTGGATAACACTATCCATGATATATGTGTGTTATAAATATGATTTATAATATACATATAATAAGAGAGAGAATTTATGTAAATAGCATTTGTTAATTAATAATGTGGATTGGATTCACATTTGTTAATTAATTGGAAATGCAATTTACTAACTAGTTTGGGTTGTGAATATGATTCACATAATATTCAATGGCATGATTGAAATATTCACAAATTAATTTAGAATTATTTTTGTGAATATTTTTTTGTGATTAATTAAGGAATAATTAAATAAATAAAATGGAGCAATAACCACCTTCATAGGTGGCGTCACCCATGAATGGTTCATGGGTGACGCCCCCCCTTTTTAGGAGGGTGGTTAGCTCCATTACATTTATCATATTATCCCTTAGTTAATTAATGTTTAAATTGATGTTGTTGTTTTTAACCAACAACAAATCATGGCCATTGATTTATCATGGACCAAGCATATCCCTTGGATCCATGTGTCCCATGGATTGAGATCCATTGGATCCTAAACTAGTATATAAAGGAGGGCTAGGGTAGCTTTCCATGGTACATCATTAAGAGTTGTGCAAGGTTACAACTCTCTCTCTCTCTCTCTTTCTCATTCTCGCCCTCTCTCTTTCTCTTCTCCATCAAGTGGCCGTCCACTTTGTGTTGAGAAAGGAGAGACTCTCGGCTTTCGCCTTCGACGACTCATGGATCTCCATCTTCTTTGGAGTTGCTTACTCTAAAGGAAGACGACGGATTTCGTTTGACGAAATCGGGGGAGCCATCGCTTGGATCTTCATCGAGGATTGCGGGAAGGAACGTGACTCATCATCACGCCCGCAAGTGCGTTCTTCGTGGATCGGACTTAAGATAGGAGGATCTCTACTTTGGGATCTCGCGATCACAACCACGCTTCAAGAGGTATTCCTTGTACTTTGTGGCTTGATGAAACGATCCGAGAAGTGTTCTCGTGATCATGTGGTTTCATCTTTAAATTTAAAAATTTTAATTTCCGCTGCATCTAGCATCTAGTACGACTAGTTGCTCCGATTGCATACGATGCGATCGACACGCTTCCGTGATGCGCTTAAGGATTCACAATATCCTTCAAGTGGTATCAGAGCCAGGTTGAATAAGGTTTTGGATATGATCCATAGACCGTAGACGATTTGGTTCTTGAAAGGGTTGCGAAATTTTTGCTGCATTTCATTTTTCGCACCTCTGTAAAATTGGATTTTTCGGCTCTGTTTAAAATGTTTAAACACAAAATTTTCAATTGGATTTTGTTCCCCATTAAACAAGGAAACCATAGGACTTGAGTTTACTAAATTTGGACTTCATTTGCTCAAGATATGGCTTTTTGAATATGACTATATTCACTGTTGCGGGAACTGCGGATTTGAACGTGATTAATGAGATAATTACGGTTTTAATCCGCCTTGAAATGCGTGAATTATCACTTGGGTTCTTTAATAAATCAAATAGGCAATCTTTGGAAACTGAGTTTGCATTTTTTGGATTTAAATTGATCAAGATAAGTTAATTTTAGTGATTGGGGGTCACTGCTGGAAATTAACAATTTTGATCTTGAACCTTGTGATATGTCATTCAATTATCATGATGAAAATTAATTGTTAATTTTCTGGAATAATTAGTGATAAATATTTGTGAAATATTTAAAGAAATAATTATTTCATTGAATGACATTTGCCTAAACCACAATGATAAGATATTAGATCTTGATCATTGGTTCATCAACAAACATTGCTTTCATGAAAACCATAGTTTATCCTACAATTGTTGTAGGACAACTTTTACATGAAAACCCTTTTTGCTTGAATAGGATTGGGGATTTGTCTAGCAAATCTCCTTATAATCAAAGATGTTTTGATTTATATTATATGGTATAATTTCGGTTGAAAAACCGATGAACATCTCAAAGTACATGATGGTCTATATGGTATTATCCTTTCCCGAGGCGGATGTGGTGCCTAGTCGGAGAGCATTGGGGTCGCGGGTTGCAACGTATGTGGTCCGTCCCACTCTCGTCGGTACTGGCCATGACAGCGGGTAGGGACTGTATAATACTGGAGACAGACAATGTGTATTTTTCTAATTATTAAAATTCGAATAATACGTACTTTGAGTATATACCTACTATTCAAGTAAAAGACATGTTTGTTGATTGATGTTTGGATTGATGATTAATTTAATGTGATTAAATTAATTATGTCCAATAAACACTCTATTATGAATAGATGTGTATTTCCCTTGGAAGAATTAATTATGTGAATATGATTCACGATAATTAATTACAATTTGAATATGAGGTGGAGGATCACATAAGTGACATCCATGGTCTCCCGTCAAGGCAAAGGATTCCGTCGCCAGTTGTTGTGTATGGGAGACGCCTGTCCGAAGTGACAGATCCTGTGCATGATTTAATTGGATCGGGTTCTTTGCTTCTCGAAAGAGTAAGGCCGTATACGTAGTGACCCCAATATCGGGTCCTCATATTATTGGGGCGATATTGGATTGCGTATAGCGAGTATTAAGCATGTTGACGGTTGGTTCAATTAATGACGGGTCAACATCATCTTAGGGGTGGTGGGCCCGGGTGTTAAAGACCGAATTGGGAAATGCAAGTTGGACTTGCAAGGCGGAATGTGTTCCCGCTTCTTTTTATCCGAGTTGTAGGTTCTCATATTATTGGGATGCAACAAAGATAGGAAAGGAGATCCCAGATCTTGCTAGAGATATAATGGTAAGAATATCTCTTACATTGAAAGTGATTAAGGGAATGAACTTTCAGTGTTGACAAGGCAAGACAACTTTGATATAAAAAATTCCCAAATCAAAGTAAAACATGTATATATAATATATATACACTTATGCAAATTTCTTATTTCAGATAATCCTTCATTAAACCCACTTAATGTTATACTCAATGATAACCAGTAAAATATCTTGGATTGGACTCATGATCCAGATATTGTACTTGCTATTGGACACATAATGTATGTAGTTACAATATGCAAGATCCCTCAACATAATGAGGAAGGGCAATTAAATAAGACAATAAGACATCGCCTTAGGGTGTGTATGTCTCTGTAGTCTTGATCCTTCATCGAGTGTACTTTGGAAGTGACATGTCGATGGTGATCGTAATTGTCAAATAATCCTTATAAAATAAAAGAAGATATTTTTGGCATACAAATGCGCTCTAGACATTTATTCATGAATGACATGGTTCTCTGCATTATGCAGAATGGTGGCTCGAAAGAGATGATGTATTCAAAATGTTTGAATACCTACCTGAACCTAAGTCTCTAAGAGTTAAGATGTATGAAGATATGATGAGTGTCATCATTCTACTATCTATACTCAAGTCATTCATGAAGCTTCATAATAATCATTTTGAATGAATTTAATGAAGCATGTATAAATGTTGAAATGCTCTTGTATTGAAATCCTTAGAATTCAACATAAGAGATTCTTTGTCTTGAAAAATGGTTGTTTATAGATGAAGAGAGCACAGTGGAAGCATGGGTTGAACCCATGTGAGAAGGAAAGTCAAAGAGTTGATCATACTTCTGTGACTTCCGTATGACATCCAAAGAGTTGGATGAATGCCAATACTGCAATAAGTTGATGTGTTGATAGTATGACTATCAAATCTGTCTGAAATCCTTAGTGAAGGACTCAGATAGAGCATCAGAATAATCTACATATAATCATTGACTTTGACTTACTTATTTCATAAGATAAAGTCTGATAATTGTATCCCAATCTTCTAGTGATATTTGCAATTGGTTGCATATACATATTAGAAGATTAGAAATTTGATCTTAAGGTTTAGTAGTCATCTACATGGATATTGCTGTAATTGTTGCAGCGGTCTCTGTTGGATAGATGGACTTCATATTCTCAGTGGGAGAGCCCTTAGTCTTAGAGAATGTCTCTATGACCTAGATATTAGAATACCCCATTGTTTGTTCCTAAATGTTGGAAATAACATGAATTCTGAGATAGAACTATCATAAAGAGTTATGATGGGAATATTTCAGATAGTAATCTAACATCTAGTGGACTCCACAAAATTAGAAAATTAATGAATGGTTCATTAAGATTTCTAGCACTGAAAATCAAACCTCATAAGATCAATAGGAGGATGAAGATCATTTGATAATGATCTGGCATCAAGCCTTGGACATTTGTCTATTGATTTGATCAATAGACTAGTAAGATATGAAACTTTAGAATGTCTAAAATTTCAAATCTTACATACTTGTGAATATTGTATTCAAAGTAAAATGTCCAATACACCCTTCTCTGAGAATGGTGTTAGATGTCGAGGTATTCAAGATCTCATACATATTGATGTATGTAGATCATCTATATCATAGTAAACATTATGGATATGTAATATCTATTGATGATTACGTATGATATGAGATTTCTTCTCTTCACCTGAGAAACCTTTGAAATGTTCAAAGATTTCATAATTTTGGTTTAGAACCAAAGTTTGAAGAAAGATGAAATGAATTTGATCTAACCTAGGTAGCTTGTACCTGCTAGATAAAATTCAAAGAATACCTTATGGAGATATGAATATTATTTCTATCTCACTCCTCCTGATAAACCTGAACTCAGTAGAGTTATAGGGAGATACAATTGAATCATGTGTGACATGATTTGATCAATGATGAATTTTAGCATAATTATCCTCTTAGTTTCCTGGTATATGTGTAGTAGAGACTACAATATATATCCTTAATAAGGTTCCATGGATGTAAGCTGGAATCTAGCACTTGAGAGTGCTACTTCATTAGGAAAATAAAGTGTGGTATTGGATACCTACTTTATGACCTTGAGATTCTTAAAAGATCTCATCTCTGAGAATGTGATTCTTGGAGGATTGAGACTCTTGAGAATCAAGATGAAAATGAAGTATAGGAACTCATTTAATCTTGAGAAGATAATGAGGCTCCTAAAATCGGAAACTAATAGGATAATTAAAGATGAAACATTAATACCTCTTCAAATGAGTTTGAGGATGTATTCCATGTGTCAGTCAAGTCTGACAATGATCGGACTTCATGTGATGAAGCTTCTAAGGATCATGACATGGAAAGATGGATATTAGCAATAAAGTCTAAAGTAGACTTCATATACAAGTGTTGTATATGGACCCTCGAGGATCCACCTATAAGGGTTAGACCCATTAAGGTGTAAATGGATCTTCAAGAGAAGAGGGAACCTGATGAGAAGGTAGAGACCTTCAAAGCTCGGTTCGTAGCCATGAGCTGCACACAGTAAGAGAAGACATTGCTTGCAATGAGACTTGCTCTTTGGAAACCATGCTTGAAATCATCAGAATATTGCTAATCCTAGCTGCACAACTTGACTGTTGCATCTTCAAGATGTAAGTCAAGATTGCATTCCTCTAAGAATACCTCTTTAAGGATATTCACATGAAGTAGCCCCAGGGCTTCATGATTGGGGAAAGTAAGGTGTGAAAGCTAAAGAACTCCATCTATGGACTCAAATAAGCTTCTTGTAGTTGGAACATAAGATTTGATGAAATTATAAATGTTATGATTTCAAATAGAATCTTGATGTACCATGTGAAGCTTAGTGGGAGTGCCATTGTGTTCATCGTGCTAAATGTAGATAATATCCTAATCATTTGGAATGATATAAGGATGATAATAAGTGTTTTATAGACTGGCTATCCCATACCTTGAGATATGATCTCAAGAATACCTCTTAGATCTTAATTCTGAAGTTGTTCAGAAGCAAAGAAAAGAGGATATTGGGACTGTCACATTTGTAGTATACCTTGGACATATTCCATTCTTGGAAATTCCAAGAAAGGCTTCCTTCCCTTGAGATTTGGTACTGACCGATCAAAAGGGATAACACCTCAAAGAGTTGAGGAAGTGAATGCTAAAACTGCTTGCACTTGTGCATCAGTTACGAGAAGCTAAGTGTATACTAGATGTGTACAAAAGCCAGATATCTGCCATGCAGTGGGAGTAGTAAAGTGTTGCTAATCCTACTATGGAGAGAAAAAAAACACTTGATTGCAGTAATAATAAAATCTTCATAGATGACAAGATTTTATGAGATGGTGATCTCAAAGTCTTATCTTCAAGAGCTTAAGACTTTATAGATAGAGATCTGAAAGGTCTTAACTGTGGATACCTTGAGAGATAGTGATCTCCCGGAATAAGGGTATTCTGATAAGGATTATGAAAATACTGGTTATAATAATTGAGCAATAGTGTCAAGGACACTATAACTGCTTTGACTAGATTGAGTATAGGTTGCATTAGATGCAACATTCGCATTGGATGCGAGCACTGTTACCTAGGGATATGCAAGTACCGTAAAAGGACTTGACATAGTCTTTTGGGAACAGAGTGACTGATCAGCTTACCTAGCTATTTCTAAATGGCCTATGATTGTCACATGAGTGTGAGTTTAAATGATTAGCTCATTAATGGCTCTTTGGGCTAGTGGGAGATTGTTGGACATGTGAGCCCACGGCGAGCCATTATGCAATAAATGTTATTGCGAATATCATTCCCTGATCTGAAATGAAGAATAAATAATTTACATAATAGGTCCCTCTGTACAATTAGGGTTATGTACCATGGCTGTCTTAAATGATCATTCAGCTGTTGATTCAATTATTGAATCATAGAGGCTGGTGCTTGGATGAATATCTAAAGAGTTAGGTTGAGGACTCATCAAGCACCGTCAAATGATTGTTAAGATGTGATCTCCAGCCTGAGTAGGAGATTGCAATCCTTTCTCATATAGGCTGATATCTGACCGACCTCTTGATGCAGGTCCTCTGCATAGGAATAGAGATTCGGAGGTGTCAGATTAGTTAGGTCAATGGGTTGACTTAACGAGATCGAGATAACCAAAGTCCTATGTTGAATGCTGTCACAGCATAGGCACGCATCCTCTGACCGGAGACAGATGTATTGCTATATGTCTGAGTATGTACATTTGGCAGACCAATAGGTTGATGACCTAACCAAGGTCTATACACCGGCGAGATGGTGTGCATATAAGGGCATATGAGTAATACGATCTCTCAAAGGGATCATACAGGTTCACTACTGAACCGGAAGACATGAGCTCACTCATGAGATATTGGGAAGAATCAAATTCCATGCACGGTCGTCTTGCTTTGGAAGCTTGACTGAATTTGTAGGTTTGATATATACTTTTGGAAAGTATATGATCAAGACCTAGGTATGATATATGCTTTTGGAAAGTATATGATCGATACCAAATCCCAATGATCAAATGAGAAACTTAGTGATCAAACCCTGAAGAAGACAGTGTAAAATAGATCTTGATCTTCGGGTTGACCATGGGTCTTCCAGTATGCAGGATGTACAGGTATTGGGAATACCTGAAGGGTGATGTGATCATAAACGATTGTATATCCATGACGCTTCCATTCCGAGGGAGTGATGAAACAGGTCTGGATTTTAGTGACTCCTTTCAGTAGAGAAGCAATCCGATCTTAGTCCAAGTATTGGACATTGATCTGAATGGGATTCAGATTCAATGAGAAGATTGGATTTGCGGCCTTGATTTAATCAAGCATCTGTGAGAGGTCCGTAAGATCTGGATTTGAGATGAGATCTCAACATCCAAGTCACTATACGTGGAATAATACAATCGCCCTGTCCTTATCTCCAAGTATCTGCGGAGAAAGCACATTATTCATGAAAGGGTTCAAGAATAATTCTTTTGATGAAATATCCAAGCAAGGACTTGATGATTAAATGTGATTTAATTATCAAGCTTAAATATGAATATGATTCATATTATGAAAATGATTATCTAAGATAATTAAATTGGATTTAATTATCAAGGATTAAGAGAATGTGGATAACACTATCCATGATATATGTGTGTTATAAATATGATTTATAATATACATATAATAAGAGAGAGAATTTATGTAAATAGCATTTGTTAATTAATAATGTGGATTGGATTCACATTTGTTAATTAATTGGAAATGCAATTTACTAACTAGTTTGGGTTGTGAATATGATTCACATAATATTCAATGGCATGATTGAAATATTCACAAATTAATTTAGAATTATTTTTGTGAATATTTTTTTGTGATTAATTAAGGAATAATTAAAAAAATAAAATGGAGCAATAACCACCTTCATAGGTGGCGTCACCCATGAATGGTTCATGGGTGACGCCCCCCCTTTTTAGGAGGGTGGTTAGCTCCATTACATTTATCATATTATCCCTTAGTTAATTAATGTTTAAATTGATGTTGTTGTTTTTAACCAACAACAAATCATGGCCATTGATTTATCATGGACCAAGCATATCCCTTGGATCCATGTGTCCCATGGATTGAGATCCATTGGATCCTAAACTAGTATATAAAGGAGGGCTAGGGTAGCCTTCCATGGTACATCATTAAGAGTTGTGCAAGGTTACAACTCTCTCTCTCTCTTTCTCATTCTCGCCCTCTCTCTTTCTCTTCTCCATCAAGTGGCCGTCCACTTTGTGTTGAGAAAGGAGAGACTCTCGGCTTTCGCCTTCGACGACTCATGGATCTCCATCTTCTTTGGAGTTGCTTACTCTAAAGGAAGACGACGGATTTCGTTTGACGAAATCGGGGGAGCCATCGCTTGGATCTTCATCGAGGATTGCGGGAAGGAACGTGACTCATCATCACGCCCGCAAGTGCGTTCTTCGTGGATCGGACTTAAGATAGGAGGATCTCTACTTTGGGATCTCGCGATCACAACCACGCTTCAAGAGGTATTCCTTGTACTTTGTGGCTTGATGAAACGATCCGAGAAGTGTTCTCGTGATCATGTGGTTTCATCTTTAAAGTTAAAAATTTTAATTTCCGCTGCATCTAGCATCTAGTATGACTAGTTGCTCCGATTGCATACGATGCGATCGACACGCTTCCGTGATGCGCTTAAGGATTCACAATATCCTTCAATGGGGGCTCCCGATCTGCGAGCTTCTGACGTGTTCATTCCCATCCCCATGGGAGGTCATTTATAGGGTGTAAACCCTCACCATGATCGCCCCCCATCCTTCACGCCCAAGAGGTTAGGTCTCTGTGAACCCGACCTTGCCGCAACTGCCCACATCGGTCACAACGACTGTTCTACATCTCTCACTTGACCGTAGTGGTCAAAAAACAAATATACTCCCACTATTCGTGTAGTATATACATGGAGATTTATGATGTGAGTATCATTATCTATGAAACCTATTCCTTGACTAAAACATTCCAGAGTCCCATTAAACCAACATGTTCAATGTATGTTCTTGCTGTTATTCCCTTGGTAAGGGAATCAGCCAACATGTCAGTGGTAGGTATGTAGGTTACCGTGATTTCTTGATTCACCACTATATCATGTATATAGTGATATTGGATCTCAATGTGTTTTCCTCTAGAACTATTAGCCCCACTATTAGTTAAGCTTATCGCAACTTGATTGTCACAATACATTTCAATTGATCCTTTGACCAATTCGAGGCTTAGATTCTCTAGAAAACATTGATCTACACAGCATGAGTGGTGGCCATGCTACATGCAATGTATTCAGCCTCCTGTGTATGTCGAGATACACATCCTTGTTTCTTGCTATCCCAAGAAATGGTTGCACCACCAAACATGAACAGGTAACATGATGTGGATTTTCTAGCATCCACATCCCCTCCGAAATCGGCATCAGAGTAGCCTACCACTTCAAGCGATTTTGCTTGATACAAAGTTTCAGA
Organism: Ottelia alismoides; assembly: GCA_037367405.1. NCBI lineage: Eukaryota > Viridiplantae > Streptophyta > Magnoliopsida > Alismatales > Hydrocharitaceae > Ottelia > Ottelia alismoides. The sequence goes on along the minus strand of JAZKJV010002860.1, from coordinate 1,252,580 downwards.
TGTATTATCCCTTTCAGATATTGAAGAATCCTCTTTACAACTTCCCAATGTGTTCGATCGGGATTGCTTTGATATCTACTGGATAAGCTAAATCAGGTCGAGTACACATCATTGCATACATTAGACTTCCCATCGCTTGTGCATATGGTACATCTAAAGGTTTCTGCCCCTTTCAAGGACACTGACTCCTGCTAAGTCTCTTTCCCATCACAAGTGGTGTTGGAGCTGGAGTGTTGTTATGCATTCCAAATCTCTTTAATATTGTATGCAAATATCTTTCCTGACTAAGGCTCAATGTCCTTGAGTCCATGTCTCTTGTTATTTGAATTCCAAGAACATAGGATGCTTCGTCCATGTCCATCTCAAATTCATTGCTCAATTTCTGTTTGATTTCATTGAGCATTTGTATGTCATTACCTACAAGCAGAATGCTATCCACATACAATGACATGATTTCAAACATGCTCCCATTCTTCATGACATACACACAGTTGTCCAATTTATTTGCAACAAATCCAAATTGGACAAATTTCTCATGAAATTTGAGATACCATTGCCGTGAAGACTTCTTCAAGCCATATAATGACTTTCTGAACTTGTAAACCCTTTTATCCTGACCTTCAACCTGAGATCCATCAGGTTGTCACATATAAATCTCCTCCTTTAATTCTCCATTACGGAAGGTCGTCTTCACATCCATTTGGAACAATTCCAAATCCATATATGCGATTACGGATAAGATCATCCGAATGAATGCAAACTTAGCCACCGAAGAGTAGGTTTCCTGGAAATCTATTCCAGCTTGCTTAGCATAACCCTTGGCAACTAATCTTGCTTTGTATTTATCAACTGTACCATCAACTCAGTACTTTTTCTTGAATACCCACTTACATCCTATGGGTTGTCTACCTTCTGGAAAGTCACATAATTCCCATACACTGTTTCGTTCGATTGAGTCCAATTCGTCCCTCATGGCGGTCGACCATGATTCCGACTCAAACGAATCCATAGCTTCATCAAAGGATATGGGATCTGTACAATCCGTGATATCGTCATCCATAATGTAACACGACGCCTCACATCCATGGAAATGATAATCTTCCATCCATACGGGTCGTGTTCTAGGTCTCTTGCTTTCAATTATACTCGTGGGTTGTGTGGGTTCACTCACTTCCTCTAAAGGATCATCATGTTCTATAGGTTCATTCTCTACATTTGGATGATCGATATCATCCTCAAGTTCTTGTATAATGTTCAAGTTGTCTTCATTCTCCTGTAGGACAATCAAAGGGTATGGTTCCTCTACATCATGCTCTTTTTCTTGATGAATTTCAAGGGAAGTAGCATCACGAGTTTCATGATGCCTTTAGTTTCATGGAAGAACCTATATCCTTTAGAATTCTCACTATATGCAATAAACTTACACTTTAATGTCATGAAGTCTAGCTTGTCTCTAAGCTGACTCGGTACCAGAACATGTGCTAAACATCCCCATTTCTGGAGATGGCCCAACTCGGACTTTCTTCCATTCCATATTTCATATGGTGTTGATTCTACGGACTTGGTGAAAATCCTATTATGTATATAGTTCGCAGTCAACACTGCCTCTCTCCGGAATTTTTTGGAGAGTCCTGAGTGTAAAAGCATACACCTTATTGTATTCATCAAAGTTCGATTCTTTCTTTCTGCTACACCATTCTGTTGTGGTGTATAGGGCATCATAGTCTGCCTATGAATGCATGTCTGAATACAGTAATCCTCAAACCCCTTTGAGGTATATTCCTCATCTCTATCTATCCTAAGAGTCTTGATTGGTTTCCCCAATCTTGTCTCCACTTCCGTCTTATATCTCTTAAATGTTTCAAGTGCTTCCGATTTTCCTCCTAAGAGATAGACATAGGAGAACTTCGAGTAGTCATCAATGAATGCTATAAAGTATTCCTTATTTCTGTGTGTGTTGATGCTTAGTGGTCCACATATGTCTGAATGGATCAAACCTAGTAACTCTGTTGATCGAGTTCTAGTTGAAAAGGATCTTCTCATCATTTTACTTGTCAGACAGTGTTCGCAGGGCAATGTCCTTGCACCCGTGATCTTAGGCAACAAATTTGCCTTAATCATTTAATCCATCTTAGAATTTCCTGGATGACCTAGTTGCATGTGCAACAAGTCATAATCAGACAAATTACAGAGGGAATAATCAGAAACGACATTCATTGATTCACTAGAATTCATTACAGGAAGACAGAATAGGTCATGCTCGGGCACAAACTTTCCCATCGCATAGATCTTCTTATTCTTGCCTATAGATATGCGTTTATTATAAAAGTGGACTACAAAATCTTTCTTGAGCAGAACTGGGATAGAGATCAGGTTTCGATGTATCCCTGGGGCATACAGTACATCATTCAAAACCATAATGCTACCCCCCAGGTCAAGTCTGTATGTCCCAACACCTTCTACGTCTAGGTAGGTGTTGCTCCCCATGAAGATCCTTTGTTCACCTTTGCTCAGCTCCTTGAAGTCCACCATGCCTTCCTTTTTCTTGGCGATGTGTCTGGTTGCCCGAAAGTCTATCCACCATCCATCGGTGTCTGTGATGACAGAGTTGCATTCCACGACAGCCACGAATTCCATTTTCTTTTTGCCTCTGTTTATCAAGCATTTTAGAATTTCCTGGCTTCTTATTGTTAGGGAAATTGACCCTGAAATGGACATATCTGCCGCAACCATAGCAAGAGCCATGTGGATATTTCCCACTCTTTCCCTTGAAATTCTCTTTTGAGGGGTCCAGCCTTTTCTTCGTGTGCACGACATTTGCTTCTTCTTATTCTTCCTCGACCTCAAAGATCTCAGTTTTAGATCTTTATTTAGAGAGGTCCTGCTCAATTGCCAATTGTGCAGGTAAGTCCATCACGGACTTAATGTTGCCATTCATCCGTAGAGATGTGGCAACCATGTTGAATGACGGTAGGAGACTTCCTACAATGGTGGCAATATGCATCCTCTCCGAAATCGTGCAATCATGAGCCGCCAGATCTTTGGCCATTACGATTATCTTGTTTACATGCTCGAGGATGCTTTTAGATTCCTTCATTCTACACGAGTTATACATGTGTAGAAGAAGCTAGACGCGCACTTCGGATTTGGAGTGATATTTCTCCTTAACCGCAGTCTAGAGTTCATACGTTGATTTACAGGTCTCGAAGACACGAATCTGATTCAACTCCATATGGGTCAGCATAAAACTTTTAGCCTTATTATCTATTTTCTCCCACTGTTCGCGGGACGTAATTTCTTCCACAGTTGGATTCTCAGATAATGTAGGCCTGGGTTTATCTATTATGGAGTGTATGCTATCGTGTAGCATGCCAAAGTAGATCTTTCTACTCCGCAATTCATAATTAGTACCGTTAAGGTACTCAATTTTTCCTACCTCAGTGACAATAGTCATGCTTGTTATTTTGTTGATCTAATGAAATAAATGTAAGAGATTGAGCAGTTTAATAAGAATGAGCAATAATAGGTTATATGTATTTTTTAATGAGATTATACAACTTAATCGGAATAAGAAACGCTAATTTTTAAAAGCGACAATCAATAAAAAAGGTAATAATCAGATGGACAAAAAAAATTCAATAGGTCCACACAATCTTTTACTCCAAAGAAAAATGCGGATAAAATAATAGGAAAAAACCTTCAACGCTTATGGTTCAGGATGGTTTGTTTTTTAATATTAGGATGTGGCAAATGCTTGTAATTTTTTTTAATAATAGGAAGTTGCAAGGGGTTTCTTGCTAAAAAGTTAGTGCAATCAATCAATCTCTTAATCTTTTAACCTGTGATTCCATATAATTAAAAGGATAGTTTAAAGGTAAAATAAAAAAATTATAAATATATGACAATAAAAAATCAATCTAACCTTTTTTTAAAAAAATTGGGTGATTAGAGTATCTTAAACATGGGGCAAAAAATTTAAAACCCTTTTTAATTTGAATGAAGCACGAGTGTGGTTCTGCAAAGTTTTTAAAACTCACAAGTATATAAGAATCATGCAATCTTCATATGATTTTAAAAAAAACTAAAAGAAAAGAAAACGACCCTACTTAAAAAATAAAGGGGTCTGTGGTCCCCTCAGCAATAAAAAATAACGTATGGCTCTTCTTTGAGAAAAAGAAAACGGTCCTCACACCCTTTTCAAACAAAATAAAATAAAAGGAAATCTTACTTTTCATCTAGGGTTTCATTGGGGAGATATGGATGCGAGCAGCTGCGGCAACCAAAGGGAAAGAACAAGCAATGTCGGCGTTGGTGAAGACGACGTACGGGACCGGATCGTGAACGTGCTCTAATACCATTATGAGAATGTCTAGGTACGCTTCTTTCTTGTTCTTAGTCGAGAGAGAATGAAGTAGAGAGGGATGGGTCTCCCGATCGGCGAGCTTCTGATGTGTTCATTCTCCTCCCCATGGGAGGTCATTTATAGGGCGTAAACCCTCGCCACGTCTGCCCCCCATCCTTCACACCCAAGCAGTTAGGTCTCCGTGAGACCCGGCCTTGCCGCAACGTCGGTCACGAAGGTCGTTCTACACCCAATTCTCTTTTAGTCTCCTTATAATTAAGCTTTGTTGCACTATCAGTTTATCCCATTTTCTCTTCCTTGGTGTTGTCTTCGGAGCAACAACTTCAGTAGATGCATTGTAATCTATTCTCAAATCGAATGAAGGAATTTCATTGTTGTTTTCTGATGTTTGAATATTTGCAATGGTGGATTTCTGTACTGAATGTGCATTGCATATTTCAGAAATTAAGTTTTCAAGTTTTTCGCCCAGTTCTGTTTGACTCTATTCAAATTCTCTTCCTTTCTTCTCATCTTCATAGGAAGTTTTTGTGTTCCTTTTTCCCTCCAATATCTGCAGTTTGGTCTTCATCAATTGTCATTTTTTTTATTTTTCTGAATTGTCTTTACCTTGCAAATCACTATCTTCACTATTTTCCTCTTCTGAATCTCAAGTCTTTCTATCTTTTCATTCAACTCCTTATTCTCATATATGAGATCCTCAATCTCACACAACAATTTAGATCTTGTTTCTTATATATTATTTTCTCCATAATTTTCCTTCATTTCTATTATGATTCATTTCAACTTTTCTATCTCATAGGTGAATGCTTCGCACCTACATTGTTTTTGGTTTTTTGGCCAATCATGATCATTCCCAACACCAACATCCTAATTAATGGCACATAACTCTCCCTTCTTGAATCTTCCCTTCCTTGTTGGCCCATCTTTTGGTATTGGAATGGGCTTCCTACTCTCAATCACTTGTCTCCTCACTATAAAACCATCCATAGCGAATTTCTCAAATGGGAAAACATATTTATCTTGTCTTATTTTTACGATTTCATGCTTTTGTATCTATAAAGCTGGTAATATTTACATCACAAAAAAATACTTTTACAGATTACTGATTATTTAAAAAAATTGTATTAAAATTTAATATTACATTAAACATACAATTTATGTTTTCATAAAGAATCAATTCTTACAAGTTCGTTGCTCAATGAAACCAAGCTTCTTGAAATGCCTTTTATTGGTCCAACCCACTTCCTATCCTTGATCTCAATTCTCTACTCACAATAAGGTCTTGGCAGCAATACTCCATCATCCATACATGTAATAAAATTTTAGATTACTATTTCTTCTTTGTTTATAGTATTATTATAATAATTTGAAGTAAAAACTTACAAACAAATAACCAACGCATCCAGTTAGATAATCGAGTATTACTCTTGCATCTCCAGCTCTTCTTTTTTGAACCATACTCACTACGTCATCCATATTTAATAAAATCATCCTCGCAAATGCACCAGACCAGTTGAAGAATCTTGTATCGTCTAGAGATTCTACATAGTGGAACAAATCTCTTGGGAAAGCATAAGAACTGTCTGGGAAAAGGAAGGATGCGAACATCAGTAAACTAAATATGTTACACAGATAGACACAGATGTCATCGTCCTTATCATAATAATATTTTAGCATGCTAATTAACTTCTTTTTATCGAAAACCATCCTCTCTTCAAACAGTTCACTTGAAATAAACGCTTTCCACTACAAGTGCCTACCCCTGAATGTAATTGCAAATCTAGACCTCGGTAGCCCTAAGATCGCTCCAACTTCTTCATCACTAAAACTTACTAGCATATTCCTGAATCTAAAGTGTCATCCTCTTTGAAATTGTTCAACCAACTACTGAAGATTCATCCTTTGAATTTCAACATGTTCAATATTAAGTAGTTACTAAAAGCCGTCTTTCATAACAATGCATGTTGCTTGTTTGCGACGGTTGTCAATAAATCACACAAGTAATGTAGCACCTATGTTGTACATATCCTTTGCATGTATTCATTTATATACATTTTATAATAATCAAACCCAAATAAGGTCATACATTGACATAACTTTCCAGCGTAACATCAAAACATGAACATTTTTATGTTAAATCAAGCATCATTAGATATTTTGGAAGCACTTTTAATTTTTCTAATTTTTAATTTTAAAATAAATTCACATTCAATATGTAAGCTTACTTCCAAAATTATCTTCCCCTCTGAGTAGGTATTTTTCCTCAGCAACTTCTTTTCCCTAGATCCTTGAGATGTTTGCTCTTAATGATCATTTTCATTAATTAAAGTATTTGTTAGCTAAATATTATTAACTATCCCCGCTTATAGTAGTTTTTCACTTACTCTTAGAGTTCGGATTTTGAGTTGGATTTGTAGATCTCCACCCGAATCATCGCTTCCTTGCTTAGATTCCTCTTCATGATTCCTCTGAGTTTCGTCCATGCCCAATTTGATTTCTCCCATCTTCCTTTCTTTCAATAATAATTAGCTCAATCTTTATCATAAATGTTAGTAATCAGCTTAATTTTCATAAGAAATCATTCCAACATATTTCAGCAATAGTTCATTTTATAATACAATATTTTACGTTTGTAGTGAATAGTTTACTTATCCATTTCATGTTTTACTTTTGCAAGTAATAATTTCTTGACCTGCATACTTTTGACTTTTAGACTTTTTCATTGTTCAACCACTTCATGCTTTCTTTAAACATTACATAATAATATCGTTGGTCATATGTTTTTCTATAATATAATAGTAAACAATATTTAAAAGTATAGTTGTGATTTCAAGATAATCCTTAATTCCGACTGATTTAGAGAACCAGTCAATATCTTTGTATGGTGCAAGTTGTATGTATACGTAATGTCAAAGATTAAGTAAGTTTAGAGATGTAATATTCATCATTCACTATTTCACCAAATAAAAAAAGTTACAAGTTAGATTTTTATAAGGTGAAGGAAACCACCACATTCAAAGTTTAGGCTATTTTTACGATTACCTAAAACCCAAAGAAAGCACCATAATAGGTTGTGTAATGTGAATTGATCTCATTGTCATTAGATTATTTTCTTCCTATGTTGTCATTTTCTTATGCGACAGCTTGGTTGAATCGCCTATCAGCAAGACCTCCGTCTTCATGGTTGTCATCAATGTATGTTTCCTTCTTTTCTCTTTCCCAGAATAGATATTTTATTGAATAAAGTAGATATTTTAGTTATATTATAAATTTACTTATTTATTAAAAATCTCTCTTTTTCAGTGACTCAAATATGGAATCTTTTTTAATTTATATGTTTGTTATGCTTTTCTAATAATAGAAACAATTTGAAAATTTAAATGATAATTTAGTTTCAGTGCCATAAAAGCATTATCAATGATATTGTTGTTTTTTTCTAAAAAATGATCTTTTTTTTGTTCATGTACATTGTTATAGAATCGTCTACAATGTTGTTGTAGATTTTTTTTGTTGTTCAGCCACATTCTTCATTTCAAGATCCATAATTCCTCACGGGACTCATACCAAGTTTGTTTTAGAATTTTAATTACATTTTTTGAAATATATTTTGCATAAGTGCAAAGTATGGGATCCACATCCAATAGTTTTAGTGATTAAACTATTATTAAATGTACAACCATTCAATAATCTTATGAATCATTTTAAGGATAAACTGAATATTTTTTCTAATTGAAATTTTTTTGATATAAATAAATTCATTGCACATTTGAAATGGATTTTATTATTACCTTTTACTTCATTTCGTTCTTGTATATATGCTCTTAAAATATGTTTTACAAATTTCCAATATAATATGATAATCAAGTATTGCAAATCAAGATTCTTTAGTATCACTAATTAGCACTAAAATGTTGACTTGATCTCACCTTTTTTTTTATATCTGGATCGTTATTTAAAATGCAATCTTCCATCTTTAGTTCTAAACAAAGAATATCATGTGAGATAAAAGTTAGACCATGTTTTCATCATTTATTTTTTCCTAATATTTATATCTTTCTCAACCAAGATATATTAATGTGTATTGGTTTCCTAGGGTTAAGTTAATTAATTAAGATGTTGTTGTCACCCAATTAATAGAATCGCGATCAAGAAAAATAATGAACCACTAATAAATTAAGTAAGTAAAATAATAATCTAAGCTACTTTTATTAACATGGTATAACATAAGGAGCACTATGATAAATCAGTCAGTCAAATCTAGATATTTAAAGGCTTTTTATTTTCTTTTTAGTGGTTTTAATTTTGCAAATTTTTAATTTTTAAAAAATAAGGAAAAAAATACACCGAATAAAAGATAAATACACACTCTTTTTTATTTTTCAAATAGGGTAAAAAAATCATAAAAATCCAGTATAAATATTTTTATGTTTTTTATAATTTTTAAATATTTTCGCAATTTTTTTGTAGTTTTTATATGTTTGGAATTTATAAAAATTAGGAAAATAACCAGACATTACACAGTCAATAGCATTTTTCAATTTAAGAATATAAAATTATACTCAAAACTGTTAAGAATCAATTTCATTAAAAACTATATAAAATATCTACAAAGAGAGACAAAGAACACTTTTTTTATTCATACTATTTTATATAATTTTACAGTGTTTCTATATTTTTGCAATTTTTTATAGTTTTATAAAAGCATATGCGATGAAAATGGTATAAAAAAATCAAACAAATCAAAACAATGCTATTATATTTTTTTAGAATTTTAAGGTATTTATCTAATTTTTATGAGTTTTCGAAAGTAAACATGAACTTTTTAGGTTGTTTTTCAATTTTTAATAATAGTTAATAAAAGAAAAATGATAAACTAAATTTACCACTTAAAATTACCTACTTTTTATGCAATTTTGGAGTTATTTTCTATTTATAGCAATTAATGGAAGAGAGAAAAAATGAAATACTGCACAGAGGATCTAGATACAAATATTTAAGTTTTAGGGGCCTAATAATAACACACAAGGTAATGTAGGGGCCCAAGATGCAAAAAGTCCGAACAAAATGTGCGCTACACATGCTTTAGATGCACATGGGCATAGTTGCAAATGCTTAAAACTTCTTCTATTTCATTAACCAACTAAAAGCTCATGGGCAAGTTCACAAATTATCCACAAAAACACATGTACAGGCATGTGACATAAACTTAAATGGACTAAGATGCAAATACTAAAAGTGTGAGGTCCTAACTACAATTGTTCATATCTAAATATTACAATTAATGTACTGAAGCAAAATAAAAGAAATGACAAGGTAAAAAGTGCAATATACCCATAAAAGGCACGTGCGACACGTGGGTATGAAAAGATCTGATGGCTCAGAATGTGTGGCTTGGGCGTACATCTCTGATCTGGATTGTAAAAGATCTGACAGCTCAGAAGAATGTCAGGGATGTGTGGCTTAGATCTAGCGCAGGTATGGCTCCAACAGTCTAAAAAGCGAACATTGATGTGTGGCATGAATCTGCCATATGTCGGATCTGAGTGCCGAGATTTAGGTGTTGGTGGGCGGCTCAGATCAAATCTGTGGCACTGGCTCCTCATCGGACGACTAGCGATGATGCTTGAAGAACATGAAGAAGGTAACAATTGTCGAGCTTCGATCGTGGATATATTGTGTTGCAAGGATTAAATCAACGGGATAAGATATCGAAAACCTTCCAGGCATGGCTCTACATCGGGTGGATGGCTTCGATGAGTAGGAGATGACCTAAATTATGATCTGGGAGGTATACCACCTTGAGGTGCTCTGCTATTAGAGTTGAGGTTCAAAATGACCTTGTCATGTCCACCTGAACCTGTGAGGGCAATCACAGCTTGAGGGTGATAAAGGTCTGCGAAGCAAGGCAGAGTGAAACTGGGGGGTGATTGCCTTGATCGGACTATGGAAGGTGGAGGAGGCTACTCAGGGCGGAGAGCTCCTGTCACGGTCGACCTTTGATCGACTCAGCACCAATCTGAGCTCCAAATGGAAGCTAGAGGATCTTGTCACTATTTTGAAGACTCAAGTGGAGGAGAGGAGGCACAAGGAACGAGTTAGGGCATAACAGACACGGAGGAGAAGATTTATAGGGTGCCTAGGATTCTAGAAACATCAGGAGAATTTGCACAATATGAGGGAGATCTAGCAATGCCTAGGAATCCGTGAAGGTCATGAATTATAGGGCGTCAATCAAGCAAAAAAAATAAAGCAAATAGAGCTCGGACTCGGGCTAGAGAAATGGGATAAAAGAAGTCCGGCGAAGCTCTACCCGAGTCAGACATGGGAGAGGGAGGGTTGACCAATCAGAAATCATGAATATACAAAATAAAAGAAAATTCAATAAAAAAATAGTAATTGATTTTAAAATAAAATGTTCTGAAAATAAAGATTTCTATTATTTTACAAGATAATTTTTTGTGATTTCTAATAATTTTAATAATATACATATAATAGTATCTACAATGTATGTTAGTATGTACATATATAATATACCTATATTATATATATATATGTATTTTTGTTTTTTATTTTTACAAAAATATATGAAATTTTACATTTTATTTATTTAGAAAATAATTTTAGCTGTGTAAAAACATTTTTATTTGATTTTTATAGGTTAATTACAAGTGCTGATTAATTAAGTTTATGTACAATACACACATTATTGGTCTTTTTGTACAGTGAAGAATGGAATTTATTTTTATTTTATTTTATATTTTATGAATTTTTTTAATTTTATTTAATTATTACTAGAATATACAAGTGTTTAAAATATAATATATACTATTTATTTACAAAAGAAAGAAAGAAAAATATATATAAGTATGGGTATTGTACAATTGTACACAATCCAATTTTTGCAATTATTTCTATTATTTGCATCACATTTTTATTTGCAAATTTTATGAAGGGAAATAAATTATTTTGAGATTATTTTATTTATAAATAAAAATAGTTGAAGGATAAATATACAAGATGAGTAGTGATGAATAAATATAGTAAATAAGGATCATATCTCTTACTAATGTATTCCTTGTCGATTAGGCCAATATTTGAACTTTTCTTGGGGTTCTAGTCAATATGTACTTATTACAGAAATACATCATTATTCTATTTTCTTTATTTTTCTTTTCTTCATTATTTTTTTATTTTGGTTTAAAAGGAATGTTAAATATAAAATATTAACAAATGCATGCATAATGCTAATTTATTGGATTTGACCTATATTTAAAGGCACTGTGTATAGGAAATTCGGTTAAATAAAAGAATAAAGGATGTGAATCATGGATTCATCATTTCTCTATACTTTACCTTTGCTAGTCCCCTAACAAACACTTATTCAAAGAAGAAAGTGAAAAAGAAATAAAAGAAAAGGGAAAGAACATAGAACAATATTGAATATTAAACTTATCTTCATAAAATTAGAGTGTGGAACTCAATCATACCTTTGGATTATGAGTTTGGCAGAATCTTATTGGGAAATTGATTTAAGACCCAACTGACTCTATGTTCCACAAGACTCCTATTCAAGTTGCCAAAACAATTAGGTCAGAACAAGTCTGCATACGCAAACTCTTATGACTATGGTACTTGTACTGTGTAAGTGATATACAGCTCTCTACCTCAGAAATAGCAAAGAAACAATCTCCCTCTACAAGGTAGCTCTAGTACCTCGATCTAGCAACTCTTTCTGTGGGGAGCTGGGTATTCCCTTCTAAGTTCAAGTACAACGAGCTCAAGAAGAGGGGGAAAGAAGAGACTGGACCGTAGATGGTGTAACCGTGTATCCCTTGGAGCTTGACCAGTGAAGACAAGTCTCCAGCTGAAAGCTTCCATGAGATGAGACAATGTATTACATGAGGTTTGCTTATTCACTATATGCACTCTGGCAGGCATTTACTTTTCAATTAGGCTTGTCCTCTTTTTTGGTGTTTTTGCATTTTATGGCATATATATAACATATCTACATGGCGCAGCATGTACATAAGGAGTTTTGCTTCATGAGCAAGTAGACTATCACTCTTTTTAAGCATTGTTGCATCCCACAACATCCTATCTTAGACCTCATTGCTACTAGACCAGGTTAAGATGCACTACCCTCCCTAGAGGAAGATGGATGGCTCCATTAGTTGTTACACACGCGTGTGCTACCTCAAGCCAAAGGATTCTGTCCCCTCACCACCTCATCCATGAAGAGCTACATGTAGAGTGCTTGTCTAAGTTAAGCCATTACCTCAAAAAATCATGTGTGTGTTGTTGATGAATACGCGATGCATCATCTCAATATATTGATCTTAGCAAAATACTTAAGTAAAATCTCAAATAATTGTACATAAAATCAATAAATTAATAAAATAAATCTTGTAAATAAAATACACTAATTATTACATATTATTATATAAAACTAATTAATAATAAATAGTTGTAAATAGAGGAGTTTTTCACCTATAAAATAACTCAAAACTTCATATAATTTTAATAATTTCATTTCAACTCCTTTTTAGATAATTCATTTCTAATTTGTTTATATAATTTTATATCAAAATACAAAAGTACAAAATAAATTTCATCTCAAATAAATATTCCTAGATCCCAAAGATAAAAAGTTGTAAAGACCAACTTCCCCGCCAAACTCATGCTCCGTATGAACTCCAAATTCACCAAAATTACTTTTAAAGTTTAAGTTAGAAAATTATATATCTAATGAAAGTGGTTTCAATAAAATCGGAGCTTGTTTGCAAAATATGGATTTCAGAACCTAGGTGAACATTGTATATTGTAAATATTCTTTTTTTCTTCATTTTTATTTACTTTTCTTAATTACTAAAAAATCCAAAAAATAATTATTGTGTTGCATTTTATTTCTAGTATTTTATTTTATTTTCATGTTGTAAATATTTTTTATTAAAAATACAAAATAAAATAAAATTAGAAAAGTAAAAAAACATGTATACATTGTTTGTCTTACTTTGTAAATTCTTCACTCTCTTTTCTTTTCTTTTTATTTTCTCTTTTAGTAGACTACTTTTAATTTCTTTTTATCTTTTATTTTCTCTACTCTAACCTCTCATTCTATCAAAAACTCCCATTCAACTCCATTTTCTTCATCTAACCTCCCATTCAACTCTACCATTCCACCACGTGTCTAACTTCCATTCTATTCGCTTTGTATAGATCTCATTCTCCTAATTTTTTCCTTCGATCCACCTTTATGCAAGAGAGACTTGAGAGCTCCGACCAGTCATCTCGATGACAACAAATAACGAAGTAGAGCGACGACTAACCTCTTCTCTTGTGAGATCCGTTAGCATTCCAGCCAACATCGCAGTCGCCTCTGCATGCTGCTTGAGCTCATCGCTCGATGACGATTCGAGCAAGGACCATGCTTCCCGTGAGCACATCAGAGGTTCCTGCTTCCATAGTAGGTCAGTCCCCTTTCTTATCATTCATCATAGTTTTATTTTTCTCATTTTTTATTACATCACATCACTACCATACACCTTCATCTGTCTATTTTTTAGCATATCACCATCACCACATCATCCTCTTTGCATCTTTTGTATCCCTTGTTTAAGAAAAATAAAAAATAAAAACTTAAAAATAAAAGTAAATAAATTCATAACATAAAAAAATAACAAAAAATAAAAGTAAGCGACCGGCCTCCTCCACGCCACCGCTGACCGTCGTCACACCAACTGTAGTTCCACTGCCACATGCCGCCTCCACGTCGTAGCTGACTTCCAACCAGTGGCATCCGCCTGCACCTCAGGCCGACCCCTCCCAGTTCTAGGTCGACCCCCTCTAGACCACCCCCATCCTGAAGCTCCAAGTTCAATTGTGTAAGACCCCCAATCACCTTCCCTCGCACATCTAGCCTCGTCCGCCAATCTCCTTCAGTTGTGCCTCCTGTGTAGCGCGCCACGACGCACGCCTCTATACGACGCTCTAGGCTTCATGACAAAGTCAGCCACTGCGAGCCCATTACCTTTTACACGCGCTACAACTACGGAAATCCGTCCATGGCCCTCCGTCCCCCGCACGTGGTCTTCACTGCACCACCTCTAGGAGCACCACCATGCATGGCCCTCGCACTTCACTGCCGAGCATCACACAACCCTTCACGTGTAGCCACGCACGCTTGCCCCACCGCCTCCTTCTGCCTTCCATCAAACCCTAATGCAGACGACGGAGGTTTTTCTTATTTTCTATATATAAAAAAATACGTTATTTTTATTTGAAGTTTTTTTATTATAAAGTAGTCTCTATACATAGCACTTTGTAAGTTTTTGTTTCCTGAAATTGCACAGATATCCCTACGTTTGCATGTTAATTTGGGCATTTTTTAGCATCATTTATTTATTTATATTTTTGTGAGCTTTGAGTTATTAATTAAAATTAGTTAATTGAAAAATTGCATATTTTACCCATTTTTTAGTCTTAAAGTCATATGTAACTCACGGTTGCTCCAAAAATACATTAAAAATTAGAAATGATGCCTTGACATTTGTTTTAATCACTATCTAACTTTCATATAAATTGGTGTAGAGTGATTTTTGTAAATGAATTTTAATTAAATCCACATACATTATTTTTGCGAAATTCCAACTCTACTGGATTGTTCATATAAATACCTTATTGAGATAATTTGTTCTCTGGATGAATTGACATTGTGGCTTTATTAGGAATTAAATACTCATAGTCACTCTGTTTTCATTAGAAAATTCATAAAAAAATCATTTATTGTTAGAAAATTCCAAAAAATATTATAGCCTCAATTTATCATTTTTACGTTCCAGTAATTTTTTTCATAATTTTTGCATTCTATTTATGTGAAAAGTTACATAAAACCCATAAAAAGTGTGTATATTTCATTGTTGCATTTTAACCCGTAAAATTCTAAAAAAAGTGTTTTGCATTTATCACTGGATTACCATTCTAGGAAAAATATATTTTGGCTAAATCAGATTTATATCATATTAAAATTAATTTGACAAAATTGTGTGCTTTCTTATTAACTTAATTCATCTAAATTTTACATTCACAATTATTTTTGCATAAAAAATAGAAAAATCTACATTGGAAACCTAACCTAATAATTCTGAATTAACCTAAAGTTGTTCTTGTGCCCCATGTGTTCGACCCTGGACTTGCTCGGAATATAAATTAAATACCGAGTCCTCTTCACGAAGATCTTTTCTCGATGAATGATTGGTTGAGTGTCGTGCTACAACGAGTATCTAAATACCCACTCAGGCACATCCATCATTTATTAAGTGTTCTACCTAGACCAATCAAGATGACATGCGAACATAGTATTGTGGACTCAAAGAATTAAGTCACTAGGACCTGAAAGTCTCAACTCCAGTTCCTACAAGGTTCCTCTAAAATTAAGTGGATGAAGGTCTTAACCATGCTCCATTCTTCAATTTTATTCCAGACTAGTTTAAATGGCAATATTATTCTGAAAAATACAAATGCACGTGCGGCAAAAGATATTTACAAAATATTTGAAAAGATAAGAAAATAAAAGACAAAATATTTATGAAGAGTTTTTCAAAGATTTTTTGCAAATTTTTATGGATTTTATCTTTATCAAAATTTTAGGAATTTTTGATAAGAAAGAAAAGAAAGTTTCACAAACATTTACTAAAATTTATACACATTTACAAGAATTTTATTTACAGGTTTTCTACATAAAAATCAAGTAGATTTTCTACGTAAGAATTTTATATATAAGTTTTAAGTATAGGTTTTATTTACAAAGAATATACAACACCTATATACTAATAATTTATATACCCAAATTGTAAAACCCATGCTACTAAAATACTTTACAAATATTTTACAAACCATTTTACAATTTTTTTCAAAACCTTTTTCAAAACTAGTTTTACAAATAATTTTTCAAATCACTTAACAAATAGTTTTTCAAAATGGTTTTTGCAAATATTTTTACCTTAACATGTTTTACATAATACTTACTCCATATACATAATTTTGGTACACAAAACATTTTACAAACAAAATATTTTTACAAATTTTTGTACTAAAATAACATACAAATTATTTTACAAACATTACGAAAAGTTTTGCAAATAATTCTGCACACACCTTTGTAAACATTTTTCAAAATATTTTTACTCCAATTTTATAAATAATAGCCATGTTATTAACCCAAAAGTGTGAGTTATGGCTAATATATATATAATATACGACACCTCCCCTATACTTAGCTCAAACTATGTCCTTATAGTGATCAACTGAGCGACAAAGAAAGACATAACTCATGCTAAGTATAGAAAAGTGAAAAGAATACTATACTACAACCACTCAAAGAATGAAGGCATGAATTGAATATAAGTCGGTGATCCCCCTATACGTAGGATCAAGTAATCCTAAGTATAGAAGATTGTATGAAAGGGGAAACCCAAGGAAGAGAATGTACATGAAATAAAAAACTCGACGTGTCCCCCTATACTTAAGGTAAAAGATCCCTAAGTAAAAAAAGAATATCAATAGTTGAGGGAGAAGTGCAGGAACAATTAAAAGAAGTGAAAACAAATATTACCTCCCCAATACGTAGGGTCGGATGTCCCTGAGTATAGTTTGTAAAACAAAGGTAATAGAATAGTAAGAAATATGAACAACACTAGTTAAATACCCCATATACTTAGGACAAAGCATAATCTAAGTATAGCAAGAATCCTAACGATACCTTGGGTGTTAAACAGAACATGGGAATGAAGGAATAAAATAAAAACATGGATATACAAAGAGGCAGATAGAAGTGTAAATTTGGTATGGGATGTAAGAGATGAGTATCAAAGAACACATCTCATACAAAATGAATTGGGGCAACATCAACGCCCAACGATTCATAATCAACAAGGGTTTTAGGTGCTGACCGTTGAACCAAAAGGTGGATTCAGAAGACAACTTGAATATGTTAATATTGTCGTTGTCATGCACCTTTCTAACTAAATAGGAACATTTCCATTTGCTCTATAATTTCCCTGGAAATAATATCAATCGTGCATTAAATAGCCATACTCTTTGATTATGCTCAGACTGCTTGTGGCAGATGTGTGAATCATGCCATATCTTCACTCAATCCTTATACTGTAGGCTACTCGAAAAGGTTGTATCTCTAAGCTCCTCCATGGCTGCTAAAGATCTGCTCTACTATGACGTCCTATACTCTCTATATCCAATAATATCTTGGTGACTACCCATAGTGATATGTTCTTAATCTCAATAGGTAAGTGGCTTGTCTTGCCATAAATAAATCGAAATAGAAACGTACCCAAAGGTGTCTTGAAGGATGTCCTATAGGCTCCCAAGACCAAGTCCAAAAGTTGTGACCAATCATTTTGATCTGGACGGACAACCTTGTACAATATCGTCTCGGTTCAAAACATCAGCAAGACCATTCGTATATGGACGATAAGGAGTGGCAACCTTATGGTCTATGTTGAACTCGTTAGCAAGGGCCCTTACCTTGCTGTTGATAAAATGAGTCACCCCGTCAGAAATCAAAACTCTAGGAACCCTGAACCGTGATATGATATTCTTCCTTAAAATTTGCAAACAGTAGTTGCATTAGTGGCGCGGATGGGGATTGCCTGAACCTAAGGACTCACATAATCCACACCCAACAATATGTACTCAAATCCTTGACTCTTAGGTAATGGGCACACATAGTCGATACCGATGCATCAAAAACCTCACAGAAGGGAATGCAATGCATCGACATCATGTCTATATGACCACAGCTACCCATCACTGATAGTCAGTACACAGCTTCATAAATTCATCTAAATCCTTTAAGAGTGTTGGACACCAAAGGTCAGATTCGAGAACCTGTTATGTTGTTCGTCTCCCGTAGTGATGTCCTCATGCTTCAAGCTTGTGGCAATAGGTGAGGACACTATGGTGCTCTTTCTGAGGAATACACCGATGCTAGACACTATCCCCCCTTTCATGGTAAAGGGTGGGATCCTCCCAATAGTACGAGTTGGACTTCACAAGGAAGGTCTCAAGTCGTTGCCCGATCCAACCTTTTGGAACTTTGTTGACAACAAGATAATTCACAATGTCAACATACCATGGGAGAGAGATAGTAGAAAGAATCACCTCGTTTGGGGAAGTCTCAGTGATAGGTGTGGTTGTCTCAGAATCCTTAAGATGCTTTAATCGGGAGAGGTGATCTGCCACCTCATTCTTAACTCCATGTGTATCCTTAATATTAATATCAAACTCCAGGAGTAGAAGGATCCATCTAGTCAAGCATGAATTGACATCCTTCTTAGACATTAAGTATCGGATGTGATCATTGTAAATAGTCAATCTAGCAGAGAATGTAAGAACTGAACTTATCCAAAACAAAGACTACTGCTAGCATCTCCTTTCTCTGTAACATGTATAATTTGATGGACGACATCTAAAGTACATCTAGAATAGTGAATGGAAAAAGACTATCCATCCCTCCTATGTCCTAGCACAACCCTTTGGCAAAATCAGAAGCACCAATCACGATATCGAATGGGAGAGACCAATCGGGTGGCTGAAAGACAGGAGCCTGCACAAACAAATTCTTGAGAGTCTTAATGACGAAAGACACTTATCCTCTACGGGGAACTCGACATCTTTCGTGAGAATATCTGTAAGCTGTCGGGCAATACAACTGAAGTCCTGAATGAACCATTGATAGAAACCGACAGGACATAGAAAAGATTGCAACTGCCTCAAATTGGAAAGTGGAGTGAGCTTCTTGATGATATACACCTTGGTTGGATCGACCTCTATGCTCTTGTTGGAGGTGATATGACCAAGGATCGTCCCTTGAGTCATCATAAAATGACTCTTCCCCCAAGATAAACAAGGTTTACCTCAAAGCATATAGTCTAAGAAAGAAAGAAAAGCATCAAACCCATTGTCGTAGACCGAGAAATCATCCATGAAGACCTTTAAACATTCACCCACCATGTCCGAAAAGACGGAAAGCATGCACCTTTGGAATGTCGCTGCGACATTACATAATCCAAAGGGCAACCGTGTAAATGCATACATCCCAAATAGGCATGTGAACTCGTCTTATCCTTGTCCTCATGCGTAATGGACACCTTATTATACCCCGTGTACACGTTAAAAAAGCAGTAATGACTCTTCCCATATAATCTCTCAATAATCAGGTCAATTAATGGTAGCGGGAAGTGATCCTTCTTGGTGTCCTGATTCAATCGTCTTTAGTCCACCCTGACCCTCCAAGAAGTGGGTACAACTATAGCAATCTCCTCTCCAGACTCAGTCACAACTGTAGTGATACACATCTTCTTGGGTACCACATGTAATGGACTAAACCACTTAGAGTCGGAGATGGGGTAGATAAAATCGATGCTCCACCACTTGGATATTTCCTTCATGACCACTTCTCGAAGACTCGGGTTCAGCCTATGCCAGAACACACGAGGGTTTAGCATCATCCTCGAGATAGATGTGGTGGGAGCACAAGTGCAGACTTATCCCCTGGAGATCTACTACAGACCAACTGACTGCCTTGTGGTTCATCTCAAGAACCTACATCAAAAGAGATTCTTTGTGATCAATCAAATCTACTGAGATAATGACTAGAAACATATCTGGATCGCATGCAAGGAATTTGTAGTTCATGCTATGCGGTAAGGTTTTCAATTCTGGGCACATGGGAAATCGAAAATCTGGCCTCTAAAAAGTCTGAGTGAAGGTTACCATATTTGAATGTGAGAACTCTCGCTTCTCATCTAAACTCAACGAAGATGACCCTACTAGTCTCTCTATCAATTGTACTAGCTCTATATCCATCCTACAGTTGTAGGCTCTGTAGACATCAAACATGACAAATACTCATCAAAATCTCGCCAATCAAAATCTGTGTATGAGTTTGAAGGATCTGAATCTGAGTGACATGAAATGAGATCAACCTCACTACCAAAATCAGCATCGTCAGCCTCTAAAGTACCCTATGCCATAAGTGTGTTCTCCAAACACTCATTAGCTAGCATCTATGAATATGCAGAGTATTAAGATGTGACAAGAGCTTATGAATCATGCCTGCCAAAATTGCCTCATCATTTGCAATCACAAAATCACACTCATGGTGGATGTTTGGCTCCAAATCTATCGTCTGCAATGATCCCTACTCTAAGCTAGTTGAACCTCTAGCTCTCATCTCCTCAATCGTCTCTATTTGTATACTCTCACACTCGACGTGAAAGTATACCTTCCTACTATCATGGTCAAACACAATCTTTTCTGTCGCAAGGAAAGGTCAACCTAATATGATCGGGGTATCTATCACGCATCATGGATCTCCATATCCAATACAATGAAGTCCATGGGGAATTTCAGGACCCGAATGGTGATGACCACATCCTTCAGTAATCCCTTCGACCATTTGACATATTTATCTGCAAACTGAAGTATTGTCCTGCTCTATCTGAGAGAGCCAAACTAAGAGTGGCCAAGTAAGGCTACCAGAAGAAGGTTAATCGAAGACCTGGTGTCTAATAGAGTACCATCGAATCGCTTCTTGTGAATGTGAAGGATATGGAGAATCCTTAAGCGCATCACGGAAGCGTGTCGATCGCATCATATGCAATCGGAGAAATAGTCACACTAGTCGCTAGATGCAGCAGAAATTTAAAATTTTAAAACAAAAGATGAAACCACATGATCACGAGAACACTTCTCGGATTGTTTCATCAAACCACAAAGTACAAGGAATACCTCTTGAAGCGTGGTTGCGATCGTGAGATCCCAACAAGAGATCCTCCTGTCTTAAGTCCAATCTACGAAGAACGCACTTGCGGGCACGCTGATGAGACGTGTTCCTCCCGCAATCCTCGATGAAGATCCAAACAATGAATCCCATGATTTCGTTAAACAAAATCCGTCGTTTTCCTCTAGAGCAAGAAGCTCCAAAGAAGATGGAGATCCTTGAGTCGTCGAAGGCGAAGGCGAGAAGCTCTCATTCTCAACACAAAAGTGGACGGCCACTTCTTGGAGAAGAGAAAGAGAGGGCGAGAAAGAGAAAGAGAGAGAGAGAGAGAGAGTAGTAGGCTTCTACAACTCTTAATAATGTACCAAGAAAGACAAGGCTAGACCTCCTTTTATATTAGTTTAGGATCCAATGGATCTCAATCCATAAGACACATAGATCCAATGGCCATGCTTGGTCTATGTAATAATAGATGGATATGATTGTTGTTGGTTAAAACCAACAAAATTTATTTATATTTAAATTAAATATATGTTGCAACATTATCAACACAATTTAATTTAACATAAATAAATTTATCAAGAGATAATGTGATAACAAAAAGGGAGGCAAAAAACCACCCTAAATTATAGGGGGGTCACCTATCAATAAGTCGTAGGTGACGCCACATTTTATTTAGGTGGTAATTTTTGTCTCATTTTATTTTATCTTGTTATCTCTATTATTGCAATAATATGTACCAAATTAATTCCAAATTAATTTGTGAATATTTCAATCATGCCTCGAAAAATATGTGAATCAAATTCACAATCCAAACTAATTTGTAAATTACATTTCCAATTAATTAGTAAATGTGAATCCAATCCGCATTTAATAATTAAAAAATGTTATTTACGAAATTTCTCTCTCTTCAATGTATGTATATTATAAATCTTATTTATAATACACAAATATCGTGGATAGTATTATCCACATTCTCCAATCCTTGATAATTAAATCCCATTTAATTATCTTGGATAATTATTCTCACAATATGAATCCCATTCATATTATGCTTGATAATTAAATCTCATTTAATCATCAAGTCCATTTTTCTTGGATATGCATTTCATCAAATGAATTATTCTTGAACCCTTTCAAGAATACTGTGCTTTCTCCGCAGATACTTGGAGATAAGGACAGGGAGATTGTATTATTCCACGTATAGTGACTTGGATGTTGAGATTTCATCTCAAATCCAGATCTTACAAACCTCCGATAGATGCTTGATTAAATCAAGACCGCAAATCTAATCTTCTCATTGAATCTGAATCTCATTCAGACCAATGTCCAAAACTTGGACTAAGATCGGATTGCTTTTCCACTGAAAGGAGTCACTAAAATCCAGACCTGTTTCATCACTCCCTCTGAATGGAAGCGTCATGGATATACAATCGTTTTATGATCACATCACCCTCAGGTATTCCCAATACCTATACATCTTACATATTGGAAGACCTATGATCAACCCGAAGATCAAGATCATTCTTTGAAAACCAACTCCGTTTTGTTTTGTTTTCGTGTGTAGTTCGAGATCGTTGCTCGGCTTTTTACCTACTATACTATATCATCTATATTTTACCTATATTCTACCTATTACTTAATAAAAAAATCTTGTGAAAAATAGCCCTTTGAAAATTAAATAAAAATTTGAAAAGATTAAAATCAAATAAAAAAATCAAAAATAAAAAATCAATAAAACTTGTATCTTTCCTTTGATTGATTTAAGAATAGATAAAAATAAATCACAAGAATATTTTCTCTTAAAAAATCAAAGTAATCTATTCTGCCTCCTTGAGTTCGACCCAGGCACACTCACCAGGTAAAATAAATAGTGTAGGTTTTTCTCTGAAAATTGAATTTGTTTGATCAACTGAGATCTCTTCGCGGCTTTTCTACACCGACAACTTCATCACATCAAAAGTCGCGATCTGATTTTAGCCGCATCAATGTGCATGTTTCCTTGGGTCATCTTTCAGAGGATTACAAGAAGTTTGTAGTGGGGTTGCTTGCTATTACTATCCCACGTACATATCATGAAGCACTTCAGGTTAACAAGTGGCGACTTGCAATGGAGAAGGAGATGGAAGCTCTTCGATTACGTGGTACATGGAGCATTGTTTCTGCCCTGCATGGTCCATCAATTGTGACTTGCAAATGGATATTTACAGTAAAACAAAGGGCTGACGGTAGTGTGGACCGCTATAAGGCAAGGCTCGTGGCCTGAGGGTTTACCCAATCCTATAGGGTGGACTATCAAGACACCTTCTCTCCAGTAGCAAGACACTTGACCCTCCGCATTCTTCTATCATCTTTACCAGCTTGATGTGAAGTATGCATCTCTATAGAGATCTACAGGAGGAAGTATATGTGCAATAGCCACCACGATTTGCTACTGAGGGGAAGTCTCAGAAGGTGTGCAAACTTCATAAGGTGATCTATGGCTTGAAGTAGAGTCTGAGAGCTTAGTACCATAAGCTATCGGAGTTGATAGAGCAACAAGTGTTTGTGCGGTCTAGTGCAGATCATTCTCTATTTGTTAAGAGGACACCAAGAGGTATGTTGGATATTCTTGTTTATGTGGATGATATTGTCATTACAGGAGATGACGAACATGGCATTCATGCTGCCTAGGGATTCCAAGCCCAACAGGTTGTGACTAAGGACCTTGGCTATCTTCGTTACTTCCTTGGGGTGGAGTTCGCCAGGAACAAGCGTAGTCTCATGATGACTCAGAGGAAGTTTATTATGGATATTCTTTCTGAGACAAGTATGACAGGATGCAAACCTGCTACTACTCCTCTGGATGCAAGTATGAGATAGTATGACGAGGACACTGAAGAAGTTGACAGAAGGAGATACAGAGAGCTTGTTGGGAAGCTCTTATACGCTATCATCACCAGGACATATATTGCATTTGTAGTAAGCAAAGTCAATCAGTTCATGGAGCAGCCCAGGAAGGTGCACATGGATGCCATTCATATGATCTTGAGATACTTGAAGAATTCACCTGGTTTGGGTCTTATATTCAGTAGGGGTACATCACTTGAGGTGACAGCATGCGTAGTGCATATTATGCAGGTTGTCCAAGAAATAGAAAGTCAACTTCTGGATTTGATATTTTCATCGGCAGTTGACTTGTTTCATAGAGAAGCAAGAAACAAACAATAGTGGCTAGATCAAGTGCAGAGTCTGAATACAGGGAGATGGCCCAGGTAAGTGCTGAAATGATGTGGGTTAGATCGGTGTTGACTGATCTTACTATTGATGTTCCTCTACCTATGCAGCTTGTATGTGATAATCAAACAGCTCTATTTATTGCTAATAATCCTTCCTTTCATGAACGGACAAAACATATAGAGGTGGATTGTCATTACACTAGAGACCGATCCAAAAAGGTATCATATCCACATCTCATGTGTCTACTGGAGATCAGACGACTGACATCTTCACCAAGGCACTTGCTAGAGGTCCCTCTCAGAGGTGTTGTTCCAAGCTAAGCATGATAGACATATATGCTCCAGCTTGAGGGGGAGTGTTGAGATAGTTGTATCTCTTAGTGCTTTTATGTTTTACATTTTCTTCATGTATCTATTGTGTAATTAAGCTAGGGCTTTTCTCCTATATAAGAGAGCCCTTGGGCCTCCGTTTATGCCATGAACTTATTTTCCCATAACATCTACAATACGAGGGATTTAATCCCTTCAAGTAGCTAGTCATGTTGAACTTTTTTTTGAAGAAATCATGTTGAACTTATAAAGAATAAAAAAATGGCGCTCTGGCCTATAGTCCGAAGAATGAAGAGGGCTCCTCCTTGTTTCTCATCTTCGAGAAAGACATAGGGGATAACTCATCATATTTCTCCAAGGTTCTCCCCATGAGGAGCATTGATAATGATTTTGGCTTTACTCACCAGAAGGCAATCCCATCATCATCATAGTAGTTCATCGGATATCCTTCCATCTTAGTTGTGTAGCCTTTCTCAAATGTATTCATACAATTATGCGGGCATGCTAATGATGCTCCGCATTTCCCTACCTTTTCACGTTGGTGTGTCTCCTCTGCCTGCTCTATGTCATGCCTAGCTGCAAAGGTGCAACCCTAGTCTACATCGCTCCTCATATTCAATTATCGGCCATGTTCCTCCAACTCTATCAGCTTTTATGCACGGATCTTGAACAATATGGTGCACTGTCGTTGCTATGGTCCATGCATGTGCTTGTATTGTGCACCTACGCCATACGTCTATGAAATTTTTGGAACTTGTGATCGAAAGAAAGTTCAGGCAAGTTTCCGAAGTAAAAGAAATGCAATTCAAATTCATGCTAGGTCGTTCAACTATTGAATCTATCCACTTATTGAGGAGAACAATAAAGATTTATGGAGCTATAAGTAAAAATCATCATATTATTTTATTGATAAGATTCTATCCCACAGGAGATATTGTGGAGAGATTTTGAAAAGAAACAATTACATCAAGACATTAATCTTATAAAGGATATGTATGATGGGGATACATCTTGTGTAAGGATCTATACTAGGAAGATTGACTATTTTGTCATCAACGTTGGTATTCATCAAGGTTAAGCTTTGAGTAATATCATAATATGCAGAGATGAGTAATTGGATCCCTCCAAGGTCGAATCAATTATCCCTCCAGGGTTCAATTACCACATCTTCATATTTTTATCTAACTTCACCCATTATTTCATACTAATTCTATTCAACTTGAAACCAACTTCATCGTGTACATATCACTAACCTTAATTCATGAAAAATCCTAAAAATTGCAACTTGTACATATGTGAAATAATCTCAAACCCTAATTTCAAGAAAGACGGAAACACTGATATCTTTCTCATACATTGTCCAAATGAACTCCATTCACTTCTGAATTAATGTACGTTCAAATATCTACAAATCAAGATGAAATTCAAAAGAATCGGAGTCTATTTGTAAAAATTGAGTTTCGGGACCTAACTACACATCGTACAAGTTGATTTTGACCTATCATTTCAACTGCATATTTTGCCCATTTTTATTATTTCCATTTCCATTTTTTTATTTGTTTCATTGTTTAATAAATGACAAAAATCAAAATCCAAAAAAAATCATAAAAGTAATAAAAATGTCATGTTCTGACTTAAGCTTACCCACTCAATCCACTTGTACGTAATTAACTCCTCCAATTTTTCCAACTTATTTGAAACCCATAAAAATTCCAAAAAAATTACATTTGAGTCTGTTGCATCATTTAATAGCATGTTTGATTTTTTCATGCATTTATTTATCATGATAAAATCAAATAAAAATTTCCAAGCTAAAAACTAATATTTTATATGCATAGAATATCACAAAAAATTTGCATATCTTGCATTCTTCATTCCATTTGCATCTCAGTTCTTCATGGACATTGTAGATCACAATTAGATGCATATTTTTCATTTTAATCAATTTTCCATCCGGATCCACTATCTATTTTTAATTGATTTATTTCTGCATTTTAAGTCATGGACAATGCATGGTCAACAGTCAAGCGTGACATGGCGTGCATTCACTGGGCCACTTGCCCCCTAGTTAACCATCCCCACTTCCTTTCTCTCTCATCACGTGTGTCGCATGCGACGTCACCTCGGCCTACCTCACTTGCTTTGCACATGACTCCCATCAGCCACCACCTCACGTGTTCTGCACGTAAGATCTTCTTCCTCGCTATGACCTTGCCTCCTCCTGTACCCATCTCACACCTCCACCGAGCACCGCCCTCACCACCTTCCCTCTCCTGTTGCATCTCTGGCCGACCAACCAATCTCTTCTTATCCTCGATGATCCGATGCTCCTCCCTATCTCATCCCTCTATCCTTTTGAAGGATATGGTGAGATCCTTAAGTGCATCACGGAAGCGTGAGGATCGCATCGTATGCGATCGAGAGCGACTAGTCGTACTAGTGCTCGATGCAGCGGAAATTAAAATTTTTTCATGCGATGAAATCACATGATCCAAGAACACTTCTCGGATCATTTCATCTAAACCACAAAAAAGTAATAGGATTACCTCTTGAAGTGTGGGTGCGATCGAGTCTCTAAACGAAGAGACCTCCTATCTCAAGTCCGATCCGACGGAGGAGATGCTTGCGAGCATGGGGATGAATCGCGTACTTCTTGCAATCCATGTTGATGATCAGGGCGGCAGATCTCCTGATCTCGACACACAAGATCCAATGTCTTCTTCACGAATGAGGCTCACCGAAGGAGACGGAGATCCACGAGCAAAGGGTCGGGCAGCATAACGACGATGATGCGGTGATGGAGACTCTCTCTAGGGCATCCATGGTGGACGACCATGAGAGGAAGAGAGAGGGCTGACGAGTAGAGAGAAAGAGATAGAGAGAGACTTATGTTCTCTTGTGTGTAAAGAAGAGCAATGGGGTGTCTCTCCTTTTATAATATTTTGGGATCCATGGATCTCAATCCATGGGCAACACAAATCCAATGGCCCTCATTGCTTTGTGTTTTTTTTAATGGCTAAGATTTGTGTTGGTAAAAACCAACAACAATTAATTTAATTTATATTAAATCTATATTGATAAATCAGTATAAATCAATCCCAAATTGAATCAATCAAGCATGGAGATTATGGAATGAAGATTGCCTCCTTCCATAATATTGGATTTGGTGGCAATCTCATGCAATCTCATGAGATTACATTATTCCATGGAAATCTCCAAGATTTACAACAACACTTGTTGTAAATTATTCTACAAAAATAATTCATAATTATTTTGTGAATATTGCAATCTTGCCATTGGAAAATTGTGAATCACATTCACAACTCAAAATAAAATGTGAATTACATTTTCAATTAATTGTCCAATGTGAATCCAATTCACATCAACATTTAATTAACAAATGTAAAATATAAATAGCTCTCTCTTATATATTATAAATCAGATTTATAATATATATGACTAATATGGATGTTGCTATCCACATTATTCATATCCATGATAATTTAATCATCTTGGATCTCTTTTCTCTTATTCTCAAATAACATGAATCACATTCACATTATTCACATCTTTTATAAATAAATCATATTTAATTATCTTAGATAACTCTCTTTTCAATATGAATCAAATTCATATTATTCATGATAATTAAATCACATTTAATTATCAATTTTCTCAATGCTCGGATACACATATCAACAATGAAATTATCCATGAATTCTTTCAAGGATAATGCGCTTTCTCCGCGAATACTTGAAGATAAGGACAAGGCGATTGTATTTTTCTACGTATAGTGACTTGGATATTGAGATCATATCTCAAATCCAGATTGCGGGCCTCCCATAGATGCTTGATTAAATTAAGATCACAAATCTAATCTTCTCATTGCATCTGAATCACACTCAGATCAATGTCCAACATTTGGACCAAGATAAGATTACTTCTCTACTGAGAGGAG
Source organism: Ottelia alismoides (assembly GCA_037367405.1). Classification (NCBI taxonomy): domain Eukaryota; kingdom Viridiplantae; phylum Streptophyta; class Magnoliopsida; order Alismatales; family Hydrocharitaceae; genus Ottelia; species Ottelia alismoides. Next base: position 1,223,913 of record JAZKJV010002860.1, on the reverse strand, counting down.
TCACTAAAATCCAGACCCGTTTTATCACTCCCTAGGAATGGAAGCATCATGGTTATACAATCGTTTATGTTCACATCACCCTCAAGTATTCCCAATACCTGTACATCATGCATACTGGAAGACCCAGAATAAACCTGAAGTATTAGATCAACTCTATACTGCCTACTTCATGGTTTTACCAGTAAGTTTCTCATTCGTTCATTGGGAGTTGGTATCGATCATATACTTTCCAAAAGCATATATCATATCCAGGTCTTGATCATATACTTTCCAAAAGTATATATCAAACCTACAAATTTAGTTAAGCTTCCAAAGCGAGACGACTGTGCATGGAATTTGATTCTTCCCAATATCTCATGAGTGAGCTCATGTCTTCCGGTTCAGTAAATGAATCTGTATGATCCCTTTAAGAGATCGCATTACTCATATGCCCTTATATGCACACCAGCGCGACGGTGTATAGACCTTGGTTAGGTCATCAACCTATTGGTCTACCAAATGTACATACTCGGACATATAGTAACACATCTATCTCCGATCAGAGGATGCGTGCCTGTATCGTGACAGCATACGATATAGGACTTTGGTTATCTCGATCTCGTTAAGTCAACTCTTTGACCTAACTAATATGACACCGCTGAATCTCTATTCCTATGCAGAGGACCTGCATCAAGAGGTCGGTCAGATTTCAGCCTAATTGAGAAAGGATTTCCATCTCCTACTCAGGCTGGAGATCTTCTCTTAACAATCATTTGACGGAGCTTGATGAGTCCTCAATCTAACTCATTAGATATTCATCCAAGCACCAGCCTCTATGATTCAATAATTGAATCATCAACTGTATGATCATTAAGATGGCCGCGGTACATAACCCTAATTGTACTAAGGGACCTATTATGCAAATTATTCATTCTTCATTTCAGATCAGGGAATGATATTCGCAATAACATTTATCGCATAATGGTTCGCCGTGGGCTCGCATGTCCAACAATCTCCCACTAGCCCAAAGAGCCATTAATGGGCTAATCATTTAAACCCGCACTCATGTGACAATAATTGGCTATTTAGAAAATAGCTAGGTAAGCTGATCATTCACTCTGTTCCCAAGAGACTATGCCAAGTCCTTTTACGGCACTTGCATATCTCCTAGTAACAATGCTCTCATCTAATGCGAATGTTGCATCTTATGCAACGAATACTCAATCTTGTTAAAGCTATTATAGTATCCTTGACACTATAGCTTAATAATTGTTATAACTAGTTATTCCATAATCCTTATCAGAATACCCTTATTCTTGGAGATCTCTATCTCCAAAGGTATCCAAAGTTAAGACCTTTTAGATCACTATCTATATAGTCTTAATTTCTTGAAGATAAGACTTAGAGATCACTATCTCTAAAGTCCTGTCATCTTTGAAGATATTGTGATTACTGCAATCAAGTGTTTATCTCCATAGTTGGATTAATAACAGTTTACTACTCCCACTGCATGGCAAACATCTCGCTTTTATACACATCTAGCATACACTCATCTTCTTCTGACTGATGCGCAAGTGCAAGTAGTTCTAGCATTCACTTCCTCAACTCTTTGAGGTGCTATCCCTTTAGATAGGTGATGAATCCACGATTCATCATCTTAATATCTTGATCTTAGCAAAATCCCTGAGTAAAATCCCAAATAAATGTCCATAAAATCAATAAATTAACAAAATAACTCTTGTAAATAAAACACACTAATTATTGTATATTAGATTGTACAAAATAAATTAACAATAAAAAGCCGCAAAATCAAGGGAGTTTCTCACCTATAAATAGCCCAAAACATCATGTATTTTTAAGAATTCCATTTCAACTCCTTTTTGGCTAATTTTTTCTCCAAAGTGTTCATATCAATGTATATAAAAATACAAAAATACAAAACAAATTTTACTTCAAATAAATGCTCCTAGATCCCAAAGAGAAAAAGCCGTAAAGACCAACTTTCAAGCCAAATTCCCGCTCCGTATGAACTCCAAATTCACGAAACTCACTTTTAAAGTTCAAGTTAGAAAATTATCTATCCAACGGAAGTGGTTTCATTAAAATCGGAGCTCATTTGTAAAAGTTGGGTTTTGGGACCTAGATGTACATTGTATATTATGTATATATTCATTCCTTCTTCATTTTTTATTTTATCTTTTCTAATTACTAAAAATACAAAAATATCATGATTGTGTTGTATTTTAATTGTAGTATTTTATTGCATTTTTCCATTGTAAATAGCTACTATTAAAAAGATAAAAAAATATAAAATAGAAAAGCAAACAAAAAAATTGTTCATGTTGTATATCTTCTTTTGTAAATTCTCCACTCTTTTTGTATCTTTATTTTTATTGTATTTTAGTAGCCTACATTATTTATTTATTTATTTTCTATTCTCTACAATAACTACTCTTCTACCACCAACCTCCCATTCAACTCCGCCATTTTTAATAACCTCCATTCCACTCCATATTCTTCATCCAACTTCCCATTCAACTCCACCAATAATACAACTTCCCATTCAACACCACCACCATTCTAACATCCCTTCTTCTTCTCTTTATATTCATCTCCTCATTCACATTTTTCCCCATCCACCATTCTTATAGAATAAGGAGAGAGCTTGGAGTGTTTTATTGGTGACAGCTGTGAAGCATCGTCCTCAAGCGACGACCTCCTTCAGGTGAGATCCGCGGAGCTCCGCTTCGTGTCACGAGTTCCCCGTCGAGCTCGCGTAGCTTCTCCGATTTTTATTTCGCCAATCGGATCGAGGCGACAACAGGAGTCCAGCGTAGCTGCTCCGCCAATTCGGCGAGGATTCAGGTAAGTATTTTCTCTCAGATCCATTGTTGGTTTATTTTATCTAACATCAAATTACACCATTATCACCATTCAATTATTCACTTTGTCATTGACGAATCCGTATATTGCGCTTTTAAGAAGTTGTTTTTATCGTGTTGTGCGTTGTAGGCGGTAATCGGAAACGGTCAAGAAAATACCACAAATGATTTATTCAATTTTTAATATCGTGGTTTTATGTTTATTTTACTTGGGCAAGTCCCAAGGTCGATCACAAGGAGGCAAAGGAACAACCTAGAATTAAGTCTATCAAATTTCGTGTTCGGTTTTCGAGGCGGTCTTTTTTTGGAATTTTTTTTCAATGCAATAAAGGATGTAAAATGCAAATTTGGCCTTGGTTTAGGGATTAAAATGTAAATTTCAATCAAATGATGTCCGAAAAATATGAAACTTGGCCACAAAGTAAATTATAATGAAATGGATGTACTGTAATTTTTTTGGAATTTTTGGATGCAATATGAAATTTTTTATGGATTTTTAAATGCAAACAAAATGATTTTTAATATTTAATTTTAATAAATATCAAACCTACTTATTTTCGAGAATCAAAATTATCTGAGATCTATCACTAGGTGACGGATCTCAGAAAAATCCTAAACCTCGAAAATGTGGGGTTTAATACCTACTAAAAATTAAATATTAAAAGATGCAAAATGATTTTTACAGGACAAAATATATATGCAAATGCAAATCTTTTTGGGCACAATGTTAAGAATAATTAACTCTACAAGATGTGGTTTTTCGAGAATTTTTAGAGCAACGGTTAATTACTTATCAATTTCAGAGCAGAAAATGAGTAAAATAAGCAATTTTCCACAAAATAATTATTTATTAATTAACCATCCGTCACAAAAATACCCACAACATGTCAAAGCGTAGAGGATCAATTAATCAACATCATGCAATTTTTGGATTAAGAAAATACTGTAGATAAGATGTTCAAAACACAATGAGAATGCAGGGGTACAGATGCAAATAAATAAATAAAACATAAAAGCAGAGGGGGGGCTTTTGTGTAATTACCAATAACGCTTGAGTATATCTGCAAAATCACCAATGGGTCACGTGCCCAGCACGTGACTTTGGTTGGGGGGCTGGAGTGCAAATAAGGGAAATCGCCGGGGGGTTCTTCGTAATTTGCCCAGGGATCACGTGCCACGCACGTGACCTGGAAGATGGCTTGCTGGAGACGTTCCCCCACGCACGTGCGAGGGGCGTGCGGGGGGCCTCGGGCTTTGGGCCCGGCCGGCGACGAGGTGGAGGCTCCTCTGGTGGCTGCTAAAGGCGGTGGTGCTGTGGCCGACAAACGGCCTCCGGCGAAGGTCGCAGTCGGCCTCCCTGCGGTGCCGAGGACGGCGGAGCAGGGCCGGGACTGCGGTGGATATCGATGAAGGTCGGCGAAGCGTGCGTTAATGGCGATGGCGGCGTCGACGAGGCGGAGCAGGTGGAGTTGACGGTGATGCACGGCTGAGGCGTAGAATGATGATCTGCGGAGGAGATCGGTGGTGGAGTCCAAGTTGCTAGAGATCGTCGTTGCAGAGTCGGTGGCAGCGTTTGGAGGTGAAGTCGATGAAGCGTCGTTGAAGAATGGTGATCGGAGAGGGAGCTTGTCGATGAAGATGGAGTCGGTGGAGATATAGTCGGTGAAGCGTCGTTGGCGGTGTAGAACGAGTTGGCGGAGGAGAAGTCAAGGCGGAAGGTGGACGACGCACAGGCGCCGTCCGATCAATTTTGATCGAACGGTGCCCGTCGCGCCACGTGGCAGGTGATGGGGGAGAGGCGGAGGCGCGTGCGTCGCACGTGCCTGGGGAGGCACGTGCGACGCACGTGCTTCGTATTTTATTTTATTTTATATTTATTTTTTATATTTATTATTTTTTTTTAATATTATTTTTTTTATATAAAACGCAGATATAATATTACCAAAAATAGCTGACACGTGGCGGCACCAGGTGCTGCCACGTGTCAGCACCAGAAAATTCGAGACTAAAAGCTTTTGTAAATTCGATAAAAAATAGTAAACAACCTCGGATCGAAAAAGTTTCTTCACGAAAGTTGCTCGTCTCGATGAGCTCTACAACTTTCATGAAGACATCAAAAATCGATCATTTGCACAAAGTGAATTTTTGGGGTATCCTATGTAAATAGAATACCTTGATTTTTGGGTTTTATAATTTTTATGTCATTTTTAAACACGATAAAAATCCGGAAAAATTACGGTAAAATCAAAGACATATTAATCTAATTTTTTTGGATTTTTATTGATTAAGAAAATATATACATAAAATACAAGGTCGAAAACCGCGAAAATATACAATGTACAAAAGAGGCCCAAAACCCAACTTTCACATATGAGCTCCGATTCACTTGAACTTGGTCTTGTTTTGAAGGTAATTGAATGCACATTAGTTCAAAAGTGAGTAGGATTAAATCGGACACTGGATGGAGAAGATATGTGGCTTTTAGTCCGAAAATCCTAAAATTAGGGTTTGGGTTTTTGGTCCACTTATTTGGGTTAGTTATTTTTTTGTATTTTTCTTTTATTCTTGTTAGTGATATGTACACAGTGGGAGTGGTTTTGAGTCATTCGGAGTTAGCATGAATGGGTTAAAAATCCGGGAAGTTAGGCTTATTTACAGGTCATTTTGGCTTGGATTTTTGGCTTCTTATTTTGTGCAGATTTTTGTGCTAAAATGCAATTCTTATGAAATCGTGCATGAATGCTAATTATGCAAAATAGATGCAAGAATGCTGTTGATTTTGAGGGATTTGAGCTTAATAAATGAGATTTAGAGTGATGAATACGAGATTCATCAGTCATCACATCACCACCGTCTTCATTTTCTTCCCCATTTACCTCCATCATTGTTCCCCTTTTTTTACATTTATTCTCTGTTTTAAAAAATATATATATTAAAAAAATTAAAAAAAAACTAATCACAAAAAAACATCACAGTAAAAAAAACACAAAAAAATAAAAAAAAGTTACAGGTGACGGCTGCCGCCCCTCTTCTTCCATGGGCAGGCGGCGCCACCCGCCACCTACACGCCAACAGCAGCCCGCGCCCCTGCGGGTGCCCACCTCCAGCCACAGCCGCCGCGATAGGCCACCTCCTCCAGTCGCGGCCACCCGCGCGAGCCCCCCCTGCCTGCGCGCGCCCCGCGCCGCCCCTCACACCGCCGCAGCCCACCTGGCCTCCCCTCTCCGCGACCAGCGCTCCAGCTCCCCGCGTCACCCTCTTCGCCCTCACGCCGCCGCCTGCGCACCCGCCGATCCCCGTGCGCGGCTGCGCGTGGCTCCCCTCCTCCGGCGGCCGCCAACCCCGTGCCCCCTTTTGGGTTCATCTCATCGGGCCCAGGGAAGAAGAAGAGCCCTCATTTTCCTTTTTTCTATTAGTAAAAATTGTATTTGTTATTTCGCATGTTTTCATAATTACAATTGAGTCCCTATTTGTGGTTTGTGTTGACTTTTCAATTTCTGTTTTGCACGAACACCCCTATGTTTGCACTTTAATTTGGACTCATTTTTGCATCTTTTTATTCAGTAAAAAATATGTTGATGTTGAGCAACTAATTGTCTACCATCAGAATATTTACTTGATTTTTTATGGTATTTGGGTAATTAATTAAAATTGTCCAACTGAAATTCTACATATTTTACCCAATCAGTGCTATTAAAATCACATCTAACTCACGGTTGCTCCAAAAATTCCACAAAAAGTTTACAAGATGCCTTGAAATGTGATTAAGTTATAGTCCAAATTTCATCTAAAATGGAGTTGTCTTGTGCCTGGAATAATTTGTAGAGTGAATTTAGTGTTTGATTTTTAATTAAAACCATGTACATCTTTTTTGCGAAATTTCAAGTCTCCTGTATTCTACATCTAAATATCTTTCTGAGATAATTCGCACTCTAATTAATTTGACAATGTGGATTTATTAGAAATTATTTACTCACTGTCACTCTATTTTCACTAAGAAATCCATAAAAAATTCATAACTTATCAAAAACCCCAAAAATATTACTGTAGCTTCCTTGCATCATGTTTATGTTCCAGTAAATTTTTCATGATTTTTACTTACTGTTTGTGTGATAAATTGCGAAAAAAACCCATAAAAAGTGTGCATTTTTAGTTATTGCATTTTAACCCCTAAAATTCTAAAAAAAATGTGTTTTGTGCTCACCACTGGATTAGAATTCTAGGAAAAATATAATTTGGCTAAATTGAACTATTTTGACATTAAAATTAATTTGGCCTTGTTGTGGATTTCTTAGTGTCGTAATTCAACCGCATCTTGCATTGGCATTTCTTTTTGCATCAAAAAATCTAAAAAAATACCGCTTGGAAATCTAAAATCTTCATTTTCAAATTAAAACCAAGTTGTTCCTTTGCCTCCCTGTATTCGACCCCGGACGTGCCCGGGATATAAATTAAGCCGAGACACTCTTCACGGAGATTCTTCTCTCGGTTCTGACCGAATCGCTAAGTACACGTACTACAACGTACACGAATTAAATATCGTATTTAGCGACTCGTCAGATGGCGCCGTTGCCGGGGAGGCAAACGGCTTAGGGACTAATTTTAAAATTTGGACTTAGATTTTCACTTACTCGGGTAGTCTGACCCCCGAGCCCACTTGTATTTAATCCATTTTCCTTGCAATTATTTCTCTTCATATTTTTGTATATATTTTATTTCTATATCTCTAATATAAATCTCATTTTCCTTGCGAGGGCCCGGTGGACTTGGAGTACATCGGAGGTCGACGGACACGACGCACGCCGACTACTGAAGAGCTTGGAGAATTTATTTATTTCGAGAGAGCTATTGTAAATTGTTGTAATTATTTAGGTAGTTGCTCATTTATAGCGGCTCTTGTTTGAGAGCTCGCGTGTGTAAAAAAAACTTGGACATTATTTGTGGTGTGTCGAGACCTGTTTCACTCTCCGATGAGGGTGGGGCTCGACTTGAGTGGCGAACTTAAGGATTAGGCACACGGTAGTTTAGCGATCAAATTTGTTTGTGCCCATCGTAATTTAGGCCACACATATCTTAGAAGATTCACTTATCTGATAAGATTCATAATGAGACGCACATAGACACGTGCTACTTAGCTCAAAATTAAATCAATTCTTCCCCGCTAATAGTATATTGTTTAGGTGCGGTTTTCTCGATCTGCATGCATTTAGTGTAATATTTACAAATTCTGTTATGCATAACGCATGAAGAGTGTTGGGATTCACTGTAAGTATACCTTCTTCTGAGCATGCATCATAGTTTCTCGTTTGCATTCTGATTTCCGATTCCCCTCTTGTGTTATAACTTAAGGTTAAAAGGAAATTGGGACTGAACGGTAGACGTGCTTGTGTGTTCACCTAAATTTCAAGTGATAACCTAACTCTAAAATTGGGACTGAATTGAGCAGGTCGATCTAAAAAAAATTGGAATAAAAACAACCCATGTTCTCGGGTGCATAAAGCCCTCATTGTTTGTTTTACTTGCAAGTGAGAGAGAGACGACCCTAGGATAGAGAGAAGTCTGGATTTCTTACTTACTATTGGTTCTTTATTTTCAGGCGACACTAGTCGTAAGAACCGGGTCAGTCTGTAGGAAAATACGGGCACCTAACAGCTCGTTAATCTTTCCAAGATTGTATTCTCACCAACTAAAATTGACAAGATAATTCGGCCGAACTCTTATGGTCATCATGTGTTGAGTTGGTGAAATTGAGGGTTTGAATTGCATTTGTATTGTGTGAGTTTACTCCGTACATTTACGTGCACCGTAGAACTAGCACTTCATTGGAATATCGTGTTCTAATCGGTTCTTTTTGACATCGAAGATGACTGATTAGGGGGATAATTATTCGGACTTTGCGAATCTCCCGTTGAACCCTCTAAGAAGTATGTCTTCACAAGTCCATGCACAACATGGACCAACCTGGACTCATGACCCTCTTGAGCCCAGGATCACCCACTCTCGGGATGGTTACTCTCATACCATTCCCTTTCTCTCTTCCCACCTCACCGAGGAAGACCTTCGCCTCGATGAGAATATCTAGATTCATAAGTCCTCTTCTAATCAAGCACACCTTGCTGATTCAGGACCTGAAGAAGACACAAGAAAAATGCCTCCAAAGAAGAAAGAAGAGGAAGAAGAGAACAATGAAGACCCAATGAAAATGATACTTGCCAGATTAGCTGCATCTGAGCAGCAACAAGCACTTCTCAGAGCTCAGTTAGGACAGTTGAATGTTGGGGTCCAACCACCAATGGATGTGGCGTATAACCCCGGACAATATCAAATTTGGAACTACTTGAGTCCGATCGAGCCCGAGGTTGATTTTGAATTGAAACCGCATTTTCTGAACCTGTTGCCACACTTTGATGGGAATGCTTCTGAGGAACCATATGCATTCCTAAGGGACTTTGAGCTCATCTGCGCTAACCTCAAACATCAAAATGTTAGCCATGATTATATTAGGTTCAAAGCCCTTCCATTTGCCTTGGGTGGCAAAGCTGATTACTGGGTAAAGAATCCTAAGATCGCCGACACCACATATGCCCAGTTCGAGGACCTGTTTTTGAAGAAGTTCTACCCTTTGAGTAGAACTAACATGATGAGGACGCGCATTACGAGTTTTTCCCAATTACCCCATGAAGCTTTTTGTGATGCTTGGGAAATATTCAAGGACATCCTGCAGAAGTGTCCCCGTCATGGACTAGATGATAACATCTTGGTCCAATTATTTTTCACAGGTCTCAACCCTGAGATGTAGGGTTTAGTGAGCGCTGCCTGTGGAGGGAGCTAACATCTCGAGGAGCGGATACCGTCTGGAGGGTATTCGAGCAGATGGCTGGAACTAGCCGCTCACAAATGGCCAGCAGGGCCTATACACCATCCCCCAGTTCACTCTCACTTGGAGGGGGAAATCAGCTGTAGTTGATCTCTCTCAGGATGTGATCCCTAGCATGGGACTCCTTTCTGACAAGCTTACTGTAGTAGAGAGGATCGACAGGAGGATTGATGAGTTAGACCGGAGCGTCTCCAAGATCCCTAAATAAATGGAGGAGTTGATTGATAGGGTATCTAAGATAAAGATACATGCCATGACTGCACCCTCTGCTCCCGTATACCGAGTTCACCATGTTCAGGAGCATTTGGTGTCAAGGCAACCCCAGTCGCGGGAGCAGGACCAATCCTACACCCACTCTTTCCAGCAGCCACCTCCATTAGCAGAGACAGTCCAAGAGACTCTCCTATAGAATCCAACATGCCCTAAGAATGACCGCACTGACATCACGTTGGTAGGTGGATCGAGTTTCTTGATCACCTCCACCTTGGCAGGGTCAACCTCCATTCCCCTTTTGGAGATGACATGCCCCAACACGATACCCTCCGTCACCATAAAGTGACTCTTCTCCCAGGAGAGTACCAGATTCACCTCTCTACACCTCGTGAGGACTCGGTCCAAGTGCGCTAAACATGTATCAAAAGAATCACCATGGACCGAGAAGTCATCCATGAACACTTCCAGGAAATCTCCCACCATCTCGGCAAATATGGCTATCATGCACCTCTGAAATGTGCCCGGGGCATTGCAAAGCCCGAATGGCATGCGCCTGAAAGCATAAGTACCGAATGGACATGTGAATGTGGTCTTTTCCTGGTCCTCAGGGGCTATGGCCACCTGGTTGTAGCCTGAGTACCCATCAAGAAAACAGAAGAACTCTTTCCCTGCGAGTCTCTCCAAGATCTGATCAATAAAAGGCAAGGGAAAGTGATCTTTCTTGGTCGCAATATTCAGGCGCCTGTAGTCGACATAGACACGCCACGACGTAGGTACTCGTGTGGCGATCTCTACCCCCTCCTCGTTAGTGACCATCTGAATTCCCGACTTCTTCGGGACAACATGAAGTGGGGCCACTTACTTGGAGTCAGAAATAGGGTATATAAACCCTGCTTTGCACCATTTCTCAATCTCTTTCTTCACCACTTCCCGTAGATTGGGGTTAAGTCTCCTCTGGAATTCACGGGAAGGTCTCACATTATCCTCAGTAAAAATGTGGTGCGAGCAGAGAGCGGGGTTGATGCCCACGAGATCCGAAACTGTCCAGCCTATTGCTTTGTGGTTCCTCTCTAAGACCTCTAACAACCTAGACTCATGTTCTAAAGTCAAGTCTGAGCTAATGATGATAGGATATCTCTCTTTGGGTCCCGCAAGAAAGGCATACTTAAGTGTAGGAGGTAGTGATTTCAGTTCTGGCAATGTGGTATCATCAAGCAGATCTGGCTGAACTGAATCTGAATCTGGTTCTGTGCTGCATGAAGGTGGGCTAAGCTGAGTAGTACTCGCCACCAAATCAGAAGTATCAGGAGTCGGATCGTCAAAAGTATCCAAACAATCGGCAAAAGCCACGTCCGACTCGTCATCTATGTCCCATGATTGTTCCGAAGAGGATGGAACTGACAGATCCGAATGGATTTCTAAGTCATCATGAGAATAGGTTGATGCATCTCTAGCAAGATCAGACAACGACTGGCAAACTGCATCATGCACTATATCCTCTCCAGATGAAGGGTCTCGCTCTGTCCTGAAGGAATCTGTCCCCAAATCCCAACTGTGCTAATCAAACTGCAGTCTACCTCTGAAGATGAGTACTCTGTGCTACTCTCTGAATCGGGTCGCTGACACTTGGTTTGCTTCATCTCAAGGTTCACTTCTCCGCTTGGAGAACGGAACTTCATCATTCCCGTACCATAATCGAAAGCTGCGCCTGCGGTCCTAAGGAAGGGTCGCCCAAGAATGATCTGAGATTCTCTCCAATGATTGGGGGTCTCCATGTCCAAGACTATGAAATCAACTTGATAGTTCTGCCCCTCAATCGAGATAACTACGTTCTTCACTTCTCCCTTAGGTCTCTTCACTGAACGATCTGCAAATTGGAGTAAAGCTCTAGATTTGCGAAGTGGTCCCAACTCCAATTTCTGATATAATGCTAAGGGAAGTAAGTTAATCGAAGAACCGTTATCTAGGAGTGTGCGTGCAAACGCAATGTCGTCAATACGACTCTCCACATAGTGAGCACCCATGTCTCTCTTTTTCCTTGGCAAAGACTGATTCTTGAGACAATAGGTTGTGGCTACCGATAAGACATGTATCTTTATATTTTGCTTATCTTTCTTCCTGCTAACCCTTGTAGGTGTGCATCTCACCTTAAGGTTTTTTGGAAGGCAGGATGTTTAGCCACATATTCATCAAATGGCACCTTCACAATGATGTTTTCTTTACAAAACCGTGCCATATCGGGGTCATCTTTCTGAATCTTTTTGATGCGCTTTCCTGTCGTAAGAGCACGGGGGAAAGGGATTGAAGCTAGGGAAACAGAGGATGAAGAATCTGAATCATGAACTGAAAGATCATTCTTTGCATTAATGGAAACAGAGTTCTTCATACAAGAATCCTTTTGATGCAAATGGACTCAAAATCTAAACTATCTACTACAGGTTGTGGAATAGAAGCTGGAGTGGTATCCGCCACAACCGGAGATGCAAGGTCCTCCGTAGACTCAGAAGAATATCCATGCTGACGATGCTGCATACATGCTCTCCTGCTCCTCTCGGCTCCCTGAGTGGAAATCCTCGAATGGTGATGATGGGGCTCCAAAATGTGATGCCTCTCCTCCTCGTCCTCTGAAGACTCCTCAGGTAGAGCTTCAGAGATGCCCCTTCTCGTATCCCTCGCCCGGTAAGGTACGGTCACTGTCCTTCCGCTCCTGAGTGACATGTGGTTAGCCTCGTCACACGAAAGAATCTCATGTTCAGATCTAGGAGATACTGAATAGTATACCTGACCAAAGTGCTGCTGAGAACTAGAACGGTTCAGGCTATTGGGGTTAGCCTGAACTTGGGCTGGGATAGAGGTAGAGGGTGCAGTCTGCTCGTCTCGCCATATGGATAGGCAGTTGACATCCACCCGTAAGTCATGAATCTCGTTACTGTAGGAACGTAGCTCATCGAGTATCTGCTGCTGTATATCCACGGGACTAGACGAAGAAGGAAGTGGATAAGATTGGTAAGAAGAACGGGAAGACTGGCCCTGCTGGCCAGAGTACTGCCTCTGCTGTTGCTGCTGGGGTTGCGGACCCTGCTGGCCCCCCTGGTAATGGCCCTGTCGGCCATACTGCTGCCTCTGCTGCTGGGGTGGCTGGAATCCAGGGCTCTGCTGTGAAGGAGGTGGTGCGGAGGTGAATGCGGTGTTGTGAAAGGTCGGGGGACACTGGTAGGTCTGTCGGTCTCCCGTACTTCCCTGCCTGGCAGGGTCCTGAGTATACCATACTCCATTCACCTCCCAAACCAGCTTAGGAATTAATTTAAAAATAACTAATTAAAACTAACACTTGTTTTGGGAGAGCAAAACCATCATTGTATGCTTGGCTAATTATGATTGTTGAGAGGTGAGGACGCATCCCTAGGATAGTACCCAAAACCTACTTTTGAGCCTTGCGTAATTGGATTTATATCTTGATTTATCACCTAATTAAAACTGAAAAGATAAACGGTCGGGATTTTATGACCATTACTATGTTGAGTAGGTGAAATCAGGGTTTGCTCTTGTGTGTGTTTGTTTTGTGTGTTATTCGGTGCACTTGCACGTTTTCTTCCTCGATCCGCTTCATTCTCCCATCTCCCTTCCAAGATGTCAGAATATTGGTCATCATATCCACGTCACTCTTCTTTGACCATATTTCGACCATCTCCACCTTCTCATTCATCTTCATACCTACGCCTCGACCGCGAAATCAGAACTCCGACTGATTTCTCCACTTCTTCGTTCTTCTCACCTACCCCACATTCTTATACCCATGACCCACAACCAACCTGTATTGACTCAACATATTCTCGTCCGCTTGCTGGAATCAAGGAACAAATCGAAGAGCAAGCGACTGCTGAGATGAATGATTGGCATAATCAGTTGACCCCACATACCTCACTTTCACCTCGAGTTGGAATAGAACAATGATTTCCATATACACATCCTGACTTAACCTTAGGGTACAACATGATCGACCAGACACACCAAATGGAGAGGCCTGCATCGTACGATCTTCCTGACTTGATTGACCTGAGTGATAGAGATCACATTGATCAACCTTCATATCACCCATTTGGAGAGCCGACATATACAGGGGATTGGACTTATGAGACCGATCTACAGACCTCCTGTTTACTGACTCCACCTTATGAGGCTCCGACCAACATTTGCCACACAGATGGGTCATACTCAACCCAACAGTACGCGCCTGAATCAAGATGTGTTGAGTATAAGATCCCAAGTTCTCAGCGGTATCCTCCAACTGAGCAGACTTCTCTCAAGATGTGTCATGAGAACTTAATGGAGGATGACATTTGTAGATTGATCAAGAGTCCAGGTAGAAATGTGGATCATGGATTTTGCGGATTGAATTTTAAAAACCTGGAAGACACCGGATTGACCACACATCATGTACAGCTGGAGTCCCTTCTATCTCCCTCTTCTACTAACCATTTTTCCTCCAAACCAGAGTCTGTACATTCTCCTAGTCCTCCTTCACCTATCAAAAAGACCCAAAAAATTGAAAACATGGAGAATAACATAAAAATTGAAAAAGGAAAAGATCTAAAAAAATTGGATCATGCGGTTAGGGAAGCATTGGATAGAAAGTTGATTTTTGAGCTTCCCTTGATAATGGCCATTGAACACTTTCCCGACCTTAAAAGATTTGTGAGAAGTAAATTGATGCCTAAAAGGTCGGGCAATAAGAGAACAAGGACTGAGATACATATAGTGTCTATGGCCACATCTTTGATGATAGGGAGAAAAATCAAGAGCCGTAGAGTAAAGCAGTTACCTAGATTTGATTGTGAAATCAAAGATACCACATTCACCCATGCAAGAATCGATGATGACTTACCGATTAATATCCTCCCGGCCTCCGTGTTTGCCAAGCTCAAACTCGGATCTGCCAAGAAGTCAAGAGAGATCATTCAGTTGGTAGATCGGACCATTAAACGGTCGAGAGGAACCATTTCAGTCATCGTCACTTTCCAAGGTGCTCTACTGGAGATAGACTTCACGATCATTGTCATTGAGCACCGAGGAGAGTTCACCCAGTCTCCATCATTCTTGGGAAGCCGTTCTTAGCCTTGGCTAAGGCAACTATAGATTGCGAGACTCGGGAGATCGATTTCTCTGCATTGGGAGCACTCCGACCTCACCCGATCTTTGAGGACACACGATATTCCAAGGTAACCCATAAAGTCGCAGACAGTCGTGACCTTCGAGAGACAGTCGAGTCCCGTCTCTCTACTACACCTGAGATACCGATTGTCCAGACAACCGTTGGTTCAGAGACTCCCTACACCTCCACACCACCCACTGCTTGCATTACCACCACCATGACACCTTCTCGAAAGGACTCACAACCAGAAGTTGTCCCTGAGTCGGACATGTTCATTACTGATTTCCTTGATTATTTAGATAATCCGACTCATGAGACAATCAATGCCAAGACAACTGAAAACACTATGCCTTACCAGAGACGTGTGCTGACCCTGTAGGAGTATTACAATGCATATGGTGACTCATATGATGATGAACCTCTAGTCAACACCTCACTACATCCATGACCTACACCGAAAGAGACAATTGGGACCAAATTGACCAATCTTGATAATTCGGTTGCTCCATCCTCTAGTCGGTCATCTGGTAAGAAGAAGACGGGTATTGATTCCTTGAGGTGTTCCCCCGAACTCCTTAAGACGTATCAATCTCCTCTTCCTCTTGATGCTTCAGGTTCTAGAAAACCGACTAAGAAGGTTACCTTCGATGTCACAGAGAAGGAACTTTCTGAGGAGTCCTCATCAGGTCCGGATGAGGTGATCTATATGAGTGAGCTCAGTTCAGCTATTCTGAAGCCATATCTGAGCAAGCAGCTGTGTGTCGACCCTCGTTGGACGTTCCCCACACCTCACTATTATTCCTCTACGAACGATTCTGACAGCGACACATATGTATACTACCCACCCCTCGCTCCCGCAAGAAGGTCCGTCACAAACCTTCTTGATCCTTGTATAGATTCACTCCACTTGTACATACTCCCTTATTTGTATATTCTCCAGATCACATCGGTTCTCACACTTACTCTTGTCCTACACTTAGGCTTACCAAGAGTCTAAGTATAGGGGGAGCCGATGCCCGTCATGTGTATATACTCATCCATTTCTCCTCAACCTCGTCCGCCCCATTTTTTCTCTTCTTCTACACTTAGGCTGTCCAGAGCCTAAGTATAGGAGGGGGGGGGAGAATCGACTTCTATATTGTTTATTATTTTAGCCATCCTACGCTTAGCACGAGCTATGACTTTTTCTCGCTTCTTGTGCCATGAGGACATAGCACATGCTAAGTATAGGGGGCGTGTATATATTACATATATACTTTACCCATAGCTCGTACTTTCACGTATTTTTGTATATATTATACAATAATTATGGGTGGGTTAAAAAACTTTTTCAAAAAAATCTCTAAAAAACTTTTCAAAAAAATGTTTTTTGTTCTCTTTCCTTATTTGCTCTAAAAAAATTTTCAAAAAAATGTCCTTTCTTATTTACCTATATTATTAAAAAAACACAGAAAAAAGATAAACCTTTTAAAAAACCTTTTCAAAGAAGAAAAAAAAAGCAAAGCAAAACTTTTTCTAAAAAAATCTTCTTTGCCTTTGTTTGTAAAAAAACACTTTAAAAAATTTTTTTCTCGAAATTTAAAAAAAATCACAAAAAAAAACTATCTAATAGGTTGGTTTGATCCCTGACACTTTCACATTCACACAAGACTAGTGATGTTCAAGAACACTTGATTTATGAGTTCTTGAGATTTTGAGTTAAACAGCCTTAGTCATTAGGGTCCTTGACTTAATTATTCACATTTCCCTAGTTTGAAAGATTTGTGTGCTATATTGCATGCTTAGTCTCTACCTTAAGAATATGATCAGCACCTCACATACACGACTGCAGTTATGATGAGATGAGTTGAAATTTCGCTTGAGGAGCTGGGATTGGGGATTTGAGTTTGGACTTGATTTAATGATGCTCGAGGATGGGATAAAATCAATGAAGGCTTCATGAAACCTGAGTGTCAGCATCTTTAGCCAGTATGAGAACATGGTTCTTGTACTATCTCTTGATATTTACCTATGTGCCAGGGTGTGATAAAATAAAAAATGTTGATCAGTGTGCGCCAACTCTTGGTAAAAGCAGTGGAGCTAGCCAAAAATACTACAAATCAATGAAATGTCAAAGAAAAGCTCTCATTCCGCAAAGTCAATTATCAAAAGAGCTTCCACCAAAGGCGAGTGCTCCCAACCATTTCAAAGTGTCCACTTGGACCACCGCTATTAGGACCAGGAGTCGGGCTTGCACCAAAAAAGGGCTCCGCATCGTAAATGCTACAAGTCTGGGTGTAGAAGGTATAATAGATACTCAAAAAAGGCACACCCCGATGTACTCCCAGGAAAACAAGTGCAGACGGCTCCAACTTCTCTTGACGGATGCACTGATCAACACCAAAAAAATGCGTTGAGTAATAAGGCACTCGAGAGGATCCTTCTTCCAATGAGAGGGAGAGAAGAAATGACACAATCCTATGCCCTCCATCAACTGGCCTTCCATCTACACTTTTAAGTCTGACAACTAAAGAGACGGTGGATTAGATGCAAGAAATGGTTTATTCCCTAGTGTTGAGGATCGGGTCCTTAAGAGACTCTCTTGGAATGGAACCTTGGGTGACGTTGTGACTCTACTCTTGTAATTGCAGTCAACACTTAAAGTCATATCCCTACTATATATGTATACAAAGAGAGTCTGATGATTAGGGAAATTGGATACCTTTTGACTAGAGCTTGGTTCAGCTTAGAATTTTAGGATTTCTAAAACCGAGAGTTCTTGAACGGATCAAGTCTTGAATTCACATGCACAGTCAGGGGTTAATCCAACTTATTCATTCTTTATTTGCTCGAGGACTAGCAAAGTTTAAGTATAGGGGGGTGATGAATCCACGATTCATCATCTTAATATCTTGATCTTAGCAAAATCCCTGAGTAAAATCCCAAATAAATGTCCATAAAATCAATAAATTAACAAAATAACTCTTGTAAATAAAACACACTAATTATTGTATATTAGATTGTATAAAATAAATTAACAATAAAAAGCCGCAAAATCAAGGGAGTTTCTCACCTGTAAATAGCCCAAAACTTCATGTATTTTTAAGAATTCCATTTCAACTCCTTTTTGGCTAATTATTTCTCCAAAGTGTTCATATCAATGTATATAAAAATACAAAAATACAAAACAAATTTTACTTCAAATAAATGCTCCTAGATCCCAAAGAGAAAAAGCCGTAAAGACCAACTTCCAAGCCAAATTCCCGCTCCGTATGAACTCCAAATTCACAAAATTCACTTTTAAAGTTCAAGTTAGAAAATTATCTATCCAAGGAAGTGGTTTCATTAAAATCGGAGCTCATTTGTAAAAGTTGGGTTTTGGGACCTAGATGTACATTGTATATTATGTATATATTCATTCCTTCTTCATTTTTATTGTATCTTTCATAATTACTAAAAATACAAAAATATCATGATTGTGTTGTATTTTAATTGTACTATTTTATTGTATTTTTTCCGTTGTAAATATCTCTTATTAAAAAGACAAAAAAAATACATATTAGAAAAGTAAAAAAATGTGTACATGGTGTTTTTGTCTTCTTTTGTAAATTCTCCACTATTTCTCTTCTCTTTTTTTATTTTATTGTATTTAAAGTAGCCAACTCTATTTATCTATTTATTTATTATTTAAATTCCATTCTCTACAATAAGCACCAATTCAACTCCATTATTCCACCATTTTTCCCAACTTCCCATTCAACTCCATTAATAATACAACTTCCCATTCAACTCCACCACTTTAATAACCTCTCATTCCATCATCTTTATATACATGTCATTCTCCTCATTTTTGCCTTTGATCCATCTTTATGTGAGGAGAGCCAAGTTCCCAGAGTTGAATCGGTGACAGCGACGCAACCGCGGTCGAGCAACGACGGCCCTCTCTCCGGTGTGATCCGTTGGCTTTTTGGCCAACATCGCAGCCGCAACCGCACGCTTCTCGAGCTCATCGCACGCCGGCGATTCGAGCGAAGACCGTGCTCACGAGAGCACATCATAGGCGATCGTCCATCTTAGGTAATTTTTCTTCTCATTTTATTATCTTGTCATTTTTGCAAATTTTTTTAGCACATCATTTCCCCTCACAAAAATCGATCATTTATTTATATTTTCATCCTCATCACCACTATCATATTTGGCATCTCCAAATCCATCTACCCCCTTGTCACCATTCTTGTTGTGTAAATATTTCCTGTTTAAAGAAAATTAAAAAAATAAAAAAAATAAAACAAAAAAGAGGTTCTGTCATTACCACCACCATCATCATCTTTGTGTTTATATTTCCTGTTTAAAGAAAATTAAAAAAATTAAAAATTTAAAACAAAAAATGTCCTTACAATAGTTTTTTTAATCAAAGTATTTAAAAAATAAAAAAAACAAAAAAAAAACATCCGCAGCAGCGGTGGGGGAGCACCCACCGCCACCGCCGCCGCCCCCTTCCTTCTTCAACAGAAGAGGCGGCGTCGCCTCCTCCCAGCCCACCACCGCCGCACGCCAGCGGCTCCGCCCCCCAGCCCTCCTCCGCGCGAAGGCGCGCGACCGACTCCTCCGACCGCCGACCGCCATCTCCGTTCGTCAGTGCCACCGCCGTTCTCCTCCGCCGCTCGCGCCTCCCACACCGCGTGCTCACGCCGCGCGCCAAGGCGGTGCCCCTCCGCCCTCGCCACCACCCGCGCGCGACCACCCACCGGCCGTCGACCGCCTCCCTCATTTTGGGTTCTCCTCACCTGGGAACCAAGGAAGAAGACGGAGGTGTGTAATTTTTTATCGTAAAAATTGCTTAGTTGTCCTGCGTAGTTTCTGTAATTACAAACAAGTCCTTGTTTATAGTTTGTATTGTTTAAGTTCATTTCAATTTTGCACAGAGACCCCTGTCTTTATAAATTAATTTGGACATCATTGTTGCATCATTTTACACAATAAAAGATATCATTATGTTGAGCAACTTATCCTCTGTCATGTGATTATTTATTTGTATTTTTGTGAGATATGGGTAATTAACTAAAATTGTTCAACTGAAATTTTGCATAGTTTACCCATTCTGGACTCTTAAAATTATATCTCACACATGGTTGCTCCAAAAAATCCACAAAAATTAAGAATGATGCCTTAAATGTGATAAAATTACTGTCCAAATTTCATCTAAAATGGAGATGTTTTGTGCCTGAAATAATTTGTAGAGTGAATTTAGTATTTGATTTTTAATTAAATCCCCAAATATCCTTTTTGCGAAATTTCAACTCTAATAGATTGCTCATCTAAATACCTTTCTTAGATAATTCGCACTCTTATTAATTTGACAATGTGGATTTATTAGAAATTATTTACTCACTGTCACTTTATTTTCACTAAAAAATCCATAAAAATTCATATATTGTCAAAAAAATCCAAAAATATTACTGTACTTTCTTGCATCATGTTTATGTTCCAGTAAAGTTTTCATGATTTTTACTTACTATTTGTGTGATAAATTGCGAAAAAAACCCATAAAAAGTGTGCATTTTTAGTTATTGTATTTTAACCCCTAAAATTCTAAAAAAAATGTGTTTTGTGTTCACCACTGGATTAGAATTCTAGGAAAAATATAATTTGGCTAAATTGAACTATTTTGACATTAAAATTAATTTGGCCTTGTTGTGGATTTCTCGGTGTCGTAATTCAACCGCATCTTGCATTGGCATTTCTTTTTGCATTAAAAAATCTAAAAAAATACCGCTTGGAAATCTAAAATCTTCATTTTCAAATTAAAACCAAGTTGTTCCTTTGCCTCCCTGTGTTCGACCCCGGACTTGCCCGGGATATAAATTAAGCCGAGAGACTCTTCACGGAGATTCTTCTCTTGGTTCTGACCGAATCGCTAAGTACACGTACTACAACGTACACGAATTAAATATCGTATTTAGCGACTCGTCAATAGGTCAGTACCATATCTTAAGGGATGGAAGCCTTTCTTGGAATATCCAAGAATGGAATATGTCCAAGGTGTACTACAAATATGACAGTCCCAATATCCTCTTCTCTTTGCTTCTGAACAACTTCAGAACTAAGATCTAAGAGATATCTTTGAAATCATATTTCAAGTTATGGAACAACCAGATTATAAAACACTTATTATTATCCTTATATCATTTTAAATGATTAGGATATTATCTACATTTAGCATGATGAACACAAAGGCACTCCCATTAAGCTTCATATGGTTCATCAAGATTCTATCTGAAATCATAACATTTATAATTTCATCAAATCTTATGTTTCAGCTACAAGAACCTTATTTGAGTCCATTGATGGATTTCTTTAGCTTGCACATCTTGCTTTCCTCAACCATGAAGCCCTATGGCTATTTCATGTGAATATCCTCAGAGAGGAATGCAATCTTGACTTCTTTCTCTTGAAGATCCATTTACACCTTTATAGGTCTTACCCATATAGGTGGATCCTCGAGGGTTCATATACAACACTTTTATATGAAGTCTACTTTAAACATTATTGCTAACATCCATCTTTCCATGTCATGATCCTCAGGAGCTTCATCACATAAAGTCCGATCATTGTCAGAGTTAAACGATACATGGAATACATCCTCAAACTCATTTGAAGAAGTATTAGTCTTTCATCATTAATTGTCCTTTTAGTTCCTGATTTTAGGAGCCTCATTATCTTCTCAAGATTGGATGAGTTCCTTTACTTCATTTTCATCTTGATTCTCAGGAGTGTCATCCTTTAAGAATCTTATTCTTAGAGATGAGATCTTTTAAGAATCTCAAGGTCATAAAGTAGGTATCCAATACCGTCCTTTATTTTCCTAATGAAGTAGCACTCTCTAGTGCTAGATTCCAGCTTGTATGCATGGAACCATATTAAGGATATATAATGTAGTCTTTACTACATATATACTTGGAAACTAAGAGGTAAATATGCTAAAATTCACCATGATAAGATCATGTCACACATTATCTAATTGTATCTCCCTATAACTCTATTGAGTTAGGGTGTATTAGGAGGATTGAGATAGAACTCCATAAGGTATTCTTTGAATTTATCTAATAGGTACTTGGTACCTAGATTAGATCAAATTCAATTTATCTTCCTTCAAACTTTGGTTCTAAACCAAAATAATGAAATCTTTGAACATTTCAAAGGTTTCTTAGGTGAAGAGAAGAAATCCCATATCATACATAATCATCAATAGATATCACATATTCATAATGTTTACTATGATATATATGATCCGCATACATCAATATGTATGAGATCCTGAATACCTTGACATCGTACACCATTCCCAAATAAGGGTGTATTGGACATTTTACTTTGAATATAATATTCATAAGTATGTAAGTTTTGAAATTTTAGAGATTCTAAAGTTTCATTCTTACTTGTCTATTGATCAAATCAACAGACAAACGTCTAAAGCTTGATGCCATATCATTGTCAAATGATCTTTATCGTCCTATTGATCTTAAGGTTTAATTTCAGTATTTAGAAATATTAATGAACCATTCATTAATTTTCTAATTTAGTAGAGTCCACTAGATTTTAGATTACCATCTGAAATATCTCCATCATAAACTTTTAAGATAGATTTATTACAGAATTCATGTTTATTTCCAACATTTAGAAACAAACAATGAGTGTATTCTTATATCTAGGTCATAGAGACATTCTCTAAGACTAAGGGCTCTCCCACTGAAATTAACAACTCTATCAATCCAACCGAGATTGTTGCAACAATTGCATCAATATCCATGTAGATAATTATAAACCTTAAGATCAAATTTTCCAGTCTTCTAAAACATATGCAACCTATTGCAAGTGTTGTTAGAAGATTGAGATACAATTATTAGACTTTATCTTATCAAATATGTAATTCAAAGTCAATGATTATATGTAGATTATTCTGATGTTCTATCTGAGTCCTTCACTAAGGATCCTAGATAATACATTGACTCATTGCAGTATTGGCATTCATCCAACTATCTGGATGCCATATGGAAGTCACAGAAGTAGGTCAACTCTTTGACTTTCCTTCTTACTCGGGTCCGACCCATGCTTCCACTGCGCTCCCTTCATCTATAAACAACCATTGCTTAAGACTAAGGATCTCTTACAATAAATTCAAAAGAATTCAATGTAAGAGCATTTCAACATGTATACATGCTTCATTAAATTCATACAATATGAATATTATGAAGCTTCACGAATGACTAGAGTATAGACAGTACAACGATGACACTCATCGTATCTACATCCATCTAAACTCTTGAAACATTGGTTCAGGTAGGTATTCAGATATTTTGAATACATCATCTCTTATAGAGCTACCATTCTGCATGATGCAGTGAACCATGTCATACATGATAAATGTCAAGAGCACATATGTATGCCAGAATATCTTCATTGACTTTATAAGGATTATTTGACAATTGCAATCATTATCGACATGTCACTTCCAAAGTACATCGGATGAGAGATCAAGACTATAGAGACATACAAACCCTAGGCTTGTAGTCCTATTATCTATTTAATTGGCATTCCTCATAATTATAAGGAAACTTGCACATTGCAACCACATACATTATGTGTCCAACTGCAAGTACAATATATGGATCATGAGTCCAATCCATGATATTTTACTAGTTATTATTGAGTATATTATTGAGTGGGTTTAATGAAGGATTATCTAAAATAAGAAATTTGCATAAATATATAAATATATATTTTACTTTGATTTAGGAATTTTCATATCAAAGTTGTCTTGCCTTGTCAAC
>JAZKJV010002859.1:0-62334 GCA_037367405.1 Ottelia alismoides | reverse complement strand
TAGGATCGGTGCTGCGGGAGTGCAGCCATGCACAGCGCGCGCGCTCCAACTGGCCCTTGCAGGGTTTCCCTCGTCCCCAAGCCGCTGGCTACAACTGCTTGTCCGGCGCTGCCGCACTCCCACAATACCCTGCGTGCATCTAAACTGCCTGCACACACATGCCTGCATGTGACTTGCACATGCATACCTGCATGAGCGTACAGTTGCTGTCCACACGCCGCTGCATCACCTTCCACAAACTGGTGGCTGGCTTGCCGTTGGAAGATGCAGCAAACAGGCCGCCATCAACGCCAGGATGCGCGATGGGGCCGATGGGAACATCTACCCGGCCCTGCGCACATAAGGCAAGGTGGCCGCAGCAGTGCAGGTGGTAGGCGCGGGCCTGACACATACGAATGCCTTCGCCATGCTCTCAATCCAACGCATTATGCAGAAGCACTGGCAGGGTGACACACATGTCATGATGACAAGAGCACCTTCTTGCACTTGCCGTGAGGCTTGGCTGGTGACATGCATCGGCGATGACTCATGTGAAAAAGGAGGCCTCGACTTACAGCGTTCTCGTGGACTATGCCTTGCACGAGAGCCCGATAGACCTTCCGCAGCTGCGGCGCTGCATTTTGCGCTGGCACTGCATGCCCTGCCGCTGTGTTCCTTTCTGCTGGTGCCTGCTGGCCTGTCAGTCCTGCTGCTGCTGCATCACCCGCTGCACTGGCTGCCGCCGCTGCCTCTGCATACGCAGCAGCATTCAGCGTCTTGTCCGACATGAGCTCTGTTAGTATTCTCCTTGCCTCTTGCGTGCGCGCACACAGCAACAGCCCAGAAGTTCCCGCCCCAGGCGGTGAACAGGCGCTGGCACTGCGCTAGCTGTTCCGCTGCCACCTTTAGCACTGTGACGGCTGGAGCTGTCATCGCATGGCTGTTGCGCATTGTAGTGCTGCTGCAGGAGGGATAGGACTGTCCGTTGATGGAAGAGGGCGGCTGGCAGCACCTGAAGGCCTGATGGCTTAGCTAAGGCAACCTGCAAGCATGACACACATGCAGGTCAGCAGGCCAGACAAGTCACAGTCTCTGGAGTTACAGCGTGGGACATGTTGTTGTTGTTGTTGTTGTTACACGCCTTTGGGGCAGCGGTCGCGCCTGCATTATCACTCATGCACCCTATTGCACCGGCATGTGGCCTGACGGTCAGTACTGACCGATAGCCCATGGAAACTATGGAAACAGCAGCTCAAAGCAAAACTGGCATCCAAAAAGATTGTAGTGTGGATGGGAACATAATCCCAAATGTAGTGATCAAAGCACTGTGTGACATGCAAAAACATGCACGCAGAAAACTTGAGCGGGAAAACTGTCACAGATGATGTTTTGTGCACATGATGCATTGTGCTTGATGAGTACCATGATGTGGGAAACACAGATGAATACGTCGGTGACGCATGTGTCCATAAGCGTGCATGTGCGGCTGACCATGCAAACTGACAAACAAAAATGTAACTTGGTTTGCAAGCACATACATACAACACCATTACTATTGCGGTATGATGCCCATGTGGTGCTGGTCATGCAGCATGGCAGTTCACAAACAGTGATACGATTCACCTTCATACTGTTTGCGGCCCGGCCACAATCAAGAACAGCTGGGGCATGAACCGCATGCAAGCCTTTCAATATCCTGCCCATGCACAACACAGCCCTCACCATGTGCTCATCTTCGTACAACACGTCGATGTGGCGCGGTGCATCAGGCTCAGCCCATGGTAGGCGTGTGTATGCAAGGAGGTCACCAACCCTGCATGGCACACCGGGGGGCATGCATAGCCGGTGCATGACCAACACACATACGTGTGTGTGCACGTACCCATGCTCTGGCATGAACCAGGATGTGGTTCACGATGTGCATGGTGGTACATGCACATGGTGAAAATGCACGCAAAGACCGTGCATGCACGACACTTTGCACACATGTCAGGCCTGCTTGCTCGTTCCCATGTTTCCAATCGCGGTTGCTTCATGGGTGCCCGTTCCGGCAATGGGCTTGCCTGATCAGGTAGTCGGTTGATAGTTGCCGTTGCCCATTTACACAGACTTGTCCCTCCAAAATGCGGCGCCTCCACCTTCATTATGCAGGATAACAAACACTTCACACTGGTTTGATTCAAACCGTTAGCTGCCCCGGCAGTTCTATTAGGCCACGTCAAGGTGCCAGCAAAGCAACTCAGTTCCACTTACTCAGCGGGCGTCCCAGATGCTGGGTGCCTGGTGGTATAGAACGTGAGCAAAGTCCCGGAATTTCGGGCATCCTTGGCCTTGATCTGATCGCAGTACGTGTACCCATCATTCAGGTCAGGCCAGTTTGAAGCTTTTATGCGCATACTGTGCCTGTCTGGGCATGTTGCACTTGTGATCTATGCGTAAACTGAGCTTGAAGTACGATACTGCCGCACAACGACGGCTTTGCGACTTTGCAGCCAAACGCGCTAGTGCGTACAGGCTAAACGTACATGCACCCCGCCCCAATTGTTGTGTGTGTTGGAGAAGGATTCAAACTCTGTTTGCTCGTCCAGCATCATTGACTTGGTGCGCATCCAGCGGCGGTACCTTGTGAGTGCGGGCTGCGCTGCAACATTAGAGGTGAGAAGCAAGCGCAATCAGCCTGAAAACCTTACGTAGGACACATGCCTGCCGGCACTTTGCAAGGAACTGCAAGGTAACCCCTCGTTACCTTGGACCAGAAACTGTGCCTCGCACCACTACACCGTCAGCGGCAGGGGCGTGTGCGTTGGTGCAATTCGGTCCGCCGTTGATCCTGAAGGCTGTTTCAGCATGCACAACGCACTCCGTCGTCGTGTCACCGCAGCGAGCTGTCGGCAGTACGGTGTCGTCTCTCGGACACGAAGCCAGTTAATGCCACTGACTGAGGTGCAGCAATACATGTTGCTGAAGCATGATAGCAACGGAGTAGTGGTGCTGAAAGCACGGAATGGAGGCGCTGTTTGTAGGGGCCAACCCCTTCAGCCAGATTGTCTCCAGCTTGTGCAGCAGGTGAGCATGCCTACATGCTGCGATGAAGTCCAGCAGCAATAAGAAACCAACTGTCGCAGCGGATGGCATATGTTGTTCTGCAAACATCATCCGTCACCATAACCCATGTTCATTCCGTATGCAGGTGCCATCAACTGATGAGCAGGTACGTGCTCATCCTACGTCATCCACAGCGGCACCTTACTGTTGTGGATGCAAGTTGGTGTACGCGTGGGGATCTAAGGGCATCAGCTCATTTACATGGCGATATGTCCCCATTGACGATCACGTCTGCGCACAGAATCATGGGTCAGGTGCATGTCGGCGTTCATCCAATCCACCCGTGTTTCCACCTGCATGCATGCTGCACCATGCAGGAAGCAATCGGTACAGCAGCCTCGACGAGTTTGGAGGGGTGCAGCTGGAGCAACGAAGGTTGTTTACATCAGGAACAGCCTCATCGCATACAGCCCCTCAAGGCTAATCGCTACAAGCACAGGTGCAGTACCAGCGCATACATGTGCGTGCAATCACAGGTGCTATGATGCTAGTTTATTGCTTCACGGGCTGGTAGTAGTGCATCGTTGCATTAGTGATGGAGGCCCGCCCCTGCAGCGAAACCAACAGCCGCCCGCGCAAGTATCTGGTTGGAAGTGCTGGGTTGATATCAGCCATGTCATGAGGAAGTCAAGTGGGAGAATGCCAGCAGCAGCTATCTGTACACGGCCCCCCACCCTGTTGCACTTGCAGGTGGGCTGGCAGGTCGTGCGTGTGGGTGTGGCGCGCCTTCTGCGTAAAGTAGCAGCCCAGGCTGTGGCGATGGCGGCGTATGTTGTGTACCTGCTGGATTATGCACGTGACTACCGGCAAATCCCTGAGCGAGGGGTAGCCGGGTCCGAGCCAGCAGCACGGGGATCAGTCCCACGCGCAGTGCGCGGCCAGTCAGGCCATACAACCAAATGCCCATGCAGCGTGAGATGGCGCCCCTCCTTAATCCTTGACAGACCATTTCAACCTTGTGCCTGCTGGCCTGCGAGAATGCGTAGAGGTTTGCTGGTTTACTGTGTCATCAAGCTACTACATTGCCGCACCCTTGCCACCAGTGAACGTTACACAGCTTTTACAAGCAATGCGATACATCTCATCTTTCTGTTACGCATGCTTTCCTTCTGGACCAAGAGTGTTTGTGATTGGGCTGGCAGATTACATAATGCTGCTGCCGCTGTGATGTGTAGTGTCCGCTGGCCTCCACTCTGCATGTGCATGATTCTTGATGTGAATGGTACCAAGTACCCGGACGGAAGCGGGATACACAGGATGTCAATCAGTATAGTCTGCCACAGACGTTTGACGTTTGGCAATCTTGCGTTGCTCATGGCCAGAACCTCTGCAGCCTCGGCACCTGTTCAAAGGCCTTTCTCCCCTTCCTTCTTGTTCAAAAACACAACTGGCAGATGTGTGAAGCAACTTGAATTGCATTGGTACGTTGAACAGCATACATTGGCGCTTCAAGAAGCGCGTCCTGAACTTGGGCTATGTCTGAACGCTGGCGATTTCTTATTTGCGCGCCTGCGTGACTAATACCTTCGTCACGATATAAGATTAGCGGATCATTGCAGTACACCCTGAGCAGGACCCTGAGCAGGACAACTATATGCCATGCAGGACGCAGATGGGAGGGCAAGTTATGGCTTTATGGTACTTTGTTTGCATCCGCAGGGCCAAATTGTCAGTAGGCGTTGCTCCTCATAAGTTTTCGCCTCCAACAGTGCCATTTGTTGGAACACTCTGCAAGGCAGCGCAAATGCTTACGCCTTTCTGAAACTACAGTACACGGAGTATCGAGGCAACAGTATACGGAGCCTTGCCCAGTACCTGATCCTGCTTGGAGAGGGAGCACTGCCTGCGGAAACCCAGCAGTGGAGGACCAAGGGGATGGCACGGGCGCAACGACACGCGCAAAGTAAGGCCCCTACCATGAAATTGTCCCGTTCATAGTCATCACATGTTTTGGAACCACTGGGCGCTGTGCTGGGAGGACACTTGTGATCACGCTGCGGTGTGCATGCAAGCATGCAAACCAGGCCGTGCCCGACGCTTTCAACACCTTGCTTTACAGGATGCTGCCACAAACACTGGTGCTGGACCATGTGTCTCCAGCAACACGCCTGTTGGAAAAGCGGCGGCAGATGTTTGAGGTTCAGGAAGCATTAGAAGCTCAGAAGCAGGACTTCAACCGCAAGGAGGAAGTCTTCAAACGGAGAGAGGAAGCACTGAAGTTGAAAGACTTGGAGCTTCAGGAGTCCCTGATTAGGTTTAGCAAATTCCTCCAGGAGAACGACTCTAAACGCGCGCGTGCAGAAAGAAAGCTACCGACGAAATAAAGGCTAGGCAGCAGAAGGAGAAGGAGATCGAGTCATTAACACAGGTCCTGGACGACCTGCGGTCAGAAAAGGAACGCATTCATGAAGTGCTAGAGAAGAACATGAGGTAGGGGCTGTGACAGAGATTATGTGCAATCATAGGGGTGCATGGCGCAATCAATGTGCAACGCATGTGCCTGCTGCGAGGGGACAAGCTAACTGCAGAAATAGGGAATGCTCCATGAGGAACAGGGGAAGGCACCTTGTACACAGGATGCTGGATAAGGGTAAACTGACCATGGACATGGGCATGGATGCAGTGCACTGGCCATGTGCAGCTGGGGATGGGCAGTTCACAGCCCACAATAAAGGACCATGTGTGCCATGCGCCAAGGTTGACATCTCATCTGCCTAGGCTGGCCCTTGTTGCAGCTGGCTGCAATCGCAACGCGGGAGCTTCGGTCGCCCCTAGGGCACGCACATGCATGCGCGCCCACCACATGTGCCATGTATGTAGGTATATGCACCAGAAGCACCAGGCATTGACCCGATGGGACGTACTAATCACCATACACTGGCCCTGCACCCCGTGTGCTCATGATGTTCGCCAATGCTGCGACCCTCCAGGTACCAACACTACCTAGAGAGTGTGCTCGAGGAGGCGGATGAGTACCAGGAGGTAGCTGACTTGCTCATGCGCCATGCAACGCTGTCAGCTACCAACTCAGACCTCAAGGAGCACCAGCGCAAGTGCAGCGAGCTGGCGGAGAAGGTATGTGTTGTAGGAACCGGGGATGTGTGACGGTTAGAGGGTTACAGAGGAAGTGGGCGTTGGGACAAACGAGAACACACTGCCTGACTGCCACATTGTTGCTGAGTGGAATCGGGAATGCTGCCTCATGGCTTGGTTATTGTCAATCCTGACATTGTTTGCATCATGCCAGTTTCCGGGGGCTGGAGCTGGGGCAGTGATGAAGTGCATGCAGCCACTTTGACAGTTTAGGGTTCCTGCAGTGCTTGCAAGTAGTGCAGTGGCCTGCATATCCAGCATGGTTGCGTCAGGCCCATCAGCAGTTCGCGATACCTCAGATGCATGAGGCGTGACCTCATACAAGATGGTAGCAGTGAAGAGGCAAGATCCACTTGCAGTCTCGACCCCCACCCCCCCTTCGTTCCTGTGCAGGTGCGCACAGAGCTGCAAATCTACGTCAAGCAAAAGACTGACGACATCCTAAACCTCAACAACCAGGTGAGCAGGCCGTACAAAGGGGTGTGCTGAGAGGTACTTGTTTACTCTGCTCGGGTAAGCTACTGCTCTTGTAAACTACAGTCACAACGCGGGGAAGGGGTAAGGATGGGCATGCCTGCAGGCGCATGCATGTAGCTGTCTGGGGTGCTGCCGCACTGTGCATGCAATGCAGATGGGCTGTCCCCGTGGGCCCCGACACAAGCATTCACTGTATTGCACTGGCTGCATTGATGCGGTGTACACCATAGAAGTCATCGCCGATACAGACAAGCGTCCTGGGCTTCTGCATTCCCCACAGATCGCAAAGCTGAAGACAGAGCTTGAAGGTTACGAGGCGGAGGCAATGATGCAGGAAGCTAAGAAGGACAGCAGCCTACAGGTGTGTATGCCTAAGTGTGCCTGGGAAGTGGGTTATGAAGACCCATGGGTCATCCAAGAGCTGTGTTGTACCTGGTGTGCATGTGCGCTAGTATGCATCGGCAGATAAGGCGGTGTGTTATCCGTTGTGCCTGGTTGTGCGCCGCACTGTAGCTGTAACAAATGTGCCCTGCCCATCTGGCCCCACCGGTCGCGAGCCAGAAGACATTGGAGTATGGGCAGGTGGTGCTGTCCACAGGCAACATCTTCCAGCGCTGTGCAGCCAAGTCCAACATCAAGCAGCCACCCGAAACCAACCCGCTGCACCAGCTTGAGTTGATAGGCAACTACGTTTCAGACCTGGGGGCCATCATCAAGCAGTTCAAGCTAGAGCAGTCGCGCAAGGCTGTAAAGGCAGAGGACTGAGCCCTGCTGTGAGGTCCTGTGGAGCAGCAGCCCCAAGCCGCTTGCAGCACCATGACATACTGCGCGTTGCATGGATGGAGCAGGGCGGCGGCATCGTCAAGGTTCAAGGAAGGCTGTTGCTTGTGTATGAGCATGGGGCCGTGCATATGCTCCATGCTGTGGCAAATGTGCAAAACACTTCGAGGACCCAGTGTGGATTGATGCAGGTTGGCCAGTCCTTTGGACGGGATAGGTAGGTAGTTACATAAGAGGCAAAGGATTCAGTGCAGGGCTCATCAGCTCCTAATTGGCTGGGTTGGGTAGGCTGTCCGCGTCTAGTGAACGTAGTTACACAATTGGGAGGGGGTAGACGTTAGAGATGATGGATAGACGCTTCATATGACATCCGATGCTTCAATGGCTTGAGTCTGTGCGGAGCAGCTGCCACGCAGTGCAGACGACCACATGAGCCTGCACACAGATCCTGTTCAAGCGCCCTATTGATCAGGGCTGCCACCGTCGCATGGATCAAGTTGCTATGTGGTGCTGCTCACATGCGCACCCGTCTGCCGTGTACACTGCTGCAGTAACATGCATCTTGCCTCAGCAGGCTGCATCGGACATCAACTGCAGTGTCCCATGCAATTGGTGATACGTATGCGCACTGATAGTTACATGAATGATTTGTGTTGGTCATGCGTAGGAGGTTCTGCATAACAGTCTGCTTGCATGAGCAGCTGCACCAACTGTCTGTAACTGATCGTTCGCTCTCACAACCCAAAGGCCTGGGGGATGGTAGACCATGCCATGGCTTTACACGACATGCGACCTTGAACGCATGTGCAATCACACATTCATAGGGGATGAGGTGATGCGGATGAGGCATGATGCACAGCTTGTCAGCTGCGCGCAGCTTGCATCTTGCTGATGGGCCATCGCGTCATAATGATCCCTCACAACAAGGCGTTGTGGCTCTCGGTTGCAACCAAGGCAGCAGCAGGGAAGAGTGGATGGGCGTCATAGTATTCAGCCGACAGGATTCACCACAGCGCCACAGTGTTTGCATACAGCAACACGCGAGTCTCATCGGACGCAGAACACGAGCGTCAATCATGCGTACTGCATGTGCAGCCACCAGCCGCCAGCTGGTGCAACTAGACTCTGTATGCGATTGGATGGTCGTGCAATAATGGTAACAGGGGTTTCTGATGATGATACAGACAGGGTACATGGAAAACACCAACACTGTACGGGTCTTGAGTGCATGAAAACAAGCTTAATGAGCAGCAACTGCAAAGCCCAGCAACACATGCATGGTTGCCGTTGAAGTGCTTTGCTGCAACTATACAAGTAATACAATAGGTAGTGTGTTTATGCTTGATACAAAGGAGGGCAGCCTAGCCCAGTACACCCGCCGTACCAGTGCAATCTCACAACCAGCTGTGCCGGCCAAGGGATCTACATGGCTCTGTGCCCATGCATGTGCCTGACCAGCATCCGTCCTGGCACGGATCCTAACAGCAGCTGTTGCAGGTTAGTCGGCACGAAGACGCTGGCAAATCCCCGCCGATGGGCTGTCTTGTTGCAAGCAGGGGTTGGGCTGACTTGCACTGGGCACGTCTCCATACCGGCACCGCGGCACCATGGCTGATGCTGCCATCAAAGCTGCAGCTCTTCCAGCACTGCTGCCAGTGCACTGGCATCCCCTCATGCAGAAGATGCTGCAGCTCTGTTGCCCCGAATGTGTTCTCCCCGCTGTACGTGATGTACAGGAAGCCGTCTTCATCCCGATGGTCCTCATAGATTGAGGACATTAGGGCAGCTGCAGGAAGCAGCATGGAAGGCTGATGCCGCATCATTCGAATGTCCCCCACCCCCACAGCCACGTTCTTTGGAGTAGCATAAGCATCCTGTGCATGCATGATGCCTTGCAAAGGTGCTGATGACAACTTCAACACCGATTTGTCACAGCACCTGCCTGTGCATGTTGTGCAGCGAGGGTACGTGCCATGCATGCAGCGACTCTGCATCTGACGGTTATGCAACAGGGTGATCAGCAGGCGATACAGGAACTGCTTGTGGCCACGCATGCAGCTCATGCATGCATGCTGGCGTGCAGTGCGCGTCAGCATGGTGCGCCATGCAACGCACTGCTGCTGTACAATGGGGGACGCGTGCAGGGCCCTTGCACACGCATGGAATCCTGTGCGCAAGAGCTCTGGCCCAAGGTTTTCATGGATCAGCAGCGAGTGCGGCAGGGCCTGCTCCGGACGTGGATTGTGGGGCCATGCACCCATGCATCGTACCTGTGGGCGGGAGCACGTTCTTTACAAAGATTGAAGATGGCCTTCTCAGGCGACAGCTTTATCCTCTTGCGGATTACATACACGAACTGTCCTACTGTAAGGTCTGAAGGGACTAGGTACCTGCACCGGAAAGATGAGTCCCTTTGCAGTTCAGTGAACCGTGAGCCCTGCCCGCTGACGCAGCGTGCGTGCCTGCATACGCAGGCCTTGCAGCCATGGCTGCATGAAGTTGTTGCAGACTACCTCTACTTCTTCTTGTCAATGTCTGGGATGTCACTCTTCTCGATTTTTCCACGATAACCTGCCAAAGGGTGAGTTTCAAGGCCAGCTCAGTGCAACTACCCAAGCATCTGGTCTCTGCCCTTGGACCACCAATATCTCAATCACGCATCACGCACCGGATGCGGTCTGGGTATTTCTCTTGATGCGGGCTGCCTCAGCCATGCGCTTATCTGCAGCAGTAAAAATGGCAGCGAGCGCAAAGGCCTGAGTACCAACACAGCCCAAGAGCCCTAGATTCTGCTGTGGCTTACAACGACGAACACTCGCTTCCACGCCGGCCTCTACACGCACCCAGTGAGTGCTCCTGCTTAAATGTCAAAGGCCGAGAAGTGACCATTCTTGCGGGTTCGCCTTGCAAGAGCTCTGGACCGGTGAAAGTGGGATAGTTTATCGCGCGTGGTTTGGTGCGTCGAAGATGTCGAAGACTTCTTAAGGCTTTGCAATGCAGTAACTAGAGTTCTTGCGTATGGACAATTAGCATTTGCTGCGGCACGTACTCGGGGCAGTATGCTGGCCTCTTGGTCCTGTTGAACCTACCTGGGCTGGTCAGCAGCTATAAGGCCCATGTCGCATTGCATCAGGAGATGTCGAGTCTTTGACTGCGCTAGGAGAAGATGTCGGTGTGTATTAAGGTGCGCCGAATCCGCAGGCTGTAGCAACAAGGGTGCCATGCAATGGCCATGGTTCGACACTACAAGAAGCCAGCACGCATGCCTTGGTAAGCCGTACCTCCGGCGGAGCATGTTGCATGGCCCCGCCTGGCTAAACCGACATTAAACCCCATGTATTTGCGTGCATTGATGTGCAATTACGCGTGATGTCCCCTCCAAGTCTCTGCCTCCTCCTGATAGGCAAAGCATGGATTAGGGTTTTGGGAGGTTGCAGTGGTTCTTGTGCTCGTTGGCCACTGCCATTGCCAATGGCATTGGCGAGGACAGCCTGCACACCGGCAACTTACAAGCTGATTGTCTATTGATTGAACGTGAATGATGCGGCGTGCACCCACACCGGTAATGTCGGGCGGCAGGAAACTACCGGAAACAGTGTCTGGACACCTCGACAGCTTCAAACACTCCTCATTCAGAACCTGACCGCTCTATGGCCTGCAGCCAAATGATTGACCATTAGATTCAAGTCCCACAGTTACCCAGTTTCAGCAGCACTAGTCACTTAATCTTGTTGAGCTCGTGGGGAATCTGCATTTTTTCGAGGACGCTGCACGAAGGGTCGCCGATGGCGGGCTTACCAGCTGATCTTATTGAGAAAGCAAGATAGAGCTTAATGAGACGGCCAGAGAGTCATGCATTAGGTGAGTATGCGGCCTTTGAGTGTGCAACCCCCCAGTGATGCGAATGCTCACAGCCAGTTTTACGTCCAGGCAACCAGCACAACCTCTGCGACTCATGAAGGCCGGAGGCCGGCGTAGGCAATCAGCTACCATGCATGTTGTATTTCAGGACTGGCTGAGCTACATGCATACTATACTGCACATCCTGACGAGCGCCCTTCAGGTGCGAGTCGGCAAGAGGGTTTCGGGTCAACCCGAGTCCTGTTTTGGGACCTCCACATACGGCCCAATTTGGAGGAACAATCATGTAGATAAGGATGTGTGCTGGTTGCACGTCTTTGGTAGTGCATTGCAGGACGCACCCCCGATGCATACGAGGAAAGACTCCTGCCATGTTGCGGCTGAGGACTGCAGGGACGACGACCCCCTACCTGTTGATGTTCCTGCGCCATGGAAAGTTTGATGTGGGCAAGGCACGTGCACGCATCGCGGCTGTGGAGAAGTGGCTCAGGACTGCAAAGGAGGAGGTCGGAGATGTGAGTGCACTGGGGTGTTTGGTTGGTGCTGACGCGCAGGCCACAACATGCACTTGCATACAAAGTGAATGACATATTTGGTGCATGCTCCGAGCATGAACATTAGCAGTACATCAGGCGCCGCCTGGAAAGCCTCTTGTTCCCGATCCCATGCAGCCCCTCCTGCACGCACACCCAACGCCCGTCAGCAATCGCCAATGCCAAGGTGCACGCCCTGCGTGGAGAGATGTTCCGTGATCTTTACAGCCAAGGCTTTCTTAGGCCTGCTGGGAGACCGCAGGTGTGTGGTTGTATTGGGTCTCTGGCTCATCGTGTAGTCCGCTGCACTGACGCTTCTGGGCCCATTCCCCCAGCCAAGTAAGTCCCGCATGGTCTCTGGCAATGTGTCATGCTGAGAGCACCACCCTGCCGTGCATACGGACAGCCAGCGTGCGCGTAAGTACTTGCCATGATTACGGGCAAGCGTGGATGCTCTTGTGGGCGCAGGACCAACGACGGCGCAGTCATCACCTTGATGATCCCTCGACACATGGAGCCGCTAAAAGACCCCAGTATACTGCTCAAATGGAATGCGTGGACGCTTACGCGTGCAGTGTACAACCCATACATACAGGTCCGCTTTGTCCAAGAGCAAAGGCGGGTATGCCGCAGGGGACACACCACATTCCGGGCTCAAAACGTGTGCAGGTGTCGTGCTGGCAGTGGTCATACTTGAATTCGCTGGGTATTGAGAAGGACATTACAGATCTGTGTGTCCTGATGCTGGTGCCATGCAGGTGGAAGGTCAGATCATCCTGGAGTCCCTTCAAGGACTACAGCTTTCTGCACGCTGTGCGCTTCCAGCAGGTCCGTTTAATACACAGGTGACCAGTTGATGGCCCCACAGCGCGTGAGCTCTCGAGTTGATGGATGACTCGGCAAAGGTCGGGTGCATGGTTGCTCATGGACAATGCTGGTGCGCATGCCTTTGGCATGTGTACTGCACTTGTCATGCCCCAGCCTGGGCTCACATTCCTGGGTCCCCCTTCCCACCTGCTGCTGGGGACGCATCGAGCAGCATTACGCCGCACATACCTACTCCAGCCTCTGCCACTGCAACAAACCTTCTTGGTCGTGCTGCAGGTCCCTGGTTCCATTATGAAGAAGAACTTCAAGTTTGCACAGGGTGGGTGCTGCCAACATGTGCATGCTTGGTTGATGTACATGTAAAGCCCTGCGCCTGCCCTGGTGTCCCGCCACAGCTGATCATGCATACGTGGGAGTGCCATAGGGTGGTTGCAGGCACATGAACACACGAGCACCAAACATTGTATCAGTCCATTGCATTCCTGGCGACGGTGTGCTAGCATCCGCGCCATGTAGGTACGGTCTATGCCCAGTGCACCTGTGCCACTGCCTGCCATGATGTGTGTACTCGACAGGAGTGCATGCCTTTCCGCATGAAAGGGCATGTGGCTGGTCTACCAGCCCAAGTGGGATTGGGTTCCTGTTTGCCCTCGTCAAGTGGGTATGAGTCGCAGTACGCTTCAGTGGCTAGAATCTGCCGCGACGGCGCGGTGGTACAGTGCCCTGCATGTTTGTCATCAATTACAAATGCATACGAGCGTGCTTCCGCTGCCTGTTCAAGCTACCTGTGACTCATCAATGCAACTTCGTCCTGTCCACCGCCACCAAAACAGCATCATCCATGCAGTTAGTGACCGTGGTCCAAGTGCAGCACACACACTCCCGTATGAACCCCCTTGGGAGTTTTCCGAGAACCTCGTTGCTGGACCTGTTTCTGTCACCCGGCCTTGACAGGCCTTCTCAGCACAAAGTTGCGACGGAGAGTGCGCATGTTTGGTGACAATCTCCAAGAGCTGCACAAGGTGTGGAACACATTGTGGCAAGCTGCATACTCCTTTGTTTACGATCCCAATTCCTGCAGCGTCGAATGCGCAAAGGATTGTGTCACAACGATGCAGGCAAGCACATCGTGCACAGTGTATAGGATGAAGACCAAATCCTCAGGGCTTGTACTGTTTTCCTGTGAATGGGACGCTGCTGGTGTGCTGCAATTGCTGTGCTTTTGCAGGCCATTGATCCGGCCCTTCTACCGGCAGAGTTTGGCGGCACTAAACCCCGACAGCGGCCAGGCTTGGTTTGAGGAGCAGCTGAGGCTCGAGGCCGAGGAGCTGGGCATAGCAGCAGCAGGAGGTGCAGCAAAGGCCCTTGCTGGTGTGCAAGGAGGGGCAAAGACGGCTTCCTGCGCGTGCAATGACACCCGGCGTGGAAGGAGCAACAGCTGATGGCGAAGCATTTGCAGCAGGAAGTGGGGCACTGGAAGGCCACATGGAAGGTTTGCAGCTGGACGAGCCCTGCACCGGGCACGACAAGCGTGGAGGCAACCGCTGCTTCGGGTGCAGGTGCATGGAAGGGCAAGGAGCCCCGAATCCCTGATTGGCAACCAAATGGCACAATGATGATTCATTTTTGGGACCCGGCCCCAAAAATGGCCGTTGAGATATATGACGAGTGGGTGAATGGATTGGGCCCCATAACAGCTATTTGCCGTCATTATATGCATTGTTAACACAGGACGGTCTGCTATGTGTACTGCTCAGCCAGGACGTTGTATACTGTTACGATAGGCGTAGCAACTTCTGCTGTGCATACTGCTCGTGCAGGACATTGGACACTATTGTGACAGGCTGCTGCCACTATCCGCATCTGTCCTGAACTAAGCTTTTTGGAATCATGCTGGCCCATCATGAGCACGAATGTGCACCCAATCCACATCGGCGCTTGTTGTTGCCGACATGCAGCTTGACAGACGGTGCCGCATGGTGATCAACCATTTGAGCATATCCTGGGCACGTTTTTCTGTCTTTCTCGGCATGCACTGCTGCTGCTTTTTCTCCTTACACTGCTGCGTAATGGTGTATATGCGTTCTAGTTGCGTGCAGTATGTTCTTCCATGCAACACCCAGTTGCATGCATCGGTCCTTCATTGTACTGGGCATTCTCATGCATTGCATGCATCGCTGATCCTTCCGGCCACGCAGCCCCACCCAAACCACAGTGAGACGGGGAGGTCAACCAAGTTATAGTTGCGTATTGTGCTGCATGCTGAGCTACAACAGTACATGGAGTAATGCGTCTTTTGCCTCGTAAACAAACTACCACACGCTGCCCTTGACGTTTCCTACAGCAACAGCCGGACAAAGCTTCCACACACATGCCCCTGGTGCTGCCTTTTAACCAGCTGGGTGTGAGGCGAACTGCCTGCACGAGGTGTGTGAACCTGCACGCAGCCGTCCCCTCATTTGCTTTACTTGGGGCAACTGCGGACTGTGCTAAACTGCATCCTTGATTGCGCCATAGTCGCTTCATTGTGGTTGTGAAGGTTGCACACATAGTCATGCACTGGTATGGGTTGCATGCAGACCGTTTCCGGCCTTTGTATCAGCGCACGTTCGTCTTTACCGCCGCCTTGTGCAAGCCGTGCCCAACGGGATGGTAGCCTCACCAAACCAAGTGAACCTGCTGGTAGTATCCAGCAAGGACTCG
Organism: Ottelia alismoides; assembly: GCA_037367405.1. Lineage (NCBI taxonomy): Eukaryota > Viridiplantae > Streptophyta > Magnoliopsida > Alismatales > Hydrocharitaceae > Ottelia > Ottelia alismoides. Next base: position 46,975 of record JAZKJV010002859.1, on the reverse strand, counting down.
CCAGAGCTTGGGATCCTGCAGCGCCTGCCTTCCAGCGTAAACGTCGTAGCCATTGGGCGCAGCCTAGAGGACTTCTCATCACTATCAGAATCAGATTGGACGGGCGTGAACGTGTTGCTGAACTGTGGCGTAGGGAAGAATGCGGCAAAGCGGGATGATATCCAGGTGCTTCATGGGCGTCCAGTGGCATGAAATGCAGCGTTCCCACGATCATGGCACCACTTGGCCATGCATGCAGCTGCATGCGTAACGTGACTATGCTACATTTATGCATTTGTGCAGTCACGACAACACGCCCAGCCTGTTGTCTTGACCAGGGAGTTGCCTGTCACAGACGTGCCGTGTCATCCATGCAGCATCCTTGGCAACTCCATGCGAGGTCCACCTCATAGGCTGTACCTGCTTGTCTACCCTCCCACTCACCCACCCGACCCTCCCCCAACCCAGCAATATGGTGCCTTCCACCCCATCCCACCCTACTGCACCCCATCCCTTGCACCTACAGGCCTTATGGCCCCAAGCTGCCAAACCTGAAGTGGATGCATTCAGCCAGCGCAGGCCTGAGCATTTGCTGTTCCCTGCGCTGGTGGACGGCCCGGTGGTGCTGACTAAATGCCAAGGGCGTGTACAGCCACAGCCTTGCAGAGTATTGCATGACGGCATGCAACTGGTTTGCAAAGGATGTGCCGCGGCTCATGCGGCAACAGGTGAGCTAGGGTGAAGATTGAGACCCCACGAGGGCATGGAAGCCAGGAGCTGATGCCTATCGTGGTGTGATTCACACCCATCAGGCCCACGGGGGCATCCCTTGCGACATTGTGTTTGGCCACAACCTATCCCATAAACGCCATGCAGCAAGATGCAATTCAGCATGCCTGCTGTCTGCATGGGAGCTTCAGTTTCAGGCCTATCCACATCTTGGTCAAGGTCTTCGCCATGTATGTCTGCTTTGCGACAGGCCGCCTGTGATTGGGAACCCTACGATGTAGAAGAGTTGCGTGGGAGGACCTTGGGCATCGTTGGGTACGAAAGGCATCAGCTGCCGCTTATAGCACGGCCCTAAAAGTGGGGACCCTATGCATAGCACAATCAGAGTCATGTGCTGAGCACGACGATCAATGGTTGGGTAGGCCTGCGCCCAGGCCACGGGATTGCAGCAGTTCCTGCGCTGCAAGCCCGACACATGGCCAGGTACACTACTGTCTATTGCAAAACAGGTAGCCCTGCCCTATGCTGAAGGAAACCTACTGCTTGTTTTGATGCAGGTATGGCGACATTGGGCAGGCATGTGGGCGCCTTGCTAAGGCCTTTCGCATGCGTGTCATAGCGCTGCGGAGGAGGGTCACGCTGTCGGAAGAAGAGAAGGCTGCTGGTGTGGTGGGGAGTGGGGCAGTGTTCTGGGCCTTTGCACACTTTCAAGTACCGCAGACTCAGTACGAGTGCTTCCCCGCTGGGCTGGCCATGCGGGTTTGTTATGCACTGGATATGCCCCATGAAAACGGCCCCATTGCGGCTTAAGGACTGTGCCGTACTGCCAACTGGCCAGGCACCTGGCAGCACAATGTCCCAACCCTGCCTTCCATGTGTGGGCTTCGCTGTGCTCCTACAGGACCGGATCTATCCTCCCCGAGCAGTTGCATGAGCTGCTGGCAGCTAGCGACTATGTAGCGATGGCAACGCCGCACACCCCCGCGACAGACAAGATGATGAATGCAGCAGCGTTGCCATCTATGAAGCAGACAGCTGTTTTTGTCAATCTGGGGCGTGGCAAATGTGTTGATGAGGAGGCCCTGGTGGCAGGTGGGTGCTTGCATGTGCACATGCATGGACGTATTGAGATTGGATGCCTGGCAGATACGTGAGTGCCATCCAACAGACACAGGCGACACTTGTGCACGCATGTGTGCTTGTATGCTATACGGCACGACACAAGGGTTTGGTGACACCCAACTCCTGGATGTATATGCTATCAGGACATATACTCGTCGCAATAAGTTTGTGTTACCCAACAGCAGGTGGGTATGCCGCATTACCTGAGCCTGCACCACTGCCTCTTCTGTCCGGCATTCCTCTAACCTCCTTGCAGCCCTGCAAGCCGGGAAGCTGCGTGGTGCAGCGCTTGACGTGTTTGCCACAGAACCCCTGCCAGCCAGCAGTCCGCTGTGGAGCATGCCAAATGTGCTCATCAGCCCTCATTGTGCAGACCGGTAGGCACTGAATGCTTGGGGCAAAGCATGTGCAGCAAGCCAGCCGGAGCCTGCAGTCATGGATGCTAGAAAGGAAGAACATGTGCAGGCTGTGTGCATGCATCATGCATGTATGTAGGTGTGCACCTTAGTGAACAGATACGACCATACTTGTGTGTGTATGTGTATGCGTGGCATGGGGAATGACGCAATTCACATGGGTGTTCAAACCAAGGTGCTTCTAGGTACCTAGCAGCTGGGTAGATGCGGCGGACACATGTCAACGGGCAGGCTTCTTAAGGCTACACGCCTATGCACCCAGCTAGCAGAACACAGCGCCCTGCCTATGGTGCTTTCCTAGCATACCACAGCTGCCGATGCCATGCCTGCCCGGCATGTGTTTGTGGTTTGTGCAATGTTACGCCATGCAGGACCAAGGACTTCCAGTTTGAGAGCTTGGCCTTCTTTGTCGAAAACATGGGCCGATTCATTGAGGGGCAGCCTTTGGCCAATATCTGTGACAAAAAGGCAGGCTATTGAACAGGTGACGAGTGAGGTTAGGCTTGTGTGCTCCGGAGCACTGCGGCAAAGCACAGCCCGTGACTGGAATTCGATGCATGCCAGCCCAATGGCATTAGGTGCACGATGATGAATGGGGGTTTGCGCATGAGTTGCCTAGGACCCTCATGTTGCACAATGGGGCGCCATGCCGTCTGCTGATGCAGAGAGACGGTACGGTAGTCAGGGACAGGCCTCCACCGGCACAAACAAGCTGTTGGGGAATGCATTGAAGAGCTTTGCATGTGGTCATGCAGCGTGGCAGGATTGTAATAATGGACAGCCTGATGGCATTTGCCAACGTTGCTTGTGGCTCACGACTGTATGTCTATCGCACTCCGCACCGTGGTCGTTGTAGTCATAGGTGTAGCTATTCGATGGTGCATGGCGTTGTGGCGGGACACTTGATGCGGCATGCCATCTGCTGTCGTGTGTCTACATGCTGGTGTCCATGCGCATGGAAACGCAGGATGATTTGTTAAGGCGTTGCTCCCATTTCATTCACGCAGCTGATCTGTGTGCCACTGCACATGGTTGCCTGACTGAGCGTCGGCCGATTGAGGCTCATGAAATGCATGCGATGTATGTGTGACTGACTTTCCTTCCGCTTGTCTCACATGTATCATTATGCATACAATTGGGCATGTTCTTGTCGCGAGGTTGCTGGAGCAACGAAATGAATGTGTGACTGCCATGTTCCTTGTTGTCATCTAGTGATTGTCGTTACGGTACGGTATCGAAGTGTTCATTCAGTGTTCATTCGTGCTTCTGCAAAGGCAATTACGGGTCCTGGGTCTTTAGGAAACACGTAGTAGCTTACCTCGCAGTTTAACGCAGACCTTGGCTATGCCGCCTGCCTAGCGCTTTGTTGCTGCAGCAGTTCAAAGGGCCTGAACACCAACCATGGCTGTTCTGTTGGATACGCTTGGCGACGATGCTCCTTCTATAGCTGCCTTGGTGGCGATTGCTGTGCTGTTCCGCGTCCTGACTGGCTTGTCCTCGTACTCAGGTGCCTATGGCAGCGTCGTTGCAGGCCTGTGGTGCAATCCCAGCAACAGGTGCCAGCGGTCATGCTACAGCCGTACAAGATCATAGTGGCATGGCTGCTTACGTGCAGGGGCTTCCGACCCTCCAAAGTTTGGGGACTATGAGGCACAACGGCATTGGATGGAGTTGACCCTGAACTTGCCCGTCCACGAATGGTGAGCAGCCTTCTTGCAGCGCAAGCCTTTCGCCGACAGTTGTGTTGGTGTAGGGGTGGATGCGCCCTGGACAACAAAGCCTGCCAATGCCAAGCAGTGGGTTCGTGGTCCATAGTAATCTACCTCTTTGACCCAAAGTTTTGGCCCCCCCCATTCCTGCGTCCATATGCTGGTGTGCCATGCACAACGTAGGTACCAGAATTCGCCTGTGAACAATGCCTCCTACTGGCCACTAGATTACCCTCCACTGTCAGGCTACCAGGTGAGCCCTACGCGCGGGACAGCCTGACAGAGGACTGACGGGTACATGCTGGGGATTGGGGGTTGTGCAGTCGTCTGCATATGGGGGGGGGGGTCAAGGGGAGAAGAAGCAGCCCTGAAAATCCAAACAACAGCAACAACCAGTCCTTGAAATCCGTTCCACCTGATCCAACCATGACAGCGTCGGCAGGCCAGGGTGCATGATGATCCACGGAGCGCGCGGTCTGCCATGCCGTGTGCAGAGCTGGCTGTGCGGGCAAGTCATGAACGCGTTTGAGCCTGCATCCGTGGCGCTTGTATCATCACACGGGTGAGGCTCACGCACCTCCTGCACAGCTTGACGTGTTCATTGACTATCACGCAGCCACACTCGTGCGTGCAGCCGGTGCAGTGGCACATGAAGTGCATGGCATGCCCTTCCATGCGTGCTGTGAACGTGCAAGACATCACGATGCCCGCTCTCGGTCCTGAACCTGTGCATGCCGTCCATGCCATTGTGCAAGGTATGAGACGCCCACGTCCAAGATCATAATGCGCATGACAGTTATCGCGTTCGACGTCCTAGGTGAGAGACCTCGCACAGGGTCTTCGGATGTAGCAAGAGTCGTCCATGCATAGGAGCTGCTTGCTTCTGCATGCAGTCAGTCACAAGGTGCATACCTATTGGGGCATCAACCCATTAAGCGAGAAAAGCATGTAGGACTGTGCATGTATGGTTTTAGTGTTTGGCATACCGGCTGCGTATTTCTTTGCCTGCTGCCATGTAGCGGCACGAATGATGCAACCTTGACAGGTCACCACGTGTTGCCCTGCCTTCGCCCCGCAGTCTTCATCCCAGCGTGCATAGCGGCTGTCCGTGCGGTGTACCGTGGGTCTGGCTCCCGCGCACGCATGTATGCGCTGGCCGTGCTGCTGCTTCAGCCAGCAGCCCTCATTATAGACCACGGCCACTTCCAGTACAACAGTATCAGCCTGGGCCTTACCCTCGGCGCTGTAGCCGCTATAGCCTCAGGGCGGCAGCTATTGGGAGCTGCGCTGTTTAGCCTCAGCTTGAACCATAAACAGGTAGGACATACTTGTGGGCCAGGGCCGCTTCCCATACACTTGAGGCTTTGGAAAGTGCAGGCTGCCTGAGCGGGTGCCTGTGGTGCAACTGGCAGCTGGTGGGTGCATTTTGTCGACCGCACTTGGCTTGTGGCTTGCAGTAGCACCAGGGGTAGTTAACTACCCCTGGTAGCACGCTTCACCTGACGCCTATAGCTGTGCGTTCCTGTTTCGCCTACCTCTCCTCCCCGCCATCCCCAATGCAGATGAGCCTGTTCCATGCTCCTGCGTTCTTCGCGCACCTTCTGGGGTGGGCATTTCAACAGAGAGGGCTGGTTGCAAAGGTGTGCTGACATTGCATGCTGATCATCTCAGTTGCGGTGAGGACGCTCCGGCACACGTTGTGTTTCACGCATGCTGGTGCAGTGGCAATGCAGTGGGCAGTGGGTTTTGGAGTTGTAGGCGGGTTGTGTGCCTGGAGCACCTGTCGGCCGTCTGCTGATCGCCGGTGCATGCTGACACAGCATGTCAACTATTGCAGGATAGCAGTCTGGGCTGCCTGGGCCGTACGCCAGCGCGTGGTGTATGGATTCCACCCACTGGCCCAATGACATGGGGCTACCATTGCATTGTGCATGTAGTAACGTGTACTGTGTCGTGGACTCTGTTGCTATGCAGGGTGCTGCCATTGTAAAACTGGGGCCTAGTGGTCATTTTAACGTTCGCGGTATGCTGGGCACCATGGCTGACATCCGAAGAGAATTTGTTAACGGTGAGGCCGACTTGCCCCACATGCATAGCAGCGGCTCCACGCTGTGTGCAAGGGGTGCCATGCCGCCGTGCCAAACCAGCGTAGGTGAACGGGTGAATCCAGCATAGAACTCACCGTGCAAACATATGTAGGATCCCAGACATGTGTGGCCTTAAGCCAACCCCCTAAACTGCCCGGCATCTGTGGCTAGCGCAAGCCGGGCCTGCTGGGATGTCGCACAGCACCAACATTTTGCTGCTTGTTATGTCGCTGTCGCGCACAGGTGGTGACGCGCATCTTCCCCGTCAAGCGCGGCCGTACGAGGACTACGTGGCCAATGTGTGGTGCACCACCTCCCTGCTGGTCAAATGGAAGACCCTCTAACAGCCAGGAGGAGTTGCTGAAGCTGGCTGCAGGCTGCCACGCTGGGCATGGCAGCGCCTGCTATGCTGCAGCAGATAGTTCGTCCGTCGGTGCGGGGGCTGCTGCTGTGCCTGGCAAACAGCAGCTTTGCCCTTTTTCATGTTCTCTTATCAGGTGCGCAGTGCAGCCAATCACAAGCTGGTGATTGTAGCCCAGTACAGCCTGTACATGCGTGGTAGCTGATGGCAGCAAGGGTAGGCCCTGGTTTACAGGCAGCGCATGTGGAAGGAACCCTCCATGTTGCACAACTTGCAACTTGCTAATGGTTCACAACTGCATGTTGGTGCGTTGTGACTGCAGGTACATGAGAAGTCTATCCTCCTGCCACTGCTGCCCTTGACCTTACTGGCGGGTTATGAGCCGTCCCTGGCAGCCTGGCTGCCGCTGATGGCATGCTTCAGCATGTACCCGTTGCTGGAGCGGGACGGCTTGGCCCTGCCTTACTCTGCGCTGTGCATAACGTATGCAGCAATGGTTGCCTACTCTGTGGTACCATGTCTCGGGAGGGACAGGCACACGCTGAGAGGGCTGTAGCAGCAGCGGCAGCAGCAAGTTCAGGGCCAGGTGGCAATAGCAACAGCGGCAGTAGCGCACAGGCAGCCACAACCAAGAAGAAGCGCGGCACTGGTAGCAGGTGGCTGCTGACCCGCGCATTCTGTGGGTCACGGGCATGGTCGTATGGAACCAGACGCTGCTAGGATGGCTGACATTTGCTGGCGCCATGGCATTACATGTGCTGCGTGTAGTGGTACCACCCCCGGCTCGCCTGCCGTGGTTGCACGACCGCCTGTTCATCACGTTTGCGTTTGGCTACTTTGCAGTCATTGTGCTGTACCTACAGATGCGGCAATGGATCCAGCCGGAAGAGGCACTGAAGTCTAGGGGATCGAAGAAGAACACGTAACCAGTACAACCAGTATGTCAGCTGTTGGCGGCAGTAGCGTGGTAGCGCCTGGATGCCATGCAGGTGCACTTTGCGCAGGCAACATGGGATGTATGCCATACTGAGCCGCGCGATCTCAGCATGCAAGGCAAATTGTGGTGCCGAACAGACCAGACAGTACACATGTGATGTGGTGTTTGGTTTGGGGCCGCTGTACGGTGTACCAGGTGTACTCGAGGTGTAGTTGAGTTGTGTCTGGCGATGTACTGGACACTGAGCTTCAGCCTGCAACCATTGGGACAGCTTTTGATTAGCGCATAACGGCACTGCCTTTGTGAGCTACATGATTGAATGTACACGCGGTCGGTACCTTAACTGTGAACTGCGTGACAGAGTACGTGCGAGGAAGCTGCAAACCGCTATGCTACCACACACGCATGCGCATGACACTGGTCGCTTGGCAAATCGCCGTCACACCGGGATGAAAGGCCTGGGCTCTGCTTGCCACAGCTATGTTTGCCCAACACGTACAGCGTGCACTGCACCAAACGTTAGGGCGCCAAGGCAGCGTTGGCGTATGCGGGGCGTATGCGTACAAGCTCAAGCACGAAGCAATGAAGCCTTTCCGCAACCTGATTCGTACAAGCTGTGGCCACTGAATAGTGAGTGTTTTGGCTTCAACTTGGGTCAGCCTTGCAACGGGAACACGCCTGGCTGATCCACGACTTTTGTGATGGTTCCGCAGCACAATCCGCAAGGAGCTGTACAACTTCGTTGAGATTGGGGTAGTGGTGGTGAGCAGAGACTGGAGGTGCACATGGGTGCACTCGACCATGTAGGGCACCAGTTGGCCTGACATGGTGCGACTGGTGTGCTCAAAAGTCGTACATCATGATGATTTCCGCAGGCGACATTAGCAGCAATTGATGCAGGGTACAGCGGGGACTGGAGCCGCATTGGTGTATTGACAGCAGGTGCGTTGCATTTCCTGGCAGACAGCCACGAAAGCATGAACAACCTCATGCGTGGTGCATGTTTGATCGCATGGGCGGATCAATCATCTGCATAGCATGCGTTGCATGCGCGCTGATCCATGCATGGTGAGCGCTGAGCACTTGTGCCTGTGCCATGACGCTCCTGGCAAACACAAGCAATTGTGTTTTGACAGTGCAGTGTAGTGATGGATTCCCTTGATACCAATCATGCCATATGCTGCAAGATGACCACACTGTACGTACCCATCATGCATGGCGTGCATGGATTAAATCCTAGTGAAGTACACCACACTCACTGCTGCCTTTGCCTTTGCATTACAGATCAAGAGCTGGTGGTTCAGGATTTGGTGAAATTCATACTGGTGGCGCACAGCTTTGTCACTCTGCTTACCGTACGCATTGCACAGCAGACGGCTACAGCCTGCTCGAGGCCATTGTCAAGGTGGGCTTGGTGGGAATGGCCGGCGCACAAGCCGCAACCCCAGGCTCCACCCAGTGTATCGCTGGAAGGGCAAGCCAGCTTCTACCTGCATGCATGTACTTGTGTACACCCATGTGGATGTGAATGTGGATGTGGACATCCATGTATCCAACAGTACACCATGAGCTGCATGAACCAGAAACCTGTTGTGCGGGCATTGGCTTGCGTGGCAATGGAGCGACACCTAATGCTGGCTTCCCCCACATGCACAGCACGACCCTATACAACAAGCCGTGCATTACAGCTCTCTGCACCCCTTGTACCTGCGACATGCCCATGCAGGGCATGCTGTTGGTAGCCTAGGACTGGTGGAGATCCATCAGCGATGCGAGCTCGCCCAAGCGCAAGCAGTCATCGGCATGACACACAGGTGGAGAGAAACTGCTGTTGCAAGATGGTGTGAATATCCGGCCTTTGACCGCCATTACGCCCGGCTCAAGTGCAGTGCCGACTGTACGAGAACAACTGTGCCGTGCAAGCACTGCAAGCACTGATTGTCAAACCAACCAAATGAAAACCACCACCAGAAGGAACACGCCTTGACTGAGTCGTATCACATACACACATCCACAACAAGGGCAGGCTACCCATCACAATATGCCTGGTGTCACTGTGGTCATGGCATGACGGTGGGTCGTACCGTGTACTGTATGCATACCATCTAAGCATGTGCATACAAGGTGGTGATGAGGGCACATACCATGCATGCATCACGTCAAAGGGAATGGCTGCCGTCTGCATGTGCAGCCTCAACAAGTTGTTTTTTTGGCGACAGAGCAGCACAAGGTGTGCGCCACTACTTCTCCCATGGTGCTACAGGCCGTGCTGGCTGTGGCACAGGCATCTGGAGTGGCTCCCCTGTGATGATGTTGTGTGATACTGAGTGGCTTTTGCTATACAACTGCATTGCGCGAAGCTGCCCCTTGTACTTGAGTTGCTCGTCCTGAAAGTTGGGACAGAGTGCCGGTTAAGGCAGGAGTCAGTGGTAGCAGTCTGGCTTGCTCTGCCATACACACATGCAGCTGTCGTGGAATGATTTGTGCGTAGGCCAGCATTGTGAAGTGCAGTCCCAGTGTGGCATGCGCATGGCACACATTTTGAACCTGCGGTTGTACGCTGGTATCCTAAGCATGAGTTGGCATGCCCGTTGGCATGGCTTGACAAGCTGCAGCTCAAACAGCACCATGCACACAGGGTTCTGCTGCTGCAGCTCCCCTGCCTTGCCCATTCCCATCCCACACACCTTGTACAACAATGCTTGACCCGCAGGTGTATTGTTGTAGTCGAGGGTAATGATGTTGTAGTTTTCGCCGCTCTTTCCCTTACGTGACCCTCCCTCACCAGCCTCACGCTTCGTCTGATACATCGATTCAATGCGTGTGGTGGATGCAACTTCCTTGTCGTACTTCTGCTTCTGCTTATAGTATTGCTCCGACCGTTTTGCATTGTAGATATCCTGCATGGCATGGGCACACCCCTCAGCCTCTACTGTGTTCGTCCCAAATGTGGGTATGTCACTATGATAGCCAGCTGTGCCTGCTTCCAGGCACACAACAGCATGCCGCAGGGTATCAGGGTTGTCGGCATGTGCGAAATGCAACTGCAAGCGGCAGATTGTGATCTGTCTGCGTCTGCTGGGACCTCAGCTTGCATCTGGGTGGACATGCAGTGTACTGGCACAATCCAGTGAGATCCTACCATGCAAAACACCACAATGATTCCCAGTATGACATATCTGCAGCCTGAGCACAACCCTCACCTCCTTGCGTTGTAATGCTTCCTGCTTCTTGCGATGGAGCTCCCCAGCAACATCCCGCGAAAACCGGTCAGCCTCATCACAATACATAGGGCTGCTTTTCTGCGGTACGATTGGGTTTCCTATTGTCGGGAGGTGCTGCTGGCTGTATGGGTTTCTACTCCGCGCCTCAATGCGGGCCTTTTCGAGGGCATCCTTACTGCGGGCTGCCATACGCTCCTCACGGGTGCGCGGCTCCAGGTTGCGGAACCCACTAGGGCTAGGAGATCCCTCTGATCCTTCCATAGCTTAAACTGGTACCTGGAGAACCCCACAGGACTTCTGAAAGACAGTTTGCTTATCGTTTTGGGCGAGCTGGGCAAGGCACAGCTGTTGAGTGTAACCAAATGGATGTCAGTCAACCAAGCAGGCAGTATGCGTACAATGTTCTTATAGCAATGGTGTACCAGCACTAATCCTGTGAAGGCGTTTGGAAAGGCAAGGTTTGTCTTCTGTGTGATGAAAAGCTGTACACCAGCAGTTTGCAAACTCTGAACAACTCTGCACAGGTACAGTTTGCAAAGGCTACTGATGACCGGTGTCGGGTGGCTACAGCAGGCCCAGAGTCCAAACCAAACTGTTGGGCGTGGTTTGACAGTCTAAAGTGCCGTTCTTCTAAGGCGGTTGAACCGTATTCATGCTTCAGTCTGGGATCGTCCAAATCTGTCAGGGAAGAGCTGCGGAATCATCCATCCGATGGAACATCCCGGCTTTACAGCTGATTGGCTTATTGCCAGCCCCCCCCCCGCCACGTATTATTGTGGTGACTTCAGCAAAGGATTTAGTTTCCTTCTCTCCAGCCTCGGACTGCGAGCCCTCCGCATGCGTCGGGCTTTCCTCGTGCCGTATGCTTGCATGCTGTGTGCACATGACCAGGATCACGGGCTGAATGGAAGGTCATTTGATGCATGCAACGCACGCCATGGTCCACACAGCACAATGGAGTGTGCCACTTGCAAGGTGACTTGTGCAGATATGTATGTAGCATACCACAAGCATATGGAACCACAAGATGTGCACGCAGTGAACGCTGGTGGCCCAGCCTGTTCGGTGTAGGTGCAGGTGTGGCACATCTGTGGTGGTACGCTAGCAACACAGTAAGAGGGTGGCGCTGATGGCTGTGCGCATTTGACGAAAACCTCCTGTTGCATGGGAATGCAGCTGACGTTTTCAGCGTGAATATAAACACTGCAAACAACAATGTAATGATTCAATGCAAGTGTTCAACACGAGCATGCTGAGTTCGGCATTTCCAACACCACACCAGAGCCGATAAGTGCGCTCCCTGAAGGGGCGCCTGGAGGGCGGGCGGGCGGCGACATGGTCCGGAGGCACCAAACGTTGTGGCAACCACAGCGCGCTCACTGTTTGTGTCCTTACGTCGAACACGTTACCAAGGAATTTCGGCATGCTGTCCACAAAAAACACACATTTAACAGCGCGACCCACAAAGAGGGGCGCTTGGAGGGGGTGACATAGAGTCCGAGAGGCACGGAAACAAGCAGCGCGCTCACTGTTGCTTTTCTCCTTCTCAAAAGCGCTTCAGCACTCGCTTCAGCAGCAGCTACGGCGCTTCCCACGGGGCACCGGCCGTATTCCATGCAATGGCCGTTTTGGCCGGATTCTCCGACTGATGATCATCCCCGAGGAATGAGGATCACAGCACCTCCTTATTGGGTTCTTCCCCAATGTGCCCGCAGAAAGCGCATGCAGCAATGCATTGTGCGTGCAGTGCGTGCTTCCGTTATGCTGTGTGTTTATGATCACAGAAAGTGCACACAGTTCTGCGGATGATCAGTTGATCAAACAAACTGAACCTCACAAAGAACAGCGCTGATAATGCGGGCGCCCTGCGGCGCCCCTGGCTGCGTCAGCACGACCCTTGCCAGTCTGATCCAACACAGGCTTGGATGCCACTTGCCGCTCCGAGACACTCTGTGGTTGCCGCTCCGAAACAACTAGGAACATCTTGGGGGGGGCAGATTTCGGGAAGACTAGTAGCAAGGGTGCAATAGCAACGGGCGCGTTACAGCCAAGCCGGCTGCACGTACTGCTAAAATCTGTTACTGGTACACATTTGAGGGTCACAGGTGACCTGCAGCTTGTGCATGCACACCAGAAAGAACACCGTGTGCATCATGCCCCCGTAGAAAACGGGCTGATGCACAGGCGGCCAACAGCCAGTCTATCTACACGTCACGCCACCTTCCGCTGACCACCCAGCCAGCCTGCATGCGTAACCGATCCCACAACGCCTCAAACGAGTCTAGTGCTGGCCGCACGTCCAGGGAAGAAGGCAGCAAGTGCACCCCCTGGCTGCGGCGCCCGTTGTAGAAGTCAATAACGTACCGCACCTCTTGCCCGCACCGGTCTACGATCCAGTCGTGCCGATCGAAGGGCACACCAAAGCCCTGGATGAACATACGAGACGGCGTGCAGTGAATTAAAAAACATCAACATAAGCTCTGTTCAGCTGACGCCTGTCTGCACCACATCTGCATGCGTTAGACAGGCGCCCGTTGCAGGCAAACTACACATCACACAAACTGCATTATGAATCCTACGGTGCCAGACGAACGTCATGTACAGTAGCATGCTGCAGTACTGTGCACCCACGCGCAGCTGCATGTACCCCATGCACGCAGCTCACCAGGAAGTTGAGCAGCCGTGCCTTGGGCGACAGGTCGCTGGGCCGCCCCATGAAGCGCTTCAGGCGCGGGTACTCGCATTCACCGCAGTGCAGCCGTTCCCATGTCAGCACCTCTTGCCACGCCCGCTCGTTGACAGCATTGTGAATGGACACCACTGCCGGCATGTCGTTTTCCTGGGGTTCCCAACCCTGCGCACACGACCAGGAACAGCAAGGTACAGCGACTGACTGTCATAGTGCCGTGATGCTCTATTAGGATGCACAGTTGGAAACTGCCTGCGCACTGGTGCACACCGCCCTGTGCAGCTGCTTTTGCCTCTGCGCGTGGGGGTAACAGCAGCAGCCGCATGCTTAACCATGCCTGGGTACAGCAGCCTGGGCTGTTATGGGCAACCTATTGCAGCCCCTCCCCGTAAACTGGCCCGTTGTGCTTCCTATTGACACACATGGCCCTTTCTGTTCTTGCACGTGGCCCCCCATGAACAGCAGAGCGTGTGTTGCTCCCTCGTACAAATCCACCCACCTTTCTCCGCATGGCATTAAAGAACATTTGCTCCGATGGGTACACCCATGTATCCTGGCCGGATGCTGATGGGGAGGCAGCTTGTCTGGAGGAGCCATGGGTATGCTCGAGCGCTGCCGTTGCGCGCTGAGCTTGCTGTTGCTGCTGGAAGTGCTGGGGGTGTTGAGTGAGGTGGGCATGTTGTTGAGCGGGTTGATAGTATCCTTGCCGGACGGCTGGACGGGACAACCTGTGGGGGCAGGGCACGTAGCATACAATCGGCGATTTTTGGCTGTTCCTGCATGGGCCGCAGTCATCGATTATCCCCATACTGTACACTTGCGTCCCCTCCCCCAGTCATGGTAAGAGCTGGCGGGCTAGAACACCTATGCAATCGCGTGTAGCATGTGAAGCGAAATAGTTCCCGATTTGCCAATGTACATGGGTTGTGTCGTGCAAGTTCAGGTCCCCGCCCCTCCGGCAGAAGCCACTTTGCATCGTGCTGGGCGCTGAGCGCAAAGCACTTACCGCCTTCCGGAGCGGGCGCACCTGCTGCATATGAGCAGCTTGAAGGGGCCTATATGGCAGGGATAGCAGCAAGACAGATGTGCATCACAGCACATACACCTATACATTGCTTGGAGCCCCACCATACGCCATCACTGCGTGGTGTGTTGTGCGGCCGCAACCACCCTTGTCTGTTCCGCACCTTTACTGCCTTACGCAGGTCTGTCGGCTCCATCAAACTGCCTTGTTCCGCAGTGGCCCCGCAATCTACGCCAGAGGTGCGCGAGGCAAGCTTGGCAAACATACGCTGATTGTGGTCTGCCATTGCAACACACACACCAGATGGCACACGATGGCAGAGCTTCACCAGCCCACTAAACAGCTGTCTGTAGGATCGTTGGTGCAGCAGATAAGCTACGCAAAGTCATGAATGCGCAAATGACAGGTGTTGTGCAAACAAGTTTTCCAGTTGATGCGCTGGATGGGGCGCTCTCTGATGTTGCCTTGTTGTAACAACAGAGCGCGCTGCACGGGCCTGATCCTTTGCTTTCCCACCATCCAAATGTGCATGTGCATCCTTTGTGTTCATGCTACAGTGGCATGCAGCGGGGGGGGGGGGGGCATCATGGCGATGCATCAGTGTGCATCAATGTCACCGATTACATCAGTGATAATGCATGCACAACCGCTGTCCTATGGGCATGTAACAACAACAACATCCTGCAGTACACGTGGCAAGAACCACGCATGGGCCATGGCTGACACCAAATCAGCAGACCATGGCATGTCACACTTCGCGATGTGCCTAGGCGTGCACCTAAATTGTAACCTTCCAAAGCCTTCCAATGCGGCATCAGCGGCATGTCCAACCATGCACTTTCGCGCAACCACACCACCAACCGCATGCACTCTTCCACACCTCCACTGCCCCAGCAACGCACCAAGCAGATCAGCAACAGATGCATACACGCTGACGCTGTTCCGTCAGGGGCACTCCCTGCTGCATGTTCGGGCATGCCACCTGTCCCAACATGGGCCTCGCACCCTATCGCAAGCAATGAGCTGCTTCTAGGTCCCCTAGTGCAAGCCATTATACTACCGAATGGAACGCGCAATATGCAGCCCAAGCGTCCTGCCATGCCGCTTCATTCACCGGCGCACAAGCTGCAGCTTGCTAAACTGCAGATGCCCCTTCATCATGGCCACATATGCAAATGATAGGCGTATGTGTGTGTAGAAAGGCGAATAGGCTTACACGGACTAACAGCAGCATTTATACAGACAGCGCAAATGTATGTTTGCATCAGCACATGCACACATACATGTCAGTGCGAAGGGGTCACGAATTGCAACTGAATGCAGGGTGGTCACAGGATGCATGATGACCCCAACGCCTGACGGTGTATGAACGCTCAAGAGGTAAGATGCTGCACAAAGTAATGGAGCAATTGGATGAAATAGACGGCTGATAGCAACTCCCGTCAGATGACCGCCATCACCACCCTCTCTCTCAGAACACACAAAGTGGATCTGTATAAACACCTTACTTACGTTGTATCCGTCAATGCACCCTTGGACATCAACCCGAGGCCATCATCTTGCACCAGACAGCTGCACTCCACATGCCTTGGTGACCTTCTTGGTCTTCACGTACTCATCCCAGCAGGGGATTGCAGTAGTCGCTTCATTGATCATGGCGATAATGTCACGTACCAGGTGGTTGTGCACATTCGCGGGCGGCGGCTCCAGGTAACGCGGTGGCGGGTCACCCATGTATGCACGCTTGTCAAAAACCCAGGCCGTCTCACTGACATTGTCGGTGGAGTTGCCGAGCTTGTCATAGCGGCAGGGATAGGTCAGGTGCAGGATGTAGAAGGGGCGCCCATCCTGATCCACCTCCTCCTTGTCGAATGGCGGGTGCGCCAGCATGTTGGGGTGCACCTTCATGCCGACATGCTGGCCGGCACGGTACGTTGCCAATGCATACCCGTACATTTCAAGGACCCTTCCATGCTGAGTGGGCTTCATCATCATCAAAAATCTCCAAGGTTGTGTTTGTACCAAATTGGGGCCAGCTTGCGGAAGTCCTGGACTGACACAATGGTTGGGCTGTTGCCGATCTGAGGCACCAGCTTCACCTCGTCGTCTGACACGTTACCAATGAACTTACGCACAATGCTGCATTGCAGGTGCAGCGCGATTGGGCAGGGAATCGCAGTAAGCGATGTGACGAAACTGTGGTGTGCACAACAAGGCATCATGTGGCGGGTTGCAGTGGCGGAGAACTAGATTGGGGAAGTTGCACATGCATATGCGCGCCAGAATGCATGCTATGACACAGTTATCCCTAATGATGTGAGGGTGTCAATAAACCCCCCCCCCCCCCCCCGCCCCCAAATGCTGAGCATGCTTCCCATCTACGCATAGGGCAAGGGGGTTTGCGGACGCATAGGCAGTCCTGCTGAATGCTGCAGCTATGCATGCATGAGTAACGGGAATTAGGCCACGATCATGTTCACGCGGTGGGGCTACCGTGCTGTTCCTCCCGTGTGAACCATGCACTTGCCACACCTGTCATTCCAGAATGCAGCTTAATGCCAAACACGCAGGGCAGCGCAATAAGTATGCCAGCAGGAACACAGCTACACTCACTTTGGGTACTGGGTCGGAACGATGTACGTAAAGAGGGCAGCACCAGCTGCCTCGCCGTTCATCATGTTTGGCATCGGGCGCAGGAACAGGTGGTCAGCCTCTGCCATTAGGAAGTACTTTTCTGGTATGCTGACCTTCTGTAACCACAACAAAAACGCGTACGGTCGATTCAGCACCACATAAGAGGAGTTCTTCAGCACTGAGTCGGGAAGATGGTCCACCACGACAGTTGGAATCTCGTCCATCAGGTCATCTGCTTCGCCGCTGTGCAAGAGCCTTGTAAAACCACCCCATGTCGCAAGGCGGTTCCCGTTGGCATATCTCGGCTGCTTTTTGTACCAGTAGTAATGAATGGCGGGCTTGCCAGTGGTTGGTGAACCCCTGGGTCGTTGTCACGACGTGGTACGCTCGATCGTTGCGCGTGCTGACGCCGTATACAAGCTGTGTCACCGTCTTGGTCTCCACCTTGGTGACTGTTTTGACCTCAGCTTCTGGGCAAGGTGACTCGGAGTGGATTTGCTTATGCTCACCCCAACGTGCATGTCGCCGGCTGACACCTATGCCTTCTGTGCTGTCATAGTCTGCCTTCTTCAAAACAGGAGCATCCTCCTGCTGACCTGAACCTAAAATGCGCTTTCTGAACCCTATAGAGTTCCCAGGCCTTCCTTGGGTTTGTTGGCCAGCAGGGAAGCCCATTTGCACACCGCAATACAGGGTGAACACTACGGCCGCTATTATAAAGAAACCAGCAACACATTCTAATCTGACCTAAGCCTCTTAGGGCTCTTAGCGGGAGGGGATTTCATCCTACTAGTACAGTATGAGTGCCAGGGTGCCTAAGCTTGAAGCAAGCAAACCGTTTAGTGAGGCAGTGCAACTGCCGGCATACAAAGCCAGGTCCACAAATGCACCTGAGCAACAATACCAATGCGCCACGCTGCCTGGAGGAATACTACAGGTTTGATACTACAGGTGTACCGGCTTTGCAGGCATGAAGTGTGTATTGCTGCTGTCGGTTTCTTACTTGGTGCCTTGGGTGGCTGTAGCAGCGTGAGCGGTTGGCAACGTCATCGCACATGTGACAGGCCTGCACATACATGTAATGCCCTGACACTGACAGTAAAGGACTGCACCCTCCATCGCAGGGGAAATGCGTCCCAAGGCATTGCTATTTGCTGCTTTTCGTCTCTTCATCATGTGAGCAAACCATCATGATGCACCATTCACCGACAGCTCACAACCTACGCCGCGTCCTGTAGGGGGAGCTGCTAGGCACAGAATAGGCACGAGCAGCAATGGCACAAGCAGCCATGGCACAACAAGTGCCTGATCAGGCTGAGGCAGGGGGCTTAGTAGCAGGGACTGTAAACCTCCTGAGGCGTACAAGGCCAGGTACGGGTGGGCTACCGGTTTCTCAATTCCAGACCGTGCCTCGGTGCCAGCATAACAACCCTGCTGGTTGCTTTGGACCGCGAAGCTCTTGACACTGCGCCTATGGCATGGATGTGTGCTGTTGTGCTCATTCGACTTGGCCAGGCGCCCTGCTTGTCGGCGGGGTCAGAGCATTGGGGTCTGGAGTTGTGACCATAGGCAAAGAGCTGGGCGCTGGTGTCGTCCTTGCTGGCCGCGAGCTGGGATCTGGAGTGGTATCAGCTGGACGTGGACTGAGCCAGAAAGCCACACCTGTGATTTCTGGGGCCATCCACACCATAACCTTCCGAAAGAAGGACCGGTCTGGACATGCAGCCGGACGACACCAGGTACATACTTCTGTGAAGCTTTGGCAGTTACACGCTTTGCTTGCAATTTGTAAGAACATGGCGCACAACATGGATCGGCCCATGCAGCAGTCCTACATGTGTGGCAAGCATGCATTCCTAGATGACTCGCCATTTGTTGATGACAAGACCATCATGCACCAAAAACCATGCAATCGCCCATCCTGTGAGACCTTGTGTCTTGCCCTTCTCCAAAATCTTGGATGCCTTGATGACACGACACCTCATCTCATCATGCCCCAACTCCCTGGCTGCAGCTGGTGCACCAGCACCAGCACACTGCAATGCTCTCTCCGAAACCAAATGGGTTGGACCTTCTCAAGCCCCAGAACCTCCCCACAGCGGAGGGTGGCGCAGACAAAGCTGGTGCAGGACATGGCTAAGTGCATCAACCTTACTCGGTGCTTTGCTCCTTGCATCCGCCCGCCGGGTGGCGGGCGACGGCGTGGGCGGCCTAAGCGCAAAACATCGCTGATGTTGAGCACAGACAAGGTACAGCTGGAGTATGTATTACCACTGCTAGTATAGCTTGGAGTAGTTGACAGCGTGCAGACTTGACGTGCTGAAGCATGGTTGGGTGCAAAGCAATCATGCATGCCAAACAGGCGTCCCATGCACGAGTGAGCACACCATGTCAGTTATTCTGGTGAGCATGTGTTACACATGGATGTCGGCTGAGCAGCCTGTATGTATAGTTAAATCAGATCAAAAGTGCTGTTGCGCCTCTGGAGCCTGTCAGCATTGGCCAATGATGTGCAGTAATGAATGCGGAGGTTTGCTGTGTACACATGCTGCATGAAACATCCCGTCTGGCTGATGTCAAACGGTCACCTTGGACCAGTCTGTTTGCTGCCTGTGTTTACAGATGTGTCCAGTGGCATCAGCGAAGTTGTTGGGGACCGATGCTGCAGCTGGTCCTGCTGCTGCAGGCTGCGGCAGGCCAGTGTATGTCCAGATCCGTGCCAGCCGCAGCCTGGTGTTCCCGACACTGGAGGGTGCCGCAGCAGCTGCTACTGTGTGCTGATAGTGGGCGGCCAGCAGGCTGGCTGCACACATGAGGTGCATTACAGTTGGATGCAGCTGAGCATCGCACAAATCCCATGCCGAAGCTGCAGTTTGCTTTTCGGTGTGTGCCTACTGCTAGTTGCTTGGGCACACCGGCATGCACCTGCTCTTATGATAGGGGCATGCGTGCATGCAAATCCATACATGCACGCACGCATGCACGCATGCACACACACACACACATACACACACGACTTGATGCCCCTGTATGGGTGGTTGTGCAGGTTGCCTGCAACGCCTCCAACAGCCCTGCTTGGAATGAGGTGTTCACCTTGCCCCGCAAACCTTGGAACTGGCAGGAGGACGCTGTGTTATGCAGGTAGTGCTTGAGCCTACTCGGCGCACTCCGCGGGCAAACACTGCCATGAGAAATGTCATTCAACGTGGACCACGCAGACAGGGGCTGCCACCGAGTACATTCACATGCATGGACATATACATGCACAGTTGCAGATGCACTCATGCACATAGGTACACACAGAGCGGCAGCAGGAGTGCCCAAACTGGATGGGCGACCACATATTGGCTGTACTGGCCATGGTCCCTCTTCCACGTTCAGGTGTGGGCTGTTGACAGCTACTGGGGCGATGACATCATGGTGGGGCAGGCAGAGCTGCCGTTGGCGGCTTGCTGGCAGCGGAGACCCCGCATCCTCTGGCAGCCAGCCTTACACTGCAAGCCATTGATGATGACACAGGGCAGGTATGTACACATGCGTTACAGCACTCATTGCCTGCTGCTGTGCGCGTTGCGTTGTGCTGGGTGCCTGCATGCCATGTGGTTCCCTGGGTACTGTGCTGGCACTTAGGTTTCATGCAGCTTGGGTAGCCCGCATGATGTGGCTCTGCTGGTGCCATCTCCGTGGTGCGATGTAGGTGGAGGCCCGGCAGCTGTGGTGAGCTCATCGTTGCAGCTTGGTGGGAGGCAGTGCCTGTAGAGCAGCCAGCAGCCTGCTGCATTGCGCAAGCTGTCCTGGCACCTGGCTCTAGTGGCGTCGCAGATGGCGGCAGTGGCGGTGCGGGCCTTGCAGCTGCAGAGGATGCTGGCGCAGTCACGTCCACCATGGAAGTGCCTTGCGGCAACAAGGACACTACCGGCAGTAGTGCATGGGCATCTGGGCACCTTGTATGAGGAGCCATGCATCGCCATCCTCAAGATCAAGGTATGCTTCCAGTTGAGATGCAACGTGATATACCCTCTGTTGAACACGCAGTTGGGTTACCGCGTGCATGTGCTTCACCCCCGATGCCGGCCTGTGTGTCGTGCTTGACTGGCCTTGGCACCCTGTCATGCAGGTCACCAGCCTACTGGACCTCAACTACGAGCTCCTACAAGCCAGTGCGCAGCAGGGGGCGTGGGCAAGCGGCGAGTGCGCATAAGCACTTCAAGCGCTTCAACCAGAAGGTGAGGAGCCGTCAATGCCAGGGTACAAGCTCAACTGCACGGCCAAAACTACGTGTATGCAACACCCGCACCTATGGCCGACGCAGCCATGACACAGCGCGGCATCAGGGGTGAAGCGTGTGCTGCCAGCGACTGACATGTACGGTTGGACCTCAGTGATTGTACTGCTGCCGCGTTGCTCAGGTCAATTCCAAGCGCCTGACTGTACATTCGCTGAACAGGTGAATCGTGTGCTGAACACCAGCAGCAGCAACCGCGCTCAGGATGACGGTGACGAACCAGGGCCCAGCGGACGTAACGGGGAGACTACAGCTGATGGCATTGGTGGCGGCCGAAGGGACTCCTTGGCTGCTCGGCTGCTGCATAGGCGGCACAAGGGCAAGGGTGGAGCCAATGGCATGAGCATGGACGACGAGGACCTTGATGTGGAGGTTGCGGGTGGTGCAGCTGAAGATGACCCTGGAGGCGTGGGAGGGTTAGCCGGTGATGAAACAGCCAGCAATAGTGCGATTCAGAACCCACTGTCTTCAGCAGTCAGCACAGGACATGTCGTATGACAGTGGCAGTGGCAGCGGGCCCTTGGGCAGTGCCGTCAACTCACTGGCAGCGTTACTGGGTGGGCCAGGGCAGGACCTGGGTGCTACTATTACTTCAAGGTGACAATAGACAAGCAGAGTCACAAGGGGCGTATGCGGTGGCTGGCAGCATCAGCTACAGGGTTGAGCATGGCAGACAATGGGGCAACCGTGACGCCGCTGCAGCCCTCGCAGTTCCTGTTCGTGCTGGCACGGCCGCTGCCCACACCCCTGTCACGCTGTCGCTGTACGTCACACCCAGCCTCAAGTAAGTCATGCTGGTGCTGCTAGCTGAAGCCATGCTGAACCGCAACACGCAGCTGTGCATTGGCATGCCACAGTTTTACCACAGTACGTGCACTGCTGGGCCCCTGCAGGCCAGATGGGTGTCACGTTGGCAGCATCAGCAGTAGCCAAAGGCCATTTGTTCCCATTGGGCATGTGTGCTCAAGCCGCCTTTGAACGCGCGCGCAGGCGTCGAGGGCGTGTGGTGGCCCGCTGCTCCTGCAACTTGTATGAGTTGCTGGACCATGTGCTCAGTCAACACGCCTTCCTGGCCAGGCCCTGGCCTCCACTGGGAAGCCCTGCGACATGATGCTGCCCTTCGAGGACGTGGAGATGGGTGAGCAAACGCCGAACAACGGCATACGGCTCAGCAGTTATGTGGCCCTAGCATTAGGTGCACGACTGATGGACAGCAGCAGTGGTACAGCTGCGGCCTCCTCGTATGCGCAGCTGCTGATACCTCGTTTGCAATCGAGACAGCCTACGTGATGATGAGCCCGCTGCCCACTGCTTGCAACCCTATTCTTGCAGGTTCGCTGCAGCTGTCAGTGCAGATGGCAGACAACGATCAGCGACCTCTGCTGTACCGCGTACCTCTTGCTGAAGACCCTCAGCAACTGCAGTCAGAGGCAGACACAGATGCGCTACTACAGCACGCTGGCATAGCGTTTGCCGCAGACCATGGCACTGCAATGGCTGCGGGTCTTCCCAAGAATGTCACCGCCGTGCAACAGCAGCAATCTACCTTGACTCCCTATTACGCCTCCTTCGCTGCAGCTGCATCTGGGCTATTTGCGTTCCGCCGCCAGCCCCTAGTGCCGGCTCTGCAGCTGGTAGCGTCACAGGGCCGGCTGGCATGTCCCACGGGCCTATGGCTAAGGGACCGTGAGATGCAGAAGGCATTGTGTAAGGTGCTAGAGGACCCAGACATAGACCCTCTTGTGGCGTCCATGTTTAGGCAGGACACGGCAGCAGGTTTGCGCCCTAGTGCCACGGGGGCAGGGGCCTTCCTTGGCTTTGGCCTGCCGCCATCGTCATCGCCGCAGGTGGGGTCTCCACACGCGCTTCAAGGAGCTCGTTCCGGCCACCTGACAACACAGCCAAGCAGCCACGTGTTTGGCGGGGGCACCTTCTCCACGGCAGCCATGCACCCCGCCTACCAGCAGCTGGAGAAGGAGCTGCAGGAGGCAGGCCTGCCTGACGGAGCGGAACCTAGCTACAGCCGCTACAGCACCCTCAGGGGTTACTCAGGGGTTGTACCGCTGTCGTGCCCCATAGCACAGGCCCGCCGCCGCGCACTGGGTTCGGTCGTGATTCGCATCCAGTCAGTCAATGCCACCGCGGCCATCAGCGGGAGGTGTTGTGTGGTCATCAAGTGTGGGCCGCATTGGATGCGCAGCCAGGACCATCAGGCTGGAGATAACGCTAATACTATGCAGTGGCAGGTACCCATATGCTGCGCTCATCTGCCATGAGTATGCCACTAGTTATGCAGTCAAGTGTACAAGGGCTCAGTGCACATGGCGGGCAGCAAGTTGGCATTGGGAATGCTGCAGGTACAGCTATGGCTGAAAGTGGACACAGGCGATCACGGCATCCCAGCTGCTCATCTACCAAACAGTGCATGTCTTGCCTGTTTTCTGCAGGTGATTTTTCCGCTGTACGACCCAGCGACAACCATCACCATAGGCATTTACTCCACTATGCAAGCAAAGGGGTGAGCCCAAATGCCAACGCACAAGGCCAGGCTATGCAAGTAGCTTGCATACTGCCAGTGTTTGCACAATCAACAGTTTTACCGTCGAGAAGCTCTTGGCACTCACAGCTTGCGATGCCCAGATAAGGCAGCACAATGCCGTTTGCGCGCACAACCATTGTTTGTTATGTCCGCTTTGCAGATATTCTCCGGGGACAGCATGGCGCTGGTCGCCAAGACCCGCTTGAAGCTGTCCACCATCAAGCCCAACAGCAACGCATGGAGGGTCTTGTCGATGTCCTCAACAGGTATGCAAATTCACAATTCATCATGCATGTGTCCATCCAGCGCTCACCTGGGCCGAAGGCTAGGCATCTATGTGCTAAGCTCTGTGGCCATCCTGGACGATGTGCATGGAGCAACGATCAACCTTATACAGCGCTTTGGATTGTTCTGACCCCATGATATCTCATCTGCGGCCTGCGCCTCGTCCTGCAGGGAGCTCCTCTTCTAATGGCACAACGGCAGTCACAACAGCGACCTCCATGGCTTCCGCAGCCGCGGCTGCAGCTGCAGGGATGGCTGCTAGCTCCACCCCTGTCTGTGTGGTGGGCCTGAAGCTGCGTTATCCCAACCTTGCCAGGGCTCTTGCTGGCCTACCTGTCAGCTGCCCTGCCCGAGTCCTTGTATGAGCTGGGGCTGGACAGCAGTGAGAAGCTGAGGCTGAGCCTGGAGTGCAATAGGATTATGGAAGGGTGAGGGAATGGGTCAGGTTTTGGGGGACTTGTGCTGGGATCCATTCTGAGGCAGAGCTGTGAAAATCATACATGTACATGCGGCTGGCACAGGAAACGGGCATGCACGCAGCCGCGAGTCCAAAAGGCAGGCAACCAGTTTGCAGCTGCACCCATGCATCAATAGGATCAAAAAGAGCCCTGCACCCGTACCATGCACCGTGTGTTGATGCAAGCAAGGTCATGGCAATCCACATGTCATGCTGCTTTCAGGTGGCTGGCGTCTGCTCAGCCGCCCATCCCAGCCAGCGTGGACACGGGACCTCTTGGATGAGGGGCGGGCATCCTTCGACTGGGAGCGCCTCAAGGTGTGTGCCGTGCGCGTAAGGCGTGCAATTTCTGTGTTGGCGTCCTGCAATCAGAAACGCCGGTGCCAGAGAGCTTTTGCAGCTGGGCCAACGCCAACTCACGATACCATTCGCCCTGTTGTTGCGGCACCTTGACTTTGCGTATGGCTGAAGGCTTGTGGGCGTGCCAAACTACACCTAGTTGCCACCTGTTGCAATGTGGCGTTGACTCCTCACGCATGGATGACCCTGGTGCATGCAGGCCAACTTCAAGCGTGTGCAGGAAGGCTGGCGCCATGTGGCACGCCTGGGCGCTTGGTTTGAGCACATCTGCTCTTGGCAGGACCGCCAGGCGTCGTGGGAGGTGGTCTTTTGCATCACTCTCCTGTGCTATTTCCCAACCACAGCCATGCAGGTAACAGCGTTGTGAGGCCTGTAAAACTCATCCGCCCTGCCCTAGTACCCCGATGCAGTGTGTGTGAAGCTTCTGCAGTTACTGGCTGCCTAGCATGGGCAGGGTTGCCAGTGCTGCACCGTGCCCAGCCTGCAACCTCATAAGCAAATTCACCATGCCAGCCCCTTGCTGTCCACACCCCTTTCCCCCATTTCCTATGGGTTACAGCATGCCCCCACCCCCCCACCCCTTGCCCCCATTTCCCAGCTCTTCATGTACATGCTGTTCGTGTCGGGGATCAAGCGGTGGTGGGCTATCACCCGCCAGTCAGGCACCGACCAACTGCCCTCAGGGACAGGAAACTCCCTTACTGCTGGGGCATCTGCCGCAGCGCCTGCATCAGTAGGTGTACCAGCCGCTGCGACCGCAACAGCCACACCAGGGGCCCTCTGGGGAAGACCAGCCCACAGAAAGGCCCATCCCACCTGGGGCAGGGTGCAGTCCAGCAGCCACAGGACGGAGCCATTGTGGTAGGTCAGGGCGCCAATACAGCCGCAGCCGCAGCTGTTGTGCCAGCTGGAAACAGCACTGGCAGCAAGAAGCAGGAGGTGAGTAGCTGGGATGCACAAGTGTTGTTGATGGTAAGACGAATGGGCACATGTGTCGCCAGGGCAATGTAGCTTCTGCCTCAAGCTGCCCTGCTACACCTATGTGTGCTGGTTCAGGTTGCCCTGAAGGGCTAGATGCCTGGTTGGGTGTCTCTCCGCTCATGCTGGGCGCACAACCAATCACCATCACTTGTTCCTCGATGAGCTAGCTGACGTCTTGGCGTGCTGATCCAAGCCACCAACGTGTTGATTACCTTGGTGCAGATTGACGAGGACGGAGTGGAGGTACCCGTGGGAACCATGGCCGAGCTTCGGCGCAAGTAGGTGAAGGGGCATTACGTGCATGACGGGCACAAACGCACTGGGACGCACAACCCTTTTACACAGTTGGCTTTTGCATGGTGCATCGTCATGGTCTATGGACCGTGTCATATTGCACCATCGAGACTTCACCTTGCGCCTTGTGTTGCTGTGCGAAACGATTTCTTGTGCTGCCCTTCAGGTACGAGGGCCTGTTGGAGGTTGCACTGATGGTGGCAGAACCTTCTTTGATGATGTGGCCAGCCTGCTAGAGAAATTGGCAGCAGTCATGTCATTCCAGGTAGGCAACGAGTGCATCCACCTGGGTAAAAGCTGCAAAGTCACAGGTTGCCCAGCAGGATCTGTGGAGGCTGGGACATCTGCAAGCAAGCCGTTGCAGCACCCACATCCCCACTCCCACAATCGGGGTAATGACTCGTGCATTCTCCTGCCAATTGGCCAATGTCCTGCAGGATTTTGTGGCCTCTGTCCTGTTCATCCTCATCTGCGCCATGCTGCTGGCTGTGTTCCATTACGCCGGATTTGGCACCACCATGTATGTAGTGCTGCTGTGGCAGGTGCCGGCCGCCAGCACTGCGCGATGCGCTGCCACCGCCACCTGTCAGTTACTTTATGCGGCTTGCCCTGCCGGTCGCCGCATGACACATTGTAAAGCTGGTAGTACTGTAGCATAACACCGCAAAGCAGCAAGGTCGCATTTTTACTGCATTGACGCAAAAGCCCAGCGCTTTGGCACTCGCGGCTTCCTGTCGTGGCATCTCAGTGATTCGTGGCCATGCCAAAGGAGCTCTAGCCATCGGAAGCTGCCTGTTCTAGTTCCATGGGCTGCAGCTGCATGGCTTGCCTCAGGGTCGCATGGGTCCTTGCAATAAGCCGTTCACCTTCTGTTGTTGGTGCCCTCGGTGTGCATGTGATCATGGGATGTTTAAGTGTTTTCAAGCGGAGCACACTCATGCCCAGCCTATCGCAATGGTGAATGGCGTGCCTGACGGTGTTGCAACCTTTTTGGGACTGTCAAACTGTGTTGCCATCGGGGCTGGGCATGCCGGCTTGCTGTCTACCTACCCTGGTTTCATTCGCCCCCGTATGCTGCATCATTTCATAAACCACGACAAAACAGGGCTGTTGTTGCAGAAGGTGGTTGTCTGATTTTTTATGTCGTCATCATGAAATTTGCTGCCGCCTTTCGGCTTGCAATGTCCATCCTGCATTGCATTTTTTCATCGACACACTGCATGGCTTGGGTCATGCGGCCCAAGCGATCGTCAACGGATGCCTTGATCCTCCGGACTTTCTCCACAACAGCTTGCTGCATGTACAACAGAGCCATGTAACAGTTCTTGACTGTACACGTTGTTGTTGTTGTTAAATGCCCAGGGCAGCGGTACATAACCTACCTGTGCACCACTGCTGGTGTGCTGTTGGGCCCCATGCATGCAGTGTTTGAATGCATGTTCACATGCCCCGTTTGCTGGCAGCATCGAGCAACGCATAGCAGCGTATCTGGTCCCGTTAGACCACAGAAGCAGCGTTGTGAGAGGCCACGGGATTACCCTTCGAGTTATTGCACCATCGCATGCGTATCATGCCCAAAGCCTTGGCCCACCTCATGATTCGTACGGTCTCTAGCCTTACTGCATGCTATATGACGCACAATGGCAGCAGCCCAAGCACTGCATCATACCGTTGAAACTTGTGTAGCATCAAGCAGATGGACATCCTGCACTGGATTGCTGAACCACCAAATTGCACCCTACGCTGCAGCATGAATGCTCTTACGGCAAACCAGTACCCATATGAAAGACCATTTGTCCTTGTTGTTTGGCGAGCATCACTGTCTTGCTCCATTGCAGCACACAGACGACATGTTGGTGGCACAGCATTGGGGGTGGCCTGCCGCATGGTAGCACGGTAACCCTGCCTGCCTGCATGCATGCATGTGCAGCCATTCTATAGCGCAATGCGACCAGCGTGAAGCACAGCAGTACTAATGTACAACTTACAGGGCGCCAGGCTCACGTAACATGGCACTACTGCTTTGCTGCCAGTTCCTGCTCAAGCCATTACAACCATCTGGATCACTGCCTGCGCGCGCTTGCTACTGATGCTGCCACCCGCTCGGGCGTGATGGGCGGCGGTGGGGGGGTTTCTGATTGAGCAGCCGCACAGGTGTCGCCGGTGATGTAGTGGATGATGCAGTCTGCGGTGCCATCGGGGATGCCTGCATGTTGGCCTCTGCCACCTTGCGGTTCATCTCCTTCATCTCCTGCAGTACATGACGCACATCATCATGCAGCTCTGCACCAATCCAACTGCTGGTCACAATCGCGATACACATGCCGTGTGCTGAACGTGCATGTTGCCATCTGATACAAACGGCCCCTGACGCCCTGAAGGGCGCAATTGCATGCACATCCAGGCGCATGTCGCATGATGTTACACAGCCTGTTGCAAGGCATGTGCCAAAACGGAACTACCCATGCAACCCACCTCCATGGTTGGCAGCCCGACTCGTCGGCGGAAGGTGTCACTCCTCAGCAGGATGCCCAGGAACACTCCAAAGGTGGTGTTGGACACCCACAAGGTGGCTGTGCCCGCTGACACCCAGCCTCCCGCAGGGACAAACATGCAGGCCATGATGCGCAGGAACCACTTCATCCCATTCGCAAACTGCGCGCGGTCCTGCGGCATGGCTGGGTCGCCTGCCAGGTTGATGCCGTACTCAATCATGGCCAGTGTAACTGCTGTGCACAGCAGTGGCAGGCCGTAGAAGGGGTCTGGCTGTGTGAGATCTGTGAACCACAAGATGCCCCCTGTGGCCAGTGAGGGAACCTGCAGGGGGTGCAACAGCAAGATCCAATAACACATAACTGGCAGCACATCGGGTCAAACCCACACATGCACGGGTTCATGGCGCATCACCATTCAGCTCGTTTGGATGAAGATGCGCAACATCCTCTCCCATGCCCACAGCCTCAACCCCAAACTGAACGGCTTCTGGGATACATCACGCTTAGGAAGGCGGCTCCCTGCAACGATAACCGTACGGCATAGCTCCACTGCAAATCCTCCCCCTTGTTCCGTTTTGCCTGGCCATCCGTTGCATGTCGTCATGCCTACTGACCACCTTTGCCTCCATCAGCTTGTTGATGCCAGAGAACACGCTGAGGAAAACAGTTGCGTTTGCAATCATGACAGCTGGCATGGTCAGGGGCTGTGAGCGTCAGGTTGCCCTGCTTGGCCATCTGGGTGCTGTACTCCGTCTGGAAAGCTTTAAAGAGCCGGTTATGCTCCTCCTGGCTGGTCTGCAAGATGAATGCGGAAATGATGGGCAAATGCATCATGCCCAAACTGCCTCGCTGCCACACGGCTTCACCTACCCTATGTTGCAGCGACGGGTAGGTGAGGATGTGACGTGCTGGATTCATAACAGATCGGAGATTGTACCCAGTCCTCTAGAAATGCAAGTGGAGCCCCCCCCCCCCGGCATCCCCCTCGCATAATGCCAATTGCCATGCATGGCTTACCGCCTTCATGGCCGCTTCCTGCAGTTTCTTGGCATGGAGGAGGCTATGGTTGAAAGCCTTCAGGGGGCACAAGTGATTTGCATGCATCATCCAGGTCAGGATCCCCTCTGCCGTGTGGCTTACTTTTCAAAGATTCCAAATGCAGTAGGTAAAACGTTACAGCAAGTGACAGCCCATCGCAGCAGCTGATGTGGATGGGGTGAGCTACAGCTTGCCCATGCAAGTACTGTGTACACCACAACAGGCGTGCGCATCTGGCTTGCAGGGCAAGACACAAGCAGATCAACACAGCTGGTTCCTGCAGTCGGCCCTTAACTAGTCAGGTACCCATGCAATCAGGATGATGCGCTACTCACCATGACCTTTGCCATGGACTTTTGGCCAACGACCATCAGGGGAAAGGCGATGGTACGGAGTGTTACGTTGAGATAGCGATCGACAGCCACCTGCCATGTGTGTGTGTGTGTGTGTGTGTGTGTGTGTGTGTGTGTAAACCACATTTCAGCTACAGATCACAGGAGACGCTCGCATGCCGCAGGTTGAATGCAGGCTCATGCTGTCTGCATTCAGTACGCATGCATCTGCCACACATGCGCTGCTGCATTGATCAAGTGTACAAGTACTCCGCAGACCCTGCCGCAGATGGCAGCCATGCATACAAGCGCGCTGCTGAGCAGCTCACCATGGTGTTCCTAGATACTCATGTGCGGCTTGTAGGCCGCTGATTGCCACGGATGCCCCAAACCATGCGTCTGCCTTTGCCCCCATAATGGAGGCACGTTCAACAGCTCCGCATGCTTGCATGATGGCATCAAGCATATCTGGAGATATCGAATCCTCCGGAAGCGGCAGGGAGGTTGGATCTGGTGGTGGACTGGCGTTGCTGTCACCATCATCGCCCACAGACAGTGCCACTAGGAGTTGCTGAGTCTGCTAATGTTCCGTTGTTGATGCCGCAGCGTTCGAAGCTTGCTTTCCTCCGCCGAACCAACGCGCAAATGTTGATGCATGTCTCACTCCTCGCAGCCCAAGTCCCAGTTGCAGGTGGAGCTGATCCTGGTGATCTCCTGACGTAAATGGGAGAAGGATGTGGACGCCTCAGGTAACCATCTGGCTGCTTGTTGCTGCGCGTCCCAAAATACCAGACCCACATAGGGCGCCACGCGCATGGCGCAGCAGCAACTGGGACCGCATCACTGTCTGGCCGGTGTGCTGATGAGGCCCACAGCAACACAGCAGTAGTAGTAATAGTAGCAAGGCGGCTACTTCACAGGCGCTGCAGACGTTGAGGATGAAAACGATGATACCATGTTACCTGCTGAAGTTGCCTATTTGTTCTTTCTTTTGTACCGTCCGCGAGTGGGTAAAGGGGGCCTCAATGATGGCAGTGGTTTACATGATGCAATAACGAGCATACCCGCGTTAGCTTAGGCTTTCAAGTCAAGCACTTGTGTTTGTCAACCTCACATAACCTTGCTGCTACGGTACACCTTCACTGTGCATCCATGCAGAGATTCAAAAACTGTGCATGCCGCGGCATACTACACCAATGGTCTTATGTGGCCTGCAGAGTGTCGTCAGTGCATCCTCATTGGTTAGTTTGCTCCCGGAATGGTTCTGCAAGCCAGAATGCCGAAGCTGAAGCCAACACAAGATGCGCATGCATGCTTCTCGCTTCGGTGCAATTCAGCATAGCAAAACGTACATGACAATTTGTTGCAAGTATGTACTTGAAGTACATACTTGCAACATCAGCTCAATCATCCAGTGTGATTTATAAACTACAGCTACTAGACAACAACGACAGCAGATACCATGCAGAGGCGGCAGGCATGCAAGGCCCAGACCACTAGCGGAAGTTGCAGTGCCTCAGACACACTTTCGCACACTCCGGAGCGCTTCCAGTTCATACATACGTATCCAGTACTCACTGAACTCCGTCAGCACCGCACATTTCTGCCTGGGATGCAGACAGTCCCATCCCCTACCAGAGTAGGCATGAAAGCAGCCAGCTCTAACCCACTGTGCAAACCATGTGCTATGTGTGCTATGGCCTACGTGGCATCAGCCCATTGACACTGCAGGCGGATGACACTCCTGCAGAAAAGTCACCAGCCTGTCAAGACTGTGCTTGCAGCCTGTGACATGCAGTACCGCAGTGCAACCCCGGCAGTGCACAGCATTGCCACCGCAATCACACGCATCAGATGCATGATGAGGATGCCTGGCAAACCACGTGTGACGGTAACTGCACGCATACTCATGACGTCTGCAAGACAAGCCGCGCGACTGACCATTGAAACCTGCAGCACAGCTTTTGGGTGCGGCCCACCTTGAGCATGCAGGCACCTCATCTCACACTGCCACAGCTATTCCTGTTTCTCAAAAAGGCTGTTGGAGGCAACTCAACAGGGGCCACAGCGACTTGGCAATTCTTAACTCGCTACACTTGCACATCAGCTGGCAATGACACAGCATACGCTTCTACAGCTGCTGCTACGCTGTTGTTTCTGACAGTGGATGGTCAAATGGGTTGGTCCACAACTGCACAACCTCCCTTTGGCACATACACAACTCGTGTTTCCAGGCATACAGGCAGGTGCCTCCGCTCTTTGCAACCTTGTTCAAACGTGTCCTCTCTATTTGACATACCGGAACGCGATTGCCTCTCGTGCAGCACTGGGACCATGCTCTGCACCCAGCGCAGGCCCGGGCCTGGGCTCACTCAGTGCTTGTGTGCAGGAGCTTCCTCCTTCTGACGTACCACATCGACTGACTGCATGCTGTCAGTGGAGCTGGTGGTGCTGAGCGGTGTCTCGCTAGCCCGCTTAGACAGGTGAAACACACCTGCCACAGCCCCAATGCCCGCCGCTGCCAGCAGCGCCACCTTGGTGTAGGAGCCGGACTGGGCAGCCAGCTCTGCATGTTGAGCACAGCGGCCCATCAGCCAGCGAACGTGCACACAAAACACTGATCAGCCACATGTAAAGTGTGCAGAAGATGCAACCACAATGCGGAATGCGTACACAACGGTGCTGTGACCCATAGGTCGTGATGTTAGATTCCACCAAACCAGGCTACTGGGTTCAATGAGGTGCAACATCCCAGAACAACACACCTGCCAGCAGCTCGCCGATGTCCATCCCGCTGTCGACCAGGCTCCTGCTGGCTCCGCCCAGGCTCGCATAAAGCACGCTCCACACACTCATGCCTGCCAGTGTGCCACCAACAAATGCCGGCATCTCCACAGGCGTAAGGCCAGTACATAGTTGCTGGCGCTGAAGGGAACCACAGGCGTGAGGCGCAGCAACAGCACTGCCATGAACTGCCGCCAGAAGCCGCCCTTGCGTATGGCCTTCTGGACCTGCGTGTGCACGCCAAGGTCACAACGAATTCCAGTTTGCACCAACGGATACCTTAGACCTGCCACGCTGCAACTCACGCATGCATGCGTAACGAGGGAAGATCAGCGGGGTCCATGCTCGTTCAGTATTGCTGGCTGGGGGCACACAGGCAGTCGTCATGTTTATCAGTGCACCAAACATGCCAGCTGCCTCATTTGGCAATCATTACATGAAGCCAATGCCAGTCAGCAAAGCATGGGGACCCTCACCTTCGCACCTCAGCAAGCTTTGCTGCCACGCCTCCTGCACCACCCTCATCCCCCATCTCATATTGGATGATCTTTTCTGCCAATGGCCGCCCTACACCACGGCTGATGGTGAAGGCATTCACAGCTGCCAGGGTCACGCCCATAAGCACCAGCACAGCACCCTGCAGCGCCCCATGTCATGAGCAAGGCCATTTCACAGTAAGATGGTTTGACACACCAGGGTGTCGCTGTATGCTTTACTGCATGCGCCACAAAGATGGCAGGCGAGGCGCTGCAATGCAGGTGCCGTTTGCAGCATGGTTGTAGATGTCTGTCACACATGCACCATGGCGAACATGTGCATTTGGACTGCATCAACGGCTGACATACGGTGTACCGCACCTTTTGAGCGCCGAAGAGTAACCCACTCGCCAGTGTCAAAGGCTGAGTAGGGAACAGAGGAATCATCTCTGAAAACATGACGACCACCACGAACACCACAGCACCCCATGGTCCCATGGCCTCCACTTGTTCCTGTTAACAGCATGGCATCGCCCACATCAAGGTGCTCACGGCTTGCCCCGCGTAACCCGAGATGTGTGTACAGCTTAGCATATAGCTACAATCACGCCGAGAAAGGCATTAGGCTGGCTAAGCGCTACACGTGCAGTGATGCCTGTTTACACATAGTGACGTTAACGGTCGCATCGCAGATCCCGCGGCGACCCAAACTGGGCTTAGGCCCATCTTACCAAGAAAGCTTGGAACAGCTGCAGGGCAGAGCCGTCCAGGGTCTCCCCAGCCCATGCTGCTGCTGGGACCAGAAGTGCTGCTATTGTTAGTGCTGCCATAACTGCGGAAGCCCTTAGTGCGGTACTGCGGCTGCTGGTGGATGCCTCCAGACCGGATGCAATGCGGGCACAGATGCCAGATTCTGTTGCTGTAAGGGGACCCGCCAGATGCTGTGGTTCATCTTGAGCAGCAGCTGTATGCTGCAGCTGTTCGCCGGGACAGGCGGTGGTGAGGTCACGGCCCACCTGAAGCTTTGAAGATACTGCTATATGGGAGCCTATACGTGCATGGCAGGCTAAGACTCGCCGCATGCCTTGGCTGGCTACCCGGTGTTGTGGCCTAAGGTCACACGTGCTGTTGCTCATCATTCTTATGCTCCTGTGTGTACCTGAAAGCAAAGACGGCAAGGCGGTGGCGCGGCAACTAATCCTAGATGAAGTCCTGGAGCAGGAGCGATGCTGTTTTCGTACAGCGATAGAGAGCGTTGGACAGAGAGTTCTTTGTTAAGCTGAGGTGGGCGAGGTATGTGGCTGTGGTCCCACCGAGGAACGTTGTTCGGAGAGCTGTGTGCAGCAGCACGAACCGGTCACTGCGGTAGATCTGCTGGCAGGATTGTGGAGTACGCTGCTGCCAAACACGTTACACTGTCCACTGAGGAGAGCGAAAGTAGCATCAGCATCTCATGCCCTTGGATGCAAGGACATGATAACTAGCCATTACGTGCCGTTGCATCCTTCCACATGAAAGCCTTAACCAATGTGAAGGCCAGCACAGCTGACGTGCTTCAGCATGACCATTATGTTCTTGGCTCGGCTGCACATGCAGGAGGGAGGTGAACACTATCAAAACAAGTTACGTCACCGCTGTACAGTGACATGTAGCCCCGGCTGCTTGCAGGCTGCACCGAGCTATTGATGTATGCATGCAAATGATGCACCACATAGATCCACCCATGAATACCTACATGGATTCAAAACCACTGCACTCGTCCAGTGCACACCCCATGGCAACACCAGCTGGCACATGCTAGGAGCAGCTGGCATTCATGCTGAAGCCAGTGCTGGTTTGGCGATACAGTGCTCCAAGAGCGACTTGGCCATATCGGCAATAGTCTGTGCGATGGGTGTGTACTGCAGCCCAAGCTCCCGCTCCGCCTTGGAGGCATCAATGCTGCGCTTCTCAGGCTGCTCGTCTCCCTCAGGGATGTGTTCCAAGCCTAGGCCAGAAGCCTGCATGCGCACAGCAGAACCTACATTAGCGGCAAGCCTGTCACCATAACCCTACATCTGCAGGGCCACAGGCCCACAGGCGCACGCGTGCATGGTCAAACGCCAGGAGTCTTGGCATGTGACTGAAACTGCAGGTGCGCACCTTCAGTATGTCGGTGACCTGCCTCGAGCTGGTGGAGGCCCCTTGGCTGATGATGTAGCGGCCAGAGGCCTGGGGCAGTGCGGCAGCCAGCAGGTGTGCGCGCGCAACGTCCCGCACATCTGCAAATGTCCAGCTCCCCGAGGGAGGAGGTGCGCTGGCGCTGG
The DNA here is from genome assembly GCA_037367405.1 of Ottelia alismoides. Taxonomy (NCBI): domain Eukaryota; kingdom Viridiplantae; phylum Streptophyta; class Magnoliopsida; order Alismatales; family Hydrocharitaceae; genus Ottelia; species Ottelia alismoides. The sequence goes on along the minus strand of JAZKJV010002859.1, from coordinate 11,432 downwards.
ACTCCACGAAAGCCTGCAGTGCATGCGCAAGAATGGATGAGGCAGCAGCACAGCACCCCAGCAGGGTTGTTGAAAGCAGCGTAACGGGAGAAGGCCCCTGAACTTTGCAGCCCGTCGTCATGGATAAACATTCACCTGCCATAGCCATGCCAATGTGAGTAGCTGTCACCCACGCGTCCTGCGTAACCATGAGTGCCTGCAATACGAAAATGTTCGCGTGAACGTGCAGCAGTAGGCCGCCGCAGCAGCAGCAGCAACAAGGATGGGTGCATGCAGGCACACAAAAGCAGCCCGCACGCGTGCAGACGCAAGCGCGAACCTTCATGAAGCCCACTGGAAAGGCCCCAGCCGCCTCCTTGGATACCACAGGGCCCATCACAAAGTTGGGCAGGATGGTGATCACATCCAGCCCCAGCTCCTCGCCTAAGCGCCATGCAACGCGCTCAGCCTCAACCTTATGGGGAGAAGCAGGTTCAGATACACAGGACGAGCGGGTTCAGATGCTGGCTTGCGTCAACATGGTAAAGAGGCGCAGTAAAGTGTAAAGCCCATGAGAACCAACTCGAGGCATGGGAATACAAAATCCTTTCCAGCTGTAGTTGCCTCACTGTTGCCTACTCCTCAGCATTTGCTGCTGCGGCGGGAAAGTGGTGACCCACCATGTACCGTATGCGGTTGGCGTACCTTTGACACCCAATACGGCTCCTCCTGTGCTGTAGACACCTCATTCCAGTCAGCCTCTGTGTACAGCTCCCTTTACGGGCCTGGCGTGCGTGGCAGTCATGAATGGCTGTGGTAAAGGCAACAGGGCAGATTGTTGCAGCAGGAGTGAGGGAATGTAGCACACGCACATGAATAACATGCATGCCTACGCAGGGGTGTGTTTCGTTCTTCCTCATGCATGGTACTTGCACCGAATGTAAGTGCCTGCACGTCGCAGACTGTGCACGGGCCATGAGGCAACAGCACAGGTGCAACCACTTGTGTTCGCATGTGAATGCTTCATTCCCACACAACCAACAACTGCCAAGAGCTGCCAATGCAGCATTGAAACTGCCTGCTCCTTCCATGTGCCCACCGCACACCGATGACGGTCACCACAACCCGCTTGACAGTTTGCTTTGTGTTGTGCAGCAGCTCGCAAAACACTTGTGGTGCCATCCACCGCAGGGCGCACAATATCCTGTGCCAGCATCACAAAAGACATGCAACAGCAACATGGGAAATGCCAGTGGCTGCGCATGCCTGCGCAATGCACGGTCTATAGTGCATATCTGAATGACATGCTCATATGCATTGTGCACGCCGGCAGCCCTGTGGTCATAAGTTCATGACTCATGCGTGTGGACATCAGCAGAGCCCCGTGGTGTGTGGGCCCGCTTGCCTTGTCAGGGTCGTCAGAGGTAATCTTAAATGGCGACGCTACGTGGATGACGTACACTGCTCCTTCCAAGGCTGGCACAAGGGAAGCCTCATCCAAGATGTCTGCTGCCTGTCCGTGCGCACATACGATTTTTGAAAAACGACTGAGTGGGTGGTGCAGGAATGGTGCACTATGGGGTATACTCGTCGTCCTATGCCATGTCTTGCAGGTTACAGGCCAATGCTGTAGGAACAAAACTCCTCTGCCATGAGACTGGCCTGCTGCATTATGGAACCCAATTGATATGCTGCACACAATTCTGTGAATGCACAGGCTGCATGTGCGGTAATGATGTAACGCCCAGAAATTCATGCATGCAAAAGGATCAACGTGAGCAACCAAAGCATTTGACGAACCATTCTGGTGACGTTTGGGCCTGCATGTCATTTTTACCGCAAAAGTCAGCTCCCCAGGTGACCCTCGGCATGCTGAGGCCAACGCTGCAAGAACAGGGGAGCCTGGATTCTGTCGTGCGATTGCCCTCACGTGCGCTCCCTGCTGTAAAAGTTGGTGTAGAATCTGCAAGCCGTATCAATTCATTGGAGGTTGAACTCAGTGTACTCTTTTGCGTTTTGGCGGCATTTTGTTCGCTGCAAGGAAGGACCAAGCTCAATTACATGCAATAAGGCTCTTACCTGGGAGCCTACAAATCCAGTAGCCCCCGTAAGAGCCACTGTGCTGCCCTTGAGGTTCTCGAAGGCCATAGCTGCCCTCCGAGGCTGCAGCACGTTCAACTTGGGAGGTTGCAGATATGTTAAACAAAACCTTGACACCAGACGTTCTGCAGCGTAGCTCTTGCTCTACGTGATAGCCAGAGGCCTGATAGCTATCTTGACGTACAAACTGTGTATCATTCTGCTGCACTGGTATGGTGAGCGCGGACCAATGCGAGGTTGGCCTGCCATGTGGGCAGAACGAAGCTGAAAGGCACGATGGTTCGGACCGCCAGGTATAGCGCACAACGTGCTCGTGACTTGGAGGTGACTCACAGCAGATGCAATTCCAAGCACTCTAATGGGTTGTGCTTCATCGCGAGCTCCCGTGGCAGGGTCGGAACCGCTGCACGTGCAGGACACCAGCAAAGCTCATTTGTCCAGCACGCACATGGCGACACCCGCAGCAGGTCATGATGACGCAATCGTGGCCACCTCACTTGCCACGCGTCCAAGCAAATGATCTCGCCACACGGTTGGAGAACAAGGAGTCAGGGCTAGTAGTCCGTGGACGTGCGAGATCCTGAGGTGCGGAGGTGGATGCCTTACTAAACAGTGCCTTTTGGCTCTGCGCCCTTTGCGCATGTCCACATGAACGCGCCGTACGCTTAGGTTTAGAGGGTCACGTATGCAACTTGTGTGTGTTTGACCTTTTGTACCTTGTGCGTGCGGATGCACAATCCACGAGTACGCACTGTGTGGGCATCAGCGGTGCTTGTGGAGCTGCAGATCGAAGTAACTCAGTCCGGTGACGCTTCACATGCATACATTTGTGGTTTTGCATATTGCTGTCCACTAACTCCATCACGTAACAAGAAACAGCATCAGCATGTATGTACAGGTACACCGAAGGGGGCGGGACTCGTGCCATTGCAGGTGGCCGCATGAGGAGCATAATGCATCCTGTGCATGCATTTCCACATTTTCACCAAGCAATCTCCACTCATGCGATGCATAGGAGTTTGCTGGTGGGCATATCATCGGCGCTGTCAACGTGCCGTCTACTGTCTTCAACACGGACGATAAGGCCCACCTTGATGATGTGATCAAGGCCCAGTTGGCATCTGCTGAGGAGGTCGTCGTGCATTGCCAGTGGAGCCAGGTGGGCATGACGGACATATGCATGCATACGTACACATGCATACAGCTCCCAACCTTTCTTGTTCAAGACCTCGTCTGCGCAGGCCATTGAGTGACAGTGCTCCCCTATACTACAATCACTGTTGAATGCATTAATGCGGGCCATGCTGCACCTGCAGCTGCATGTCCAGTTGTGCATAGACAGGCAGGCCAGGTGCTACACCACCTCCTGCGGCTTATCCCAACCATGCGTCCCCTGCATTTCCATTTTCCATCCCCCCCCCCAAAACACACACACCGCCCTTGCCCACTGTGTGCTGCAGAAGCGTGGCCCAACAGCTGCTGCTGCACTTGAAGCTAGGCTGAAGGAGCTGGGGCTGGATGGGGAGGCGCCAACGGGCCCAAGGTGACTGTGCTGGCGGGAGGGGCGGGGACCTTTCTGAGGCATACAAGGACTCGCAATTGGTGGTGACACCCGAGAAGTAACTTGAAGGACCCGAGATCCATATCCAAGGCAGGTGCTGCATAGTGCATGCAGCACTGCAGCAGCAACTGCGTCAATGTCAACAGCTGTTGTGCATGTGAACTGCCCTTGCCGTAGAATGCGGTTACCCAAGGAGCCAGTGATGGGAGACAGGTCAGCAGACTTTTCGCGTGTTCAAGGAATGCGTGCCTGCAGGACTGCATGCACTCGGCAACTACCGATGATCTGTATGCATTGGTTGATTACAGAAATACGCTCGAAAAACAACACCTGTAGCATACCATGTGCTGCAGACATTGATGAGGCCACAACCTGCCTCAAAATTTCTGCTGCGTTCTCCCTCTCACCAATGCTCACGACCATGATTATGACCAGTGTACATGCGTGCTATGACATATGCCAATATGTACATACGGCGATGTAGCATGTAGCGAATGCTTGCGGTGCACATGGGAGTACATTCTGTATGTCCGTCAACCCCCAGTTACGGTGACGGCTCCTATGCAGTGGCTGCGTATGTAAATGGTGCTGCATTACACAGACGACACTTCATGCTGTAAAGGTAAAGTTGTCTGTTGACCATGATTTGCACGTGCTTCCCCAGCCGCTAGTATGTTGCACTTGTTGCACTGCTTGCAATCTGCATGCACACAACCCCCTGATGTTCTCCGGGCACAGGATGTTACTATACGGCTCGAATTGCATGTGCCTGACGGTGGGTCAGACGCACTGTCTAGGTGGCAACGCCATCGTATCACAGCCGTTGCAGCTGCAGACGAGACGCCAGCCAGACCGATCAGACCATAACAACAACAGCGTGCAACGCTGCATTGCACCATGCATTCATGTGGGTCGATGGCTATGCATTTCATTGTCGACAGCCAGCAACTGGGTAACTGCACCTTCCCAGGCAGTAGCCGAGACCGCTACTGCCATGACCACAACTTGCATGTGCATGGGCGCCGTCTGGTGCTCGTGCAAGCCTTTTCTCCAAATTAGGCAGTAAGGCATTGAGGAAATACTGACATTAGGCCTTTCCCAGTTGGATGGATATTGTTTTCTACGGTACTTGTTACATTGCTTGTTGCATCAAGCTCTTCAAACTTCAAGCCTCCTTTAGCTATCATACAGCACAGTATGGAGGCAGCGCTTGCCTATGGAGTAAACCTGTTACGGTGTAACGCGTTGCCTGCGGTCCAGCACCCACTGTTGGCAGCATGCGTCACTGTTCAATCTAGAAGGCGTTTGTCAGGGGACACTGCTGGACCAGATTTCCAAAGGCAGCCATTATAGAAGTTATGGTAACGCCCCAGTGGATGAAGCTGGGCCTCATACGTCCAAGACCTCAGTGGTACCGCTGCAGCTAAACGCTGCTGAGCCCAGCGTACCTATGAACAATACCATAGACAGAAAGGGTGGTTTGGCCACCAACAAGCCCCATCCAGGTCACAGTGAAGACTACGCTCTTGCCATTTGGTGCTCCTCCGCAATGGCATCTGTGCATGTTCGCTCTGCTCAGGTATGCGCATGCATTTGGACATGCATTATGCATGCAGGTCCTGCCCCCGAGACATGCGTGCGTGCATGCATGCATGCACAGCGCATTGCAGGCTCAACGCGCTTGCAGACGGTGAATAGGTACACACGTGGAAGGCATGCAGTCATACCATAGCATGAGCTCAATCAGCCTTTAACGCAGGTTCCAGTTCTTTTGCACACGCATGAGCGCTATGCCGGTGTAGTCGCCAGGCTCGTTGATGCCTCCGGCTGTTGCAATGGCCTTGTACAGGCAGTGCCTGTACACCGCAGGAAGTGTCTCATGTCATTGCGATCCATGCACACTCGGCAATTCTCGCATGCATGCTCCTGTCCCAAGCCGTGTACAGTCTGCATGCAGTGATTTGCACGCTGATCAACCAATACTGCATGGATGCTGGCATACCATATGTGTAAGCCATCAACATATGTTCAATGGTGAAGTGAAGTCTATTTACGTTCCTCCTTGCCTTGTACAGAACGCTTGTGCCCGATGTATGACGGTGGTGCCGTGGGCGATGTTGCGAACGTCTGCCTGCACTGCATCAGTGCACCCCTTCTGCATGCTAGATCCATGCACGACTCGCTGCATGACATTACCAGCATGCATGACCTGAAGGATCATGGAGATCCAGCTGAGGTTGCTGCCTTTCTTTGGCATGTGCACTTAGCTGCCAGCTCTTCCATGCCTCATCCACAACCAATTAATGGCCTTCCTGGCCGGCTGTTGTAAGTACCTACCGACCGGTCGGGGGGGGGCCCAGGCAATGAAATCTTGACCACCATGTTCAATAAGAGTTAAAGCCCCCATAACCCGTTGGCCACATGATGGGACCTCTGAACATGTCGTACATCTTTGTACGATGTATCGTACGACTTATGACATAATCTCGATGGAACGCGATCAGCTGATTCGAGGCGTTTAACCAAAGCCAACGCGTGTGATGTGTACCACCACCCCTAGGCAATCTGAATGTTCTTGCATCTTCACAATCGCAGCACCTGTAAACTAACTGTTGTATGAGATGCTGAGGTCTAGGATAAAGACGTCGAGGAGTGCAAAATGCTGGCGAGGTCCCTGCCCCCCCCCCCCCCGGCCCCTTCCAAGTTAGCGGCCTCCTGTTTACGACGGTGGACATTGCAACAAACTCCATCCTTTGCTTTTGGGATGGCATGTATTGTCCCAGCAGATTGCCCTGCCCGGTCCACTCCATATGTTTTCTGCCTGATGTGCCTCATCCAGCACCCTTGATTGCCCTGGGTCGGCCACGCTCTCTATTGTTCTGCCCTGCTCAGGTGGGTCATGACTACCTGGCGACCACTTACAACCCAGCCACGCGCAGGAATGAGTCTGAATGGCGCACTGAATGGACAATGGTACACCTCAACTGGCTCTACGACAGCCAATATGACACAGGAGACACAGGCATGCAGGTCAGTACATTCTGTGACCCTATCACTAGTGCCATGCTTCAGGTCATTGCGGTTGCGCGTGTATCGCCTGACCTAAATGGGCATCCATGCCTCGGGCGATGTAGGCGATGCATGCCCCAAAGGCTACTTCATCTTCCCATGAACTGACATGCACAGTCCTTGCTGCGCTGACCAACACTGATCCCAACAGGATCTGCCCATGTCCTGTTGCTCGATTCCCCGGCTGCAGTTGTATGCTGGTGTGAAGCATCGCAATGACCCAGCAGTGTTCCAGCAAATGCGGCCAGGCGTTGCTGTGGACCGTGCCATTCCTTACAGAGACTGGGCAAGACAGCATGATGCTGCCGGATCTAGTGATGTGGACAGGATGCAGCGGGTGTACCCGTTTGCTGTGAGCCCGACAACTGCGCTCCAAAGCTGCATCAGTTTACATCAGGTATAGTGCGGTCTGCTGAGTTGGTGTTGTAGGGCATGTTGTGCAGTGTGTGTAAATGTGCTAATTGTGCACATTTGGCTGCGGACCGTGCATGCATGTAGGGTGCACAAAGGTAGGTACATTTGGCACAAGGTACACAAGGCGCATGTACCGCTACATGAGAGCATGCGTGCGCCACAAGTGTCAGCCTACTTGGCTGTGTACTTGTCCTGTTTGCCCTGCCACCACACCGGCCTACTGTTTCAACGGTTTTCCCGTGCACCAGCGCAAGCCCTATTGACCATGTGAAACCATGCATCCTCCCTATGTGCAGGCAAGCTGAGCGTCTAGCCATGGAGCAGGCCCTCAGGCGCACATACAAGGCTGACCGCGTGCAGCTGATTGATCTGGCAATCACTATGCACAACGCGGCCGTGCATCCTGTTTTTGTGCCGGTATACATCTTCAAAGCAGCAATACGCAGTGTCTACCTCCGTACATACGTTCCAGGCTGGACAGGTGCTGCTGCTGCTGGCGCCCGCTTGTACGATCCTACTCGTCGGCAGCTGTCCTGGGAGCGATCACACCCGTTGCATTATCATTACTGGGGGCCACTGGCACCTGGTCCCTACCACAGCTGTTCCTGATGGGTGCATTTGCACCTGCTGCATTGGCCTTCCTTGCAGCAAGGTGTGCGTGCAGCAGGGTGTGCATCTGCATGCAATTTGCGTTGCACGCTAGTGTGCATCAGCACCTGCAATAGCTACGCACAAGCATGCACGCTATGTTGGCGAGCGCTGTTAGTGTATTTGTTCAGAGCTTCATGCAAGGACCTCAGCAGAATGTGGCACATCTTCAACCCTCAAGTATTGTGGGCATGTGATGTGCAGTATACATCTGCTGCGTTTTTCATCTTGTGCTACTCGCTCCTAGGTATGCGCCAGAGCTGCACGTGGCCACGCTGCCGTGCAAGAGCTGTTCTAAGGGCAGCGCATCAAGCGCTACAGCAGTGGCTTGGGCTCAGTGCCACCCAGTGCCCTGGGGCGACAGCAGCAGCAGCAGTAACAGCGCGTCATGGTGGGACTACGAATGGGTGCAGCAACATAGGCAAGACCGTGGAGGACGGGCATACCAGCGGGCTGAGTGGCATCAACAATCACGGCAGGAGGCATGGCAGCGAGCATCGAGGCAGCGACAGGGCCAGGGCCAATACCAAGAAGAGTATCCTAAACGGAGGACAGCAGAGCAGGTAAGGATTTGTGCATGTATCGTATGTGCGAGGGCAGTTGTATACGTATACACTACCTTGCACATGGCACATGCATACATATGCGTGCATATGTGCCATGTGCGAGGTAGTGTATACGTATGTCATCAGTGAACTACTTGCTGAACACAGCAACATGCCTACATGCCGTCGTGCTCACAGCTGGGGGGCGGCATTTGCACATGCACTAACCGCTGTGGGGTACCCAGATGCCCCGGCTGCTTTGAGTCAGGGCTCTTTCATTGACCCTGCAACAGTGTTTTGCGAATACTTATACAACGATTGTACATGCCATGCTCTCTGACCCATCGGCGCATGTATGCAACCATCGGCGGGTCTCCACCTACTTTGCTTTCTTTGCTAACCTGCATGAATCCCACCCTCAATTGCCTTGGTACATTGCACATGTGCACTCTGCCAGCAGGCAACATGCCCTTGCTCAATTGCGTTGTGGGTGTAGTCACATCATTCCATCTGACTTCATGCGTAGAAGTGTTCTCAACTTTGCAGATAGAACATGCCCTTTCTGCTACACCACCGATGTTGGTGATGTTGCTCATGTTTGCCTACACTGCCCTTCCCCACCCTGGTACATGCTAGAAGCATGCATGGTTGGCCCTTGGTAGTTCATGACATGCGACAGGTCATGCATTCTGCTGATGCGTGTGAAGTCTATGCTTTCTTAACACATGTGCATACTGCTGCGCTGTCCTTTGGCCTCCCCTCAGCCTAATGGCCTCCCTGGCTGATAATGTAACCACCAACCAACCAACTACTTGCTGAACTAACTGAACTTGCAGCTACTGTGGGCTGTGACAATGGTGGCCACTAGACGCCCATGTGCACCTACCCATCATTGACTTTATGCTGTATGCGTTGTCGTGATGCTATCTCGCTATACATCGCAAGCCGTGTAACAGCACTTTGCATCAAGGAGCAAATGAGGCAGCGGTAGTGTCACATGTAGTACAGCCCTCATCCTGCTTGTCTGATCCACATGACCTCTTTGACAGGCTTATGTAGATCCCTCGGACCCTAAGGGCTACTATCACGTTCTGGGGGTCAGCGCATCCAGCGATCGAGAGGAGATCCAGGCAGCGTACCGTGCGTTGGCCATGAAGTTGCATCCAGACCGGTAAGACTTTGGATATGTGGGACCTCATAGCCCAACCATGGTGGGAACAGTAGCATGGGCACGGTGGTTTCACGTATTGGGGCACGCAGTCTGCGAAGTTCTACGGTTGCCATGTCTGCCTGATATGCACCTTTGCGTCAGTCCTTGCAGTATGCGTAATTGCAGAACCTCGAAGATGACAGGAAGCCAGAATCATGGTCCCTATCATGATGCACACAATGGTGGGTGCATACAGGCTGCTTGCATTTGATGTGTGCAGCAGCAGCTCGGAGAGCATCCACACCCATCCAGGCATCAATTGGATCATCTGTACTCTCCGCCATTCTGTGATTTACCTTCCAGGCATGTTGACCCAAAAGATAAGGCGCAAGCAACAGCGAAGTTCCAGCAGCTGCAGGAAGCATACACTGTGCTCCGTAGTCCAGCTAAACGAGCAGCTTATGAACCGGGGATTGGATTAAGGTCGCTGTAGGTCGCTTTTCAAGTGTAGGAACAGCGGGAGAAGAGGAAGAACCAGAAGAACAACTCCCTGTTGGTGGCCTGGGAATTTGTTCTCTCACCGTGTGCGGAATTCTCGGTGCGATGCAGGTGGCATGCAAACAACGGGTTTCCATGCGCGCAAGCGTTTGCCGGTCTGTAAAATGCATATAGGCTGTACACTATGTAGTGCACGCCAGCGTGCTGGCAGGGGTGCCAGTAGGCGCGCGCTGGCTACTGCAACACGTGCATGGTTTTGTTCTGTCACACTCGTGTTTTTACTGCCTTTCCGACTGGTTTGGGCCAGACAAGTGTGAAGTCTGTTCCGCACGCTGAGTGCGTGCTTCCGCCCTCACCCGAAGTTGTGTAGACAACCTCAGACCGCTTACAAGCGCCTGGGGGCGGTCACGACAGCCGGGATTGGGGCAGTGGTGCACATTGGCGCCGACAAGCCGGCTTGCTTGCCAGGTACAGGCCACATGGTAGTAGACACCCATGCATCAGCCTCCATCCCAGCGTCTTCAGCTGGTTACCCTAGTTACTCACAGGTGGTTTGTGGACACGGCGCCACGCCGCCCGCACAGCCGTGGCGTCGGCCGTCATCCGGGCCCGGGATGACGGGGTCACCCGGCTGTCCGACGCGCTGTGCCCCAACCGGCTGGCCTGCTGCGCCGGGTGGTGGACCAGATGCGGCTGCTGCTGCGTCTTGTGCTGGCATGCGCGGTGCTGCCGGTGCCAACGCAACGGCACAAGCCGCCCGAGCTCGTACCGCTGCTTGTTCTGTTGCCGATGCATGCTCGGCAAAGGCGGCCGCACGCAATGCAATGTCTGCTCGGGCAGCTGCCACGCGACTAGGGCTCGGAGCGGCAGCTGCCACGCGACTAGGGCCTGGACCGCCGCTGCTGCCGCCGGCGCTGCAGCTGCTGGTGCTGGTGCTGGTGCTGCCGGTGCTGCTGCATCATCCGCGGCGGCGGCAGCGATGGCAGTGCCGCTGCGCGCATGTAGCGCATGTGGCGGCGGTCGTGGTGCGCGGTCACGGCCAAGCTGCTGCCAGGGCGGCAATGGTGCCGGTGGGGCCAGGGCAAGGCGTTCATGCAGCTGGAGAGGCCTGTCCGCTGCCCACCGCGCTTCCATGTCGCAAGTGCAGAGCGGCCGGTGGCAGGGTCGGGCCACGCAGCAGGGCGCAGGGGCACAGAGCGGCCAAGGGCTGCCTCGCACCGCCGCACGGTCAGCGGCCGCCGGGCGTTGCAGACAGTGTGCTTGCTGTTGGCTGCCGCCGTAGCGCTCTCTCGTTGCTGTCTTTTGCCTGCCTCCTCTCGGCTCGTGCCGCTGCCATTCGCCCCTTCGCTTCGCGTTCCCGGGCGGCCTGGGTCGTATCCATCCGGCCCCGCCATGCCCCCGTGTAACGAACCTACTACAGTGTACGCATGAAATAGGCAGCGTGCCGTGATGCACTGAGGGTGTGCAA